>JAOWBW010001684.1:0-224297 GCA_026119855.1 Campanula takesimana | reverse complement strand
GACCCAATTGCCGAAGCATATGGAACATCATTCATTTTCTCACGCTCATCTTTGTCTAGGACATTGAGTCTTGCTTAGAGAAACTCATGTAACACGGGCAAGTTCCTCTCTTAGAATTTTCCATACGGAATCTTCTAATGACCTTGTCATGTATGTACTTTGGCTTAAACCAAGTAGCCTCCTTAATCTATCTCTATAGATCTTAATGCCAAGAATATATGCGGCTTCATCCATATCTTTCATTGCAAAACACTTTCTAACCAAGTCGTTACAGACTGAAGTGTAGGAATGTCGTTTCCGATGAGTAATATGTCATCCACGTATAAAACAAGGATAACACTATGCTCCCACTAATCTTCTTGTATACACAAGGCTCATCTTCGTTCTTGATGAAACCAAACTCTTTGACCGATTCATCAAAACGGAGATTCCAACTCCTAGAGCTTGCTTCAATCCATAGATGGATCTCTGCAATTTGCATACCTTAGAATTTTGTTCAAAACCTTCTGGTTGTGTGTCATATACACATCCTCTTGTTTTTCCATTCAGGAAAGCGGTTTTGACGTCCATCTGCCATATTTCATAGTCATGATATGCGGCAATTGGCAAGCAAAATTCTTATAGACTTGATCATTGCTACGGGTGAAAGGTCTCATCATAGTCAATACCATGAACTTGCCTATAACCTTCGCTACAGCCTAGCTTGTAAGTATGCACCTTCCCATCCATGTCTCTTCTTCCTGAAGACCCATTTGCATCCTATGGTTTTTACACCTTCGGGCGCATCAATCAAATTCCAAACTTGATTGTCTTGCATGGATTGCAATTCGGATTCCATGGCTCCAAGCCATTTGTCCGAATCAGGAGAAGACATCGCCTCTTGGTAGGTTGATGGTTCATCATTCTCAATGATTTCTGTCGCGACACCGGACCCCGCGGGCCGAGACCGCGATCTGGACGTCGACTCTAAAACCAAAACTGTGAAATACCGAAGTTAAAAATTCCATTTGATACCAAAGGTAATGATCCAAGTTTTACAAAACCAAGTTTGACAAAAACTAAATACAACTATCATAAACTTCCACAAGTTTATGCCCAACAAAATACAAATATACAATTCTTATGACGTCATTGATTGGTACAACTATCCCAAAACGGTTACACATTTACATAATGTAAACCAACCTATGACAACCTTCCCCAAAAGAATGGATCCACACTCGACGTCCTCTTTCTCGTGATCAGCGAGACTAATCCTTAGCACCTGGGGGGGGGGGTTAAGGAAAACAAAGATAAAAGAAAGGGGGTGAGATAAATCTCAATAAGTTACTAATGCAACTACATGACATGCTATGATGCAAGAAGCAATAAGCAATAATAAATATCACAAAGCACGTAGCATTTATCACATAACAGATAGCAGCGGAAATAAACACATAAAAAGGATATAGCCAAGGTTTTCCAAACCGGAACATCCAAATAAAGGATCGCTGCGCAGCTTCAATAATCAACAAATCATCATCTTCATAATAGCATGAAAGCCAAAGAGAAACCCCGGTACCGGACCAATAACCAAATGAAGTGTCACAAAGGACGGGAGACATGCACAAAGTCATGCTCCAAGCAAAGCTAAAATGCACACAAAGGAGCTAGCTCTTCTCACATCCAAGGCCAATCTGGAGGAGGGTAATAATGGGGCAAAACAATGGTCAACATCACAATGGACTTGGCCGTGCCATCATAATGTTTCGCATCGCCCAAACACACACAAAATACCAGCTGGACTTTCACGTAAAGGCTAAGTAATAAAATACTAGCGCGATAAACAACAAAGGATTCCAAAGTAGGGAATTATTCCAATTAAATTACCACAAGGGTAACCATCCAAACCGCACATCAAAGATGCCCAACATTACCAAAACGGTACTTAAATAATTTCACATCATATTTATTCACGAAAGAATCAAATCCACACAATAAAGTGTTCCACGGTGTTATCTTAAGTTAATTAGAAGGATTAAACCTAAACTAGTTAAGTCATTTAGTTTAACAAGCAAAAAGGTCAAATTCCTGAACAGGGGCGGCGGGCGCCTGGGCATAGGCAGGCGGGCGCTTGAATCAAAAGAAGGTCAGGCGCTAGAAAACGGGGAGTAGGCGGGCGCCTGAGCAAGGGCAGGCGGGCGCCTGGTCTACGGGCTGGGAGGAATACAGCTGGGTTTCACAATTTCGAACCAAATTCTCCCAAAACACCAAATACTCCAAATCAACTCCTTCTACAAGTTTCTAAAATGTACCAAAACCACTTATAACTAGAATGGGGATCCAAATACACCATTTATCAATTCAAAACCACGAATCAAACCAACATTCATCATTCACCATTTTTTAACCAAAAACTCAAATAAATTCCAAACAAATTCAAAACCCAACCAAACTTCCAATATAACACATCAAGCTTTATATAAACATGATATGAACATTTTAGCATAAAATGGGGGAAAAGTAACTTACTTGATAAATCTCAAAGTTGACGGAATTCAATTCTTTTTGATTCTACGCGATCCTAACGACGATCTAAACAAGGTTCATGCTTTAAGAAATGAGAAATAACTAGAAGAAGATGAAGGAAATGAAGAGAGAAGAAGAAGATGAAACTTACATAAACAAGGGGGGGGAGAGAGAGAGTTTCCAGGGAGAATGGTGAGAGTGAGGGAGAAGGTGAGGGAGGTGAGGGGAGTAGGGGGAAATAATTCAAAATGTTACAACTGGACCCCCTCCCCATCTAGTAACACAATTACTCCCCACTAGCAAATAAGACTCAACAATTCTACACTAGCACAAATGACCCAAATAAAATGCTAGGCATAATTATTATGAAACATAAAATGCACACATAATATTTAAATAAATAATAATTTAAATAAATAAACAAGCAAATAATTAAATAATAATCAATTAATTACTAATAAAATAGAGCCTAGATATCGGGTCGTGACATTCACTCCCCCTTAAAGAAAATTCGACCCGAATTTTAACGAGACTTACCTTAAACAAAAAGCCATGTAAATTTCCTCTCGATCTCATCTCGGAGCTCCCACGTCGACTCCTCGATGTTATGATTCCTCCAAAGAACTCGAACCAATGAAATACTTTTGCTCTTCAAATCTTGGACTTTGGCGTCTAAAATCTGAACCGGTCGTTCCTCATAAGACATATCGGGCTCAATATCCTCCGGTATCCTCGGTAACACGTGAGACGGATCATGAACGTACTTCTGAAGCATAGAAACATGGAAAACGTTGTGCAACCGGTCTAAGGATGACGGTAACGCAAGACGATACGCTAGAAGTCCAACCTTTCCCAAAATCTCAAACGGACCAATAAACCTTGGAGCCAATTTGCCTTTCTTCCCAAACCTACGAATACCCACCTTTGGAGATACCTTCAAGAACACCAAATCACCAATCTGAAAACTAAGATCTCGCCTTCGGTTGTCTGCGTAGCTCTTATGTCGACTCTGGGCTGTCTTCAATCTATCCCGGATAACTCTAACCTTTTCAACTGAATCCCGAAGCAAATCAATACCCAAAACTTTCGCTTCACCGACCTCATCCCAACAAATAGGCGATCTACATTTCCTTCCATACAAGGCCTCAAACGGCGCCATCTCGATACTAGCCTGATAACTATTGTTGTAAGAGAACTCCACTAACGGTAGGTGCGAATCCCAAGAATCGGAAAAGTCTATCGCACAAGCTCGCAACATATCCTCCAAAATCTGAATAGTCCTCTCGGATTGACCGTCGGTCTGAGGATGAAAAGCTGTACTAAAACGCAAATCTGTTACCCAAAGCTTCCTGAAACACCTTCCAGAATCTAGAAGTAAACCTCGGGTCTCGATCTGACACAATGCTAACCGGAACCCCATGCAATCTCACAATCTCGTCGATATAAAGGGTCGCAAGCTTCTCCATCGAATATCTGATGTCAATGGGCAAGAAATGGGCACTCTTGTTCATCTATCCACTATCACCCAAACACTGTCATACTTCCTACGGGTACGAGGTAGTCCCGTAACGAAATCCATAGTCACATGCTCCCATTTTCACTCGGGAATATCTAACGGCTGAAGTAATCCCGCGGGTCTCTGATGCTCGGCTTTGACCTGCTGACAAGTTAGACACTTCGAAACATACTCCGCTATTTCCCTCTTCATATTAATCCACCAAAATTGTTGCTTCAAATCCTGATACATCTTCGTACTACCCGGATGAATAGTATATCTCGATTTGTGACCCTCATCAAGAACTCTCTGTTTAATTCCATCAACATCTGGAACACACAATCTTCCACGGAAAGTCAACACTCCCACCGGCTAATAGAAAAATCCTCGAAGTTCTTTTCCTTCAATTTACCCATTATCTTCACCAACTCGGGATCTTCTTTCTGAGTTTCCTTTATCCTCTGAATTAGGGTCGGAGACACCCTAATATTCGCAAAAATAGCCCCATGTCTCGATTCACGAGGAGACCAATCTCGAACATCCTCAAGCTTTTCCATTCACGGACCATCATCGAAGCCACATAAGACTTTATACTAATCGCATCGGCTACCACATTCGCCTTCCCGGATGATAAGATATCGTACAATCATAATCCTTCAACAATTCCATCCATCGGCGCTGTCGGTTGTTCAATTCCTTCTGAGAGAATAGGTACTTCAAACTCTTGTGATCGGTAAAAATCTCAAACTTCGCCCATAAAGGTAGTGCTTCCACTTGTGCAACGCAAATACAATAGCCGCTAACTCCATATCATGAGTCGGGTAATTCTGTTCACTAGGGGTCAACTTCCTCGAAGCATAAGCAATCACTTTCCCATTCTGCATCAACACACAACCCAAACCCTCTTTCGAAGCATCACTAAAAATCATTAGGCCATCTCTCCCATTAGGCAAAGTCAAGTCGGTGCGGTAGTCAACCTCTTCTCTCAATTCCTCGAAACTCTTGTCACATTTCTCGTTCCACACAAACGGAACATTTTTCCGGGTCAACTGAGTCATCTGAGTAGCAATCCTCGAAAACCCCTCAATAAATCTTCGGTAATACCTGGCTAAACCAAGGAAGCTTCTAATCTCTGTCACTGATTCGGTCTCTTCCAATCCACTATAGCTTCAATCTTAGACGGATCCACAGAAATCCCATCTTTTGAAATAACATGCCCCAGAAATGACACCTTCTCGAGCCAAAAATCACATTTACTAAACTTCGCAAATAATTTTTCTCCCTCGCAAGAACGGATAAAACTGTCCTCAAAATGTTGCTCGTGGCCTCTCGAGATTTTGAATAAAACAAGATGTCGTCGATGAAGACTACCACGAACGACAGAATCAGATAGGGATGGAAAACACGGTTTCATCAAATCCATAAACACTGCCGGCGCGGTAGTCAACCCAAACGGCATAACCAAGAACTCGTAATGACCATAACGAGTGGCGAAAAGCAGTCTTCGGAATATCCTCCGATCGAAAACCTTCAACTGATGGTACCCACTCCTCAAATTCAAGTTTAGAGAGAACCAACGGACCCTTGAAGCTGATCAAACAAATCATCAATGTGCGGTAGAGGATACTTGTTCTTCACCGTAACCTGATTCAACTTTCCGGTAATCTATACACAATCTCAACGAACCATCTTTCTTCCGCACGAACAAAACCGGTGCTCCCCACGGGGAAACACTAGGGCGGATAAACCCTCGATCAAGCAACTCTTGCAACTGAACCTTTATTTCTTTTAAACTCTGCGGGAGCTAACCTATAAGGTTGCTTTCGAAATTGGAGCCGTACCCGGCAAAAGGTCTATACCAAACTCATCTCACGATCGGGCGGCATTCATACTCGGTAGAGAAAAAACATCGGGAAATTCCCGAACTACCGAACACTATCAAAACTAGGGGGATTCCTTCCTAGTATCAAGAAAACACTAGCCAAATACCCTCTCAAAACCACCTATGCAAAATTTTTCTCGGTTTCATAAAAGGAAATTAGGCGAACCTTTCTACTCAGAGGACTAGCCTCAAACACAAATTTAGGCACATCGGGAATAGAAAAAGTAACAGTTTTTCTCACGGCAATCAACAGAAGCATGAAACTTGCTCAACCAATCCATACCCAAAATGACATCAAAGTCTTGGATAGGAAGAACTACCAAATCCGCACAAAGGACACGACCACAAAAATAACCACGTCACAAGCACGAAAGACTCGATCAGAAATCAAGCATTCTCCTATAGGGGTCGACACCTCTAGCACGTACGGTAAAGACTCGAATGCAGCATTTAACATGGAAGCAAATTGCACAAAAATGTATGAATGAGATGATCCTGGATCTACTAACGCTCGTGCGCTCACATTAGACACAGAAACAATACCTCCAATAACGGATGGATCATCGGTAGCTTGTTGTTGATTTATTGCAAACACTTTCCCTTGGACCTTGGGCTTTCCCGTAGCGTCCCTTTTTTGACCTTGATTATTACCAACTCCTGACCCGGATGCTTGTCCTCCTACCTCTCGGGCAATCTTTTACAAAGTGACCCATTTGACCACAATTGGGCACCTTCCTTGCTTCTTCCAACAACGGTCTTCAGAATGACCTTCCTTTTGACAATACGAACAAAGCCTCCTAATTTGGTTCCTTTGGTTCCCGGAAATGGTACCCGGGTTCCTTGGGATCGGTTGCCCTCGGAACTGAGATTGTCCCCCAAAGTTACCTCGATTGTCGGAACGGTGTTGTGGCTTGCCTTGAGCTCCTTGCTTACTCGGGTTAGCCACCTCGGTCTTCCTTTTATGCTCCCCAATATCTTGCTCTATCAAATAGGCTCGGTCCACCGCATCTTGGAAAGTCACAATCCGTTGAGCAATCAGTTGAGTACGGATGGAGGTCTTCAATCCCCGAATGAATCTCATAGCCTTTTGTTCCTCGGTCCTCACCAAATAGTCGCAATACCGGGCTAATTCTATGAACTTAGCCGAGTATTGTGCTATAGACAACACACCTTGCTCCAGGTTGAGTAGCTCGATCTCCTTTCGGTTTTGATCAACAACCGGAATGAAATGCTCCTTGAATTTGCGTACAAACAACTCCCACGCATACACCGTGCGAGTATCATCCCAAGTAGCTTTAATACCTTCCACCAATGCTCGGCGGCTCCCACAAGCTTGTAAGCCGCAAACCGGACCTTGTCCTCATCCGAGCAACCAAATACATCATAAATCTTCTCCATCGACTCAATCCACAACTCAGCTTTCCGAACATCGGGTTCCCCATTGAATTCAACCTGTTTCAACTTCAGAAATTGCTCCAATCCATAGCGGGGTGGTGCTTGTTCTACCCTCGGACCTTGATCATGTATGGCCTGCATGGCCGCCTTGAACATGCCTTGGAACATGGCACGTGCTTCTTCCCTTGTATCATTCTGATTCTGTGCCCCACTTGTACCTCCTCTGTTTCTTCTTCCATACATTGAGAACAATTACCTGCATAAAACATCAACCGTTAATCACTCCGCACACTACTACCCACCTAGGTCATACTAATCCGCCTAGACTTATACTTAAAGCTAATGCCATAGCTCTGATACCAACTGTCGCGACCCCAGACCCCGCGGGCCCGAGACCGCGATCTGGACGTCGACTCTAAAACCAAAACTGTGAAATACCGAAGTTAAAAATTCCATTTGATACCAAAAGGTAATGATCCAAAGTTTTACAAAACCAAGTTTGACAAAAACCAAATACAACTATCATAAACTTCCACAAGTTTATGCCCAACAAAATACAAATATACAATTCTTAATGACGTCATTGATTGGTACAACTATCCCAAAACGGTTACACATTTACATAATGTAAACCAACCTATGACAACCTTCCCCAAAAGAATGGATCCACACTCGACGTCCTCTTTCTCGTGATCAGCGAGACTAATCCTTTGCACCTGGGGGGGGGGTTAAGGAAAAACAAAAGATAAAAGAAAGGGGGTGAGATAAATCTCAATAAGTTACTAATGCAACTACATGACATGCTATGATGCAAGAAGCAATAAGCAATAATAAATATCACAAAGCACGTAGCATTTATCACATAACAGATAGCAGCGGAAATAAACACATAACAAAGGATATAGCCAAGGTTTTCCAAACCGGAACATCCAAATAAAGGATCGCTGCGCAGCTTCAATAATCAACAAATCATCATCTTCATAATAGCATGAAAGCCGAAGAGAAAACTCCGGTACCGGAACCAATAGCCAAATGAAGCGTCACAAAGGACGGGAGACATGCCACAAAGTCATGCTCCAAGCAAAGCTAAAATGCACACAAAGGAGCTAGCTCTTCTCACATCCAAGGCCAATATGGAGGATGGTAATAATGGGGCAAAACAATGGTCAACATCACAATGGACTTGGCCGTGCCATCATAATGTTTCGCATCGCCCAAACACACACAAAATACCAGCTGGAATTTCACGTAAAGGCTAAGTAATAAAATACTAGCGCGATAAACAACAAAGGATTCCAAAGTAGGGAATCATTCCAATTAAATTACCACAAGGGTAAACCAATCCAAACCGCACATCAAAGATGCCCAACATTACCAAAACGGTACTTAAATAAATTTCACATCATATTTATTCACGAAAGAATCAAATCCACACAATAAAGTGTTCCACGGTGTTATCTTAAGTTAATTAGAAGGATTAAACCTAAACTAGTTAAGCCATTTAGTTTAAACAACCAAAAAGGTCAAATTCCTGGAACAGGGGGCGGGCGGGCACCTGGGTATAGGCAGGCGGGCGCTTGAATCAACAGAAGGTCAGGCGCTAGAAAACGGGGGAGTAGGCGGGCGCCTGAGCAAGGGCAGGCGGGCGCCTGGTCTACGGGCTGGGAGGAATACAGAGCTGGGTTTCACAATTTCGAACCAAATTCTCCCAAAACACCAAATACTCCAAATCAACTCCTTCTACAAGTTCTAAAATGTACCAAAACCACTTATAACTAGAATGGGGATCCAAATACACCATTTATCAATTCAAAACCACGAATCAAACCCAACATTCATCAATTCACCATTTTTTAACCAAAAACTCAAATAAATTCCAAACAAATTCAAAACCCAACCAAACTTCCAATATAACACATCAAGCTTTATATAAACATGATATGAACATTTTAGCATAAAAATGGGGGAAAAGTAACTTACTTGATAAATCTCAAAGTTGACGGAATTCAATTCTTTTTGATTCTACGCGATCCTAACGACGATCTAAACAAGGTTCATGCTTTAAGAAATGAGAAATAACTAGAAGAAGATGAAGGAAATGAAGAGAGAAGGAAGAAGATGAAACTTACATAAACAAGGGGGGGGGGGAGAGAGAGAGAGAGTTTCCAGGGAGAATGGTGAGAGTGAGGGAGAAGGTGAGGGAGGTGAGGGAGGTGAGGGGAGTAGGGGGAAATAATTCAAAATGTTACAACTAGACCCCCTCCCCATCTAGTAACACAATTACTCCCCACTAGCAAATAAGACTCAACAATTCTACACTAGCACAAATGACCCAAATAAAATGCTAGGCATAATTATTATGAAACATAAAATGCACACATAATATTTAAATAAATAATAATTTAAAAAAATAAACAAGCAAATAATTAAATAATAATCAATTAATTACTAATAAAATAGAGCCTAGATTTCGGGTCGTGACAATTTCTACGTCATTACTATCCGTTATGAGAAATCCATATCTCTCGGGCTCGGATTGTAACCTACTAGATTTGCGAGTTGCTTGTGTACTTTGAACAGGTTCCACAACTCCTTGTGGTTCTTGTTCTTGTTCCACTATTGGTTCAATGTTATTTTCTGGGTCTCGAATTTCTTCAAGATTTATTTTACTCCCACTGATTTCTTTGAAGAGAAACTCTTTCTCTAGAAAGACACCAGTTCGGGCAACAAATACTTTGTTGTCCTCTCGGTTGTAAAAGTAATATCCTTTAGTTTCCTTAGGATATCCCACGAAAATACATTTATCAGATTTGTGTGCAAGTTTGTCTGAGATAAGTCTTTTGACAAAAACTTCACAACCCCAAATCTTCATGAAAGATAGACAAGGCTTCTTTCCGCTCCACATCTCATATGGAGTCTTTTGAACCGATTTAGTTGGAACACGATTTAGTGTGAAAGCAGCGGTTTCTAGAGCGTAACCCCAAAAGGATATTGGAAGATCAACTTGACTCATCATTGATCGAACCATGTCTAACAGAGTCCGATTCCTCCTCTCGGACACACCATTCCATTGTGGTGTTCCCGGTGGAGTCAATTGTGAAACTATTCCACAATTCTTTAGATGATCATCAAATTCTTGACTTAAGTATTCTCCACCTCGATCTGATCGAAGTGCTTTTATACTTTTGCCAAGTTGTTTTTCTACTTCATTTTGAAATATTCTAAATATCTCAAATGCTTCACTTTTATGTTTCATTAGGTAAACATACCCAAATCTACTATAATCATCAGTGAAGGTTATGAAGTATTGAAATCCTCCCCTAGCATTGCTACTTAATGGTCCGCATACATCGGAATGTATCAACCCCAATAAGTCGCTTGCCCTTTCACCCAACTTGGTAAAAGGTGTCTTAGTCATTTTTCCAAGAAGACACGACTCACAAGTATCATATGACTCTAAGTCACATGAACCCAAAAGTCCGTCCCCATGGAGTTTGAGATACGCTTCTCATTAATATGACCAAGACGGCAATGCCACAAATAAGTATGATTTACATCATTAGGTTTAGATTTCTTTTTTACATGATAGACATTATTTTCATTCTTGACATCTAAGATATAAAGGCCATTAAATGAATTAGCAATACCATAAAGCACATCATTTAAATAAATAGAAAATTTCTTATTCTCAATAAGAAACTTAAAACCTTCATTATCCAAACAAGAAATTGAAATAATATTTCTGCTTAAATCCGGAACATAATAACAATTGTTCAAAACAAGAATTAATCCGGAAGGTAAAGTGACTTCATAAGTCCCTACGGCTAATGCAGCAACTCTTGCTCCATTCCCCACACGTAGATCTACTCCACCTTCTTTAAGCAGTCTCCTATTCCTTAGTCCCTGCATATTTAGACAAATGTGAGAACCACATCCGTTATCATATGACTCTAAGTTGAGATCCCGCTTTAATCTAATTTTGAGTACGCTTTGGCGCACCGCTCAAAATTAAATCAATTAGGTAGACAACTCTTGTCAATCATATCTCATATGACTCTCAGTTATTTTCATGAGATTCTTTAAGAAATCAAATTTCAAAAAGCATGTTAAATCTCACCTTTGCCTTAAGCCCAAAACTGTTTTGACGCTTAATTAAGTCCAACCATTTTAAACGCATAGGAAACTCTTATTCACTCATCTTGCTCAAACATGAATAAAATCAATGCACCTCGCTTTGACGAGCCCACATAAAATTACTCATGTATAAACAAGTGTTTTAATCATGGCATGGCAAAAGGACTTAAAACTTTCTTTGAAGGTTCATCACATATAGCATATAACACATTTATGAGCACATAATATAAACATGTTACACATCAAGTTTAGCTACTAAATTAATCTCCATTAATTTAAGCATGGTATTTATGTGTCATTAGTTTCTCTATAATTATGAGGATGAGATTATTTCAACTTCGGTTATTATCTCCAAATCAAGACAACAAGAAGTGCGGTCGAACTAAGCCATTTGGCAACCACAATCCCGCACTAATTCAAGAAACCAAGAAAGTAGTCCATGTGGCCGAAACTAAGCAATAGATGGTCTCGATGAACGTAGGCCAATTGCATTCACATTCCACATGGATCTCCAAACTTTGAATCAAGAACTTTGTTTCTCAATTTTATCAATTATGAACTCTTCATAATTCTAACTTCGTTTTATCTTTGAAACTTTGATTGCGATCAATTTTGGGAAACACAATCTCGATGAACGCAGATTAGCCATCCAAAACTTGAACCAATCTAGGAATCACAAGACTAAAGCAAATAGGAAAATCAAACCCCAAAATCCACACACAAACCAACTACCCAAAACCCATTCCAGATCAGCAAGTCTGGACTGGTTCTGTTACTGGTTTTGTTGAATTTTTTTTCGAAAAATTTCAGATTCTGTTTTTCAACCAAAACCAGACCTTCTGATCCCCTTGTGCGGCCGCCCAAAAACCCTTGTGCGGTCGCCCAAAACTGTGCGGCCGCCCAAGGTGTTTTGTGCGGTCGCCCAGTACCATCAGAATGTGCAGAATTTTCAAAGTTCGAAAATTTTGTCTCAAAATCGTTTTTCCCCGATTATTAAAACTTTGATCCAATCAAAAATTAATAATCAACAATTCTGAATCCACCATAATTTATTCATTGCGATTGAATCGTGCGATTAAAGTTGCAAAACAATAAACCACATAAAATCACATAACACATAAACATCACATATTCCAATATTCATATCATGCAAGGCACGTAAACAATTTATATACACATAACATGATCTAGGTATTGATATAATCAACATGAACGGGGCTCTGATACCACTGTTGGGTTTCGTAGTAACATGCGCAGCGGAATTTAGCATTTAAAATTTTGAAACCCAAAGCCATGGATCCGTTCATATGATTAAATCAAATACAACATAAGAACAAAGGAATAAACTAACCCTTGATGGCTATCAAATTTTCTCTTGGTCTTTGGTGGAGATTTGAAGACTTGATCACGATCACAAAGCTTAAACACGAACCTTGAAGATGATGATTTTCACCCTCTAGCGGTATCCACACTTCGAACGAATATCAAAGGAGCTTCTTTGATCTTGGTTGCTAGACCAAATTGTGAAACACTTTTTCACAATCAAAAGAACTATATGGAATTTATTTTGTGTATTATTTTGTTCTTCAACCAAGAATGTCTTAGAACAAAATAAACCCTTTCTCAAACTCTTTGAGACTCACAAAATCATTAGCTTAGAGTGCTGGCCGAATTTGGTCTTTTATACACAAGTATGACCTATTCCAAATAGGAAACTTGTGTCAAAATCCGTCCAAAATTCGTTTCCTAATCAAATTAGGAATCTGCCACCCGACAGTACTGTGCGGCCGCCCAAAAACCTCTGTGCGGTCGCACAACTATCTGAAACAAAACTGGTACAAAAATGAGCTAAGTGTACGACCGCCCAGTCCATACTGTGCGGTCGCCCACTTCCCCAGAATGTCCAGAATTTCCAAAATTTCAATATAGTCCTTTTAAAGATTCGTTCTATTGTGTGTGACCCTCTAGGATTATACTAAGTTGGCAATGGGTTCAAACATGAAACCATAAGATATGATTAGGTTCTAGCAAACCGTCATACCTACCCAAATAGTATAACTAGATACAAGTTCGCATTCCTTTAGAATATGTCATAATCCCTTTGTCCTCGACGTCATTGAACACAAGTCATGGTCAAACAGTCAACTTGTTTTGTTCAATACTTTCTCGATTCCGAATATGTTGATAATCCAAATGCCATTGATCCAATCAATTCATTTGAGTCCGGCCGAACATTTCATCAACACCATTCCTACGAGAGGCCCAAGCTTGACATCTCTCCGAAGAGGGACAAATCCATTTAGCTTATTATT
Organism: Campanula takesimana; assembly: GCA_026119855.1. Classification (NCBI taxonomy): domain Eukaryota; kingdom Viridiplantae; phylum Streptophyta; class Magnoliopsida; order Asterales; family Campanulaceae; genus Campanula; species Campanula takesimana. The sequence goes on along the minus strand of JAOWBW010001684.1, from coordinate 210,571 downwards.
CTTCCCTACGTGAATCCGATTATGCCAATCATACCCTTTATAACTACTCGATTAAAAGTAGCGTTTGAATATGTCAAACATAATGTTCATCAAGTGGAAGACTATAATAACTTCATGTCTAAGGATTCAAATGACATAACTAATATGAGATATATGTATGACATAGACCATGACATAAATCTCATAGAGCGGGTCATGTCCAGTACCTTGTTCCAAACAAGTACCCATAAATCTAACATGATCATCCCATGATCATTTAGCCTTTATACTAGTGCTTAACAAGTACTAGGGACGGAGATTATTATAAGTAAACATGAACAACAATAATAATCAAAACATCTCTTTATTGATATGAAATAAATGATAACAATTACAACGTTTATTAAACGTGCCTAGGGCACCACTACCAACAAAGACCGGCAGAGACTAGCCCAACAAGCTACCGGCTGCACTCTGGGGCTACCGTACTTCAATCCAAGCAAGCAAGACGTTACACTGGGGCTACCTCCTCCTAAAAAAAATAAAAATAAAAAAGAAAGTCTTTCAGTCTTCGTAGGTTCTAGAGAGTTTTTTAGTCAAAGTCCACCTTGGACATTAGTCTTTTACTTTTTACTAGCAAAGGTCCACTTCGGAACCTAGTTAGATTGTTAAAGCCCGCCTTGGAGTAGTCAATTCGAGTCTTTTAATAATAAAAGTGTCTTTATTTCTTTTCTCTCTAGACTTGAGACATAATCTTGCTTACATACATCAACTCCCTAAAAATTGTATTAATCTCAATTGACAATTGATTGCTATATCTTTATATGACGAATTAATCGCAAATATATTCATTAATAAAGACTCATTAAAAGGTAAATGGACCCGCAAACCATCATACATAACTTAACAAACAAGTAATCTCAAAATAACAAATGCTTTGATTAATCGAATTGTTTTCTCTTTTCTATATGTCCTCTCTAAACCTACCCTCATACATACACCATCCTCGTGTACACCCACTGTGTGCACCCTCCATATACTCCACTCGTGTACACCCACTGTGTACACTCTATTCCCCTTTTTGTACACCCATTGTGTGCACTCTTCATATATACCCTCCTTGTGTACATCCACTGTGTATACACTATATACATATATTCCCCTCGTGTACACCAACTGTGTGCACCCTCTATATACTCCACTCGTGTACACCCATTGTATACACTCTATATACATATATTCCCCTCGTGTACACCCACTATGTGCACCCGCTATATATATACTTCCACCTTCACGTGAAGAAGACGATGACCGCAAGTGTTCGTGCAATTACAAAGGCTATCCGTTCCAGTCGCGACTACAACATGACGATGCACTGGGGCTGTCTGTCCTCCTCGATGATGTCAACGAAATGCAAGGGGCTATTCAAACCCCCTCCACGAGTTCTACCTCCCTAAAGGCGAAAAGCGAAATACAAGGGGCCATCTTGCCCCATGTTTTAATAGGTAATTATATATATAAAGAAAAGGCTCGCTAGGTCGAAACCCACAAACGGGCAGCTTAGGCAAAAATTAGAGCAAAAGCACAAAAAAGAAGCCCGCTAGGTCTAAACCCGCAAGGGCAGCCTAGGCAAAAATAAGGGTGTGCACAAAGAAAAAAAATCAAAGCAAAGAAAAATAGAAGGGGCTATCATCATAGGAAAAGTAAATGTCCCACTTTCTTTTCACTTCATATTTTCTATTTTTCTTCCTTTTCAAAGGAGTTCAACTCAAAATCGACAGCAGCGTCTCATCTCGACAACAACGGTCAACAACTACAAACGAAGCGGTCCAAAGCAACAATCAGCAATGGAGCAAACCACCACTCAATACCGGTATCATCAATTAAACCGGATCATCCTCGAAATACGCGGACCTAAGCCTCTCACACCAAGAGGAACGTAGGAAACCTCATGGTCCGGTCCACAAAATATACACAACCCACCTAGAGCCAACTTTCATTCTTTTCTCTCTTCCCCATACACTACAATTTCTATTCTCTTTCTCGATTAATCAAGGTGTTTATTATTTCGAGACTACTTGTCTAAATCATAACCATAAAACACATAACTAATCAACGAGGTCCATTCTCGAGCAATCAAAAGACAATTCTGAATAAAACAATTTTCAAATGTCTCGACAAGTCTTCTGTTCTACAATCTAGGAAAGAGCTAAACACTTACTTTCTGTCAAGCAGGGGCTTCCTTTCTTTTATACACATACTTCCTGTAAGGTCTAAAGACGAGAACTCCCTCTCTTGTTCTCTCTCTCTTCTCTCACCATAACAAAAAGGCTCCTGCAAGTCGTCTGTACAATTCTATCTTTTTTCTTTATTTTTGAGTCGACTGAAATAAAAAAAAAAAAAAACGGCGCTAAAAGAATATACCCACCTAGATTGAAAACCCGCAAGGGCGGTCTAAAAAAAAACAGGGTGCGTCTAAAAGGAGGTAGTATCCCCCACCTTATGCCCTCACCAAACTGGGGCTACCCTAATGGAATTAGGCCGAGCACTAATACTCCAACAAGATCATTCCCCACAGAAAGTCATCTCTCTCCTCAACATGGATGACCTCTTTCTAATACCCTCACCAAGCTGGGGCTGTCCCAATGGAGTTGGACCGACTACCGATGCGCCAACAGGATCACTCTCCATGAAAGGTTTTCTCTCCACCAAAGTTCAAAATGGTGGACTTCCTCCAAGAGCCCTCATCAAACTGGGGCTTCCCCAAAAGAAATTAGGTCAACTGCCTGGCTACTCGAGATCACCGGCGACCCGATGAAATCTCACTCACCCGAAGGGCTACCCTAATCAACAAACCTAACGAAGGACAAGTAATTGAATTAATTAGACTGTAATTAATTATAAGGCATTTTTATAAAGTCATTACATTTTCAAAAGTGTTTTCTATCACGACACATTATTTATGAACCCGCACACCCGGTCTCCGCTAAATTTACAGATCTTTTGTCTCTTCTCCATGATGTCCTAACTGACTCGGTCCTACACCATTTACCCTACAACTTAGGACACCCTTGGGTCCTGTATCCCGTCTCCCATAGGTCAAAAGCCCTAAATCTCCTTTAGGTAGCAGTTTCTAAACCCAACTAGGATACCCTTGGCCTGTGCAATGCGCTCCTAGACTGTTTACATTGCTATCAACTTGCTACTATACATGCTGCATGCTACTGTACATATCATAAATGCTTATACAGTCATCCATGAATGTATATGCTATTATACTGTCTGTGCTACAACTAACAAACTGTAGATCTAAGAGGCTGATTCACTAGCGTCACCCCGAGTCCACTTCCACAGAGGAGGATACCTACTGGTCGAAGCACCATCATCCCCATGACTAGAAACATCACACTCCGCCAACTTCCGAATGACCTTCGCCACCTTCCTGTGATGCCTCCGAATGATCACCCGCAGTTTCTCCTCTACCACAACGCGTGGGCCCCCAAGGCGTGTCCAAACAAAGTCATCACGCGAGGTACCATCTACAATAAACTGTCTAGCATCAAGGCCCTTGGTCAAACTAACCCGGTCATGCAGAGATGCTAGATCAGTCATGGACCATGGAGGATCCACCGGAACCAAGTGGTCACTACCTACTCCATCCTAGGGACCTACCCTCTCAATCAAGTAAAAGGCATCTCTGCCAGGTCCAACCAACAACATTCGCTGGCCCGTCGCCTCAAGCACAATTGCGATCTACAACTCCGATCTAGGGAATGGTACAACTTTGCCAAGCCTGTAGCTCTTACATCCAAGTCCACCAGACATCCAACCAGTGGGGTCATCGCCGTCGTGCCGGCATTAGCAAAAATGGTCTATGACAACCCATACCAAATAAATGCTTGGGCAGTTACCTCTACATCACCCCTCCGGCCTCGAGATCCACCAACATTGCCTCATACCGCCTCTTGAGGTCACCTAGACGTACGTTGTACCCGCTCTTGGCATCAGTACAATCAAACCTGATCAAGCTCTAAGCAGTCTCTAGAGTCCTTTCCCACAAGTCATATACAACGCCGCATGAGCCCCTCGACTTCAAAAGCAGCAATACAACCCACAAACATAGACAGGTATACACAGCAAAGGTATGCAATCAATCTAGCAGTTTACTTTATGATGCATGCTCATGTATAGACTGCTGCATTTTTTACTCTAGGAGAATCCCAAAGCATCCTAATGTATACTATAAATATCTCACAATCAAAGCCCTCTAAGGTTAATGTCAACATACTTAAACCCCAAACAAGGGTAATTACAAAACATAACCCCAAACTCTGGGTAACTCATAATCAAAGCCATCATTTGAAAAAAAACTTACAACCAAAATCCCATATCTTGGGTAATTTGCAAGCAAAGCACCTCAACTTAAACATCATCCAAATCCAAACCCCATACCTTGGGTAATTTAGAATCAAAATCCCATACTTTAGGTAATTTACAATCAAAACAATCAACATAAAAGTCACTTAAACCTTCTCGTTCGAAGTAATTAACGATCAAACATTCTCGTTCGAAGTAATTAGCGATCAAACCTTTTCATTCGAAGGAATTAAAAATAAAACCTTTCATGCAAGGTAAATTACAATCAAAGCATCTCTACTCCATAATGCTAAAAAACAAAGCCCCATCCTTTGGGAAAATTCCAATTGAGTCCCTCAAATCCAAAACAACCTACAATCAAGTCCATGAATTAAACAATTTACAATTAAAACTCTCTACGGTTAACATTAACGATCAAAACCCCAAACCTTGGGTAATTCACAATCAAAATCTTCACAATCAAAGTAAAATGGAAATAAACCCCGAATTTGGGTAATCTACAAAATTAAAACTCTTTGCAATCCACATAAGATTCATTTAAACCCCAAACTATGGGTAAAATACAACTAAATTCATCTAACCCCAAACATTGAGAAATTCACATCTAAAACATCTCTAAACTCAAGAAATCAAAACTCAAACCCTAGACTATAGGTAATTTCAATCAGACTTCACAATGCTTAAAACCTAAATAAAAGGCATCTTACACCAACAAATTCCAAATTCGGCCGGAAGGCCTCCAAACTTCCAAACCAACAAATAATTAAAAGGTCGGAACCTTCGTAAGCCCTAATACTTAAAATCAATCTATAATTAAAAGGTCGGAACCTTCGTAAGCCCTAATACTTAAAATCAATCTATAATTAAAGGTAGGATCATCCGTAAACCCCTAAATTAGGATTGAAGGCGGATTAAAGAAACCGTAGTAAAATCCTTTAATAACTAAATCAATTTATAATTGGAGGTCGGATCATCCATAAACCCAAAAGATTATAATTCAAGGTCGGAACCTCTGTAAACCCTAACCCTTAAAATCAATCTATAATTGGAGGTGGGAAATGTCCGTAAACCCAAAAGATTATGATTATAGGTGGGAAACCTCCATAAACCCTAATTGGGTCCGGAAGACCTCTATAAGAATTACTAATTGGGTCCGGAAGACCTCTATAAAAATTAACCAATAGGGTCCGGAAGACCTCTATAAAAATTACCAAAAGGGTCCGGAAGACCTCTATAAAAATTAACCAATTGTGTCTGGAAGACCTCTATAAAAATTACCAATTGGGTCCGGAAGACCTCTATAAAAATTAACCAATAGGGTCCGAAAGACCCCTATAAAAATTAACCAATTGGGTCCGGAAGACCTCTATAAAAATTAACCAAAAGGGCCCTGAAGACCTCTATAAAAATTAACCAAAAGGGTTCAGAAGACCTCTATAAAAATTACCAATTGGGTCCGGAAGACCTCTATAAAAATTAATCAATTGGGTCCGGAAGACCTCTATAAAAATTACAAATTGGGTCAGGAAGACCTCTAATTTGGGTCCGGAAAACCTCTATAAAAATTCCAATTTTTTTTTCTCAAAATAGGGTCCGAAAGACCTCTATAAAAATTACCAAATTAATCTATAATTGGAGGTGGGAAAGCGTCTGTAAACCCAAAAGATTATGATTAATTATAGGTGGGAAACGTCCTTAAACCCTAAAAAGCGGATTAAAGAAACCGTATTAAATTCTTTAATAACCTAATTAATCCCGAGAATCCTGCTCCCGATTGAGAAAGTTATTGGCGTAACCCGTGCGAGCTATAGACATTCGGCGTTACCAATTACCGGATTATGAGATATTGAGGACTGCACCTCTCAAAGTACCGTAGTTTGCCGAGAAATTATGCGATTACGTACGCTCTATAGGAAGTTAGAATTCATCCCTAATTCCGTTCTCGATTCTTTAAACTTCTTGTAGAACCGTGCGTATGGCCTTCCCTCCTTTCCCCAATAGAGTCCATCTGCAACGACTTTATTTCTTCACGAATGTTTGTCGATCTCAAGCTGAAAGACGGTGTCTCGTTTCTTTTTTCCTTTTCCCTAGTAGGGTCCGTGCGACTTTATTGTCTAACGAATGCTTGACTATCCCCAGTGAAAGACGGTGTCTCGTTTCTTTCTTTCCCCACAGGTCTCGAACTACGATTGGCTTGATTCCACTTAGATACGTAGGTAGCCTGACTTAGGTTCAGCCGTTTGACCAACTTGGTCACCTTCTTACCTTTCTCTCCCACGATTTGGAACTCATGTTTTAGATCGTTCCTTTTCTTAATCGACGACCCTCCATGCCTTACAAGAAGCGTCGCCGAGGGGCTACTGTTAGTACCCGATTTGAAGTTAGAGGACTTCTTAGACATTTAGGAGCCTCTGAGGACCTTTTAGGCAATTATAATCTGACAAGGACTTATCAGGCAGTTATCCAGAGTTCTTGATAGACGAAATCGCTTCTAGGTTGAAATCTATCAGGATAATGGACAAATCCCGAGAACAAAATGATAAGGATTCGAGGAGATCTTGATAAGCACGAAAAACGAGGTAAGCCACATGTGAATACCCCTTTCTGATGAAGCGACGCATGGGAAGTATCTTGCAATTATTATTATTATTAAAGGGAATATTCATAACGACATTAAAAATTATGAGAGTCGCCACGCCGTTTTAATTGCCAAAACATTGAGAAAAAGCATGTTAATGGGTTCGGGGGTCAAATTACGACAAGAGAAGAATATTGAACGTTATCACTCCTATCGCCCGAATGATCGGTCTTTCTATCATGATGCGGTGTATGTTGTGTGCGATATGTTTGAGATCGAATATAAAGATTGCCTACGTTCCTCTCAATGTGAGAAGCTCAGGTCAGCGTAGTTCGAGAAGAATTTAGAATAGGCAGAAGAATCAGGATCATGCATAATGAGGGGGAAATTACCTAAAGTTTAGGGTTTAGAAGTAGTTCCTAGATCGTGTTCGGGTTGATGAACCCTAGGTCATCATCGGCTATGAAATAACATGTAAACATGAAGATTGCAACCCTAAATATAGAATAAATTAGGTTTTAATCTAAGAAACGAAGAACATGCGAAGAACATATTATGAACATATGAATAATATGAAGAACATATGAATAAACATGCAAGGCACATGAATATTATAGATCTACACTAAGAACATGGCAAGAACATGAAAAATTTTATAAAACTTACCTATGTTGGCAAGAAATAAACCTTGATCTTCTTGGGATTATTGAAAATGTTCTTGGATGCTTGAAATGCTTAATTAGAGAGAAAAATCGTCACTTAGGGAGCTTGAGATTGATCAAAATTCGGACCTTTAACCAAGAGGTAAGAAGGCCTTTATTTAGTGAACTGGCAAAGGGATCAGACGGCTGAGATTGGCTGAGGCGAGGTTGGCCGCGTGGCCGCGTGGCCAAGGTCGAATGTGGCCGCGTGGCTATCATTCCTGGTTGACGTGATTTTTAAGCTAGGGTTTTATTTGGTTTTGGAAACCCTATTTTGGCCATTTTTAAGATGTTCTAGAATAATGAAATGTATTTTGGGAATCTAGGACAAGTCTTTGTAAGGTTTCTAATTCCTATAAAGTCCTTGTATATTTGGGAAAGCCCTAATAAACTCATTTTCAGATCGGGTACTAACAGTATCCCCTCGGCGATTCTTCTTGCAGGGCAATGGGGGGTCGACGATAAAAGAAGGATCCGTTCTAAAACATGAGTTTCAAAATAGATGAAGGGTGATGGGACGGCTGAATCTTGGCAGGCGACCTACGTATCCGCCGGGGAATCAAGCCAAACGTAGTCCAAATCTATTGGGGAAACTGTAAACGATTGTCCTCTGGTGGGGAGCAACGCCTTCCACTGGGGATAACTTCGAGTTGTGAAGGAAACATCTGCTGGGGATGAGGAATGACCACGTTGGTCGAGTGGCTGAACCTTTTCAGGCTTCCTACGTATCTTCAGAGGAATCAAGCCGGTCGTAGTTCGGAGATGCGAACAATAATGGTGTGAGATATAAAGACGGCGGGGTCTAAATAATCCCCAAGATAAAAATGGTAATAGCCGGAGCTCACGCAATATAGAGATAGACGAGCCTTTGTCAATCACAATAACAAGTGTTGGATCTTACGCAATATAGAGGTAGACGGGCCTCTATCAATCGTGATAGATCTAGAACACATATGATATACAGGTAGACGGGCCTCTGCAAATCATGATGGTCCTAAGCAAGTGTTCGGGGCACGCGTAATATATAAATAGACGGGTTTCTGTTAATTGCGGCGAAGGAACATAATGATTTTTGGTAAAAAATAGGTTAAGGGTACCTAAAATAAACAAACAAGGAATAAACTAGGGGTAAAATTGGAATTTTACCTGTGAGGCAATGATGGCCGCGTGGCCAAGGATGCTTATTGGCCAGATCTTACTTTACATGGATTGACCATCCAACGGATGAGATCGCATAAGGCGATGATGGCCATGTGGTCAAGTCTCCAGTTTGGCTGGATTCTTGGTCACAGCGCCAGAATCCCCTCATCTTCTTTTTCTTCCTTCTTCTTCTTCTTCTTCTTCCACCATTGTCGGGTTAGAAAGAGGTGAGTTTTATAGAGAGAAAGCTTTATTTGGTGATTTTGTAGACTCCATTTTGTGTCATCGAAGTCATGGCGGATTAGATCAACGAAATGCTTTTCGGAGGTGGAAATTTCGCGGGTCAAGGTGATTTCGTGCCACCAGAGCAAGGACACCAAGGGGAAGGAAATGAGGATCCCTTAGAAGAGGGAAATGCAGGGGTTGGCCCAAATATGGGTGACCAAGAGGCTCACATGGTTCCGAGGGGCAGATTGAGACCAAGGGCGGCGACTCGAAACTTTTGGGACGGCCTTCTTAAATCGACTTTCACTCATGACTACAATTTTTACATCGATGCGGATCGTCATTGGTCTGCAGGACTTCCAGCGACTAGAGAGGTAAATTCTGAATTTTGTCTTTTTATTTTCGTACATTCACCATTTATCTATTTGATAGACAGTATAAATGCATGCAAGTACAAAATGTAATCTGCTAGAAATGTAACATACCTGTGCTGTGTTTACCTGCAGAGAATCAAAGCTCGTGGGTCCACAGTGACCGTGGGCCAATTATGGGCGTCCTTACTGGTGGGCCCAGGCAGTTTACGTGCTCGGATTGAGGCTATGGGATTCGGTCCCTTTTTTAGGCTGTCCGCATGGTTGGGGAAACCTTGAAAGTGACGGCACTGATAGAGGTGTGCAGGGAGTTTTGGTGGGATACTACTCACACCTTTCACTTCAGTTGGGGAGAGATTACCGTTACGCCCACGGACTTTGCGGCTATCATGGGGCTGAGGTTCACTATGACCCCCTACCGTTTGACGAGAGTTTGGCGGGTAGACCGGAGTACCGACAGGCTTTGTTGGGTGTCGACACCGACCAGGGGGGAGGTGTGAAGGCTTATGGAGTGGGGGATGGCAAGGTGCACAGGCTTGTGGTGTCGGCGATAGAGGCCTTTGGGAGAGGGGAGTATGATTTGGACTGCTTGGTCCGACTGTTCTTATGGTACAGCTTTTCCAAGCTTCTGTTTCCCAGTGGGGCCACCGTCTGTAGGTACTCACTGCTAGCGGTTTTCGAGGACTTGGCTCATGTGAGCGAGATCTCTTGGGGTGGAGCCGGCTTGGCCGAGGTGTACCGGGCTTTGGATCACTACTCAAGGGCTAGCTCGTCGGCATTTGTCGGGTTCCAGTTCGCCTTTGAGGTACTACTCTTGTCATTCTTTCGCTTGTTCGTCACAAATTTTGATTTTCACACACTTCTGAATTGATTCCTTTTACCGTATGTATAGGTGTGGGTGTACGAGATATTTGGCGTCGCCCCTTTTTAGTTGGAGATTGGCGATAACAAGGCGGTTCCCATCATGTCCTTCTGGTCCAAGAGTAACAAGCGGGCTCCCCGTAGGGTCAAGGATAGGAGGACCGTGGATGCTGCTGACTTGAGGAGGGTGTTTACGAGGACCACGCCTATCGGGGTGGTGTTCTATCCATGGAGTGCGGCTAATGAGCATTCTGTTGGCTATGCTACTGAGTTAACTGCCTCTCGGGTTCTATTAGTGGGTGTGAGTGGCAACGCCATGTATCTGGGTGAGCGAGTGGCTCGTCAGCATAGGGCTGATGGATTGCCATGGGTTCCCCATGATCCTCCTCGGGACATGCTTCGTCCTGCTAGGCTGAGGACTTTTTTACTCCGACTCCGACGGGGCATTACAGGGGTAGTGATGACTATGACGGCTTTATACGAACACGTCTGATCAGCCCACAGGTACGGGCTAGGATGTTGTCGGGGGAGGGATCGAGCTCAGCCCAATATGTTGGTAGGAGTCAGCCTTTGGTTGACACGCCTCTTCGTTCGAGCAGTGTTAGAGTGGTGCGAGGTGGCTGGGAGGAGGAGATCAATTTGGAGCCGACAGATGCAGATATCGCTGAGGAGCCATTCGTTCCACGTCCTGATGCTGGGGTATGACTTATCATTCTGTCTCAGATTTGTCCCATGCACACACTTTTTGCTTTCTTGTTCTCATTTATCGTCCTTGACCCATCCAGGTAATTCGGGAGTCATATGTCCATTCCGTTCAGTGGGAGAATGCCTTGATGCGCTTACTGAGAGAGGCGTATCAGTCTTGTATTTGCCGGCGGGAGGATGTTGTCATACCACAGCGTCGTGAATGCTCCCCTACTGAGGCAGGCTCTTCTCATACCGGTGGGCGAGTAGTCCGGGGACGGGGTTCGAGTGCCTGCGGTTCGCGCCGTTTGGCACAACAGCGGGACACTACTAAGGAGGATTCGGATTAGCGGGGGCCCGCTCCCTTTTTATATTCATTCCTGCACTGTTAGCGGTAGGGGACCAACACAAATATGTACTGAACATTTTTAAATGTATGCAAAGAATTTATGTACTTAATTTATATGCAAATTGTGACATCCTATTTGTACAAACTAGTTATTTATATTGTTCCTAATTTTATACAATGCATGAGCCACGGGGACGGGGTGTGTACGTTGTTTGCATGGATCCATTGCGGTGTGGGAGTAACCAAGCTTGGAGTCGAATTTTCTGCATGGGGGCAATGATGGCCGCGTGGCCAAGGGTGAAGATGGCCGCGTGGCCAAGTCTGGCGACGCCTTTGCTTTTCCGTTTCCAGGCAAGAATTGGAACTTGTGCCATATATAAACAGTGTTTACCTAGCATTAGGATTCGTACCAGCATCAATTTTCTTGTATTTTTCTTGCCTAAACATCAATTTTCTCGCCTCCCCAATGGATTATCATGCAAGAATTACCATGCTTGAAAGAGGAGCTTATACCACTTCCTTGGACAAGTGGGTTGCTAGGATTCCCGTTTCTTGTCGCAACAGATTTGATGAAAGGTTTGGCGTCAAGTGCCTTTGGTCACTCTCTTATATGAACTCCAATGCAAACCTTTTGAAGGCTAGTGCCAAATTCTGGGACGAGAGTAATCACGTTTTCAACTTCTCTTATAATGAAATAACTCCTACTTATGAAGACTTCATGGCCCTTTTTGGGGATGAGGAAAAAGTAGAGATTGCTTTGACTTTTGACTCTATTTCATTAGAGAAGAGGTTGATAACTTTTGGTGTGACCGAGGAAATCTTAGTAAATACGTTAGGGCCAATCATGTGGATCTTTCTTGGATGCCAGGGCACTTCATACATGGAGATGTCACTTCTGACTTTGCTTTAGATCACCTCGCTTTGTGCTTGTTTTCTCTTGCATTGTTCCCTTCGGAGGTAGGATTTGCTAGCGTAGCATGCTTGGACATGTGATTCGGGCCCGATTGGGTCACAACATTGTACCGGTTATTCTAGGAGAAACCGTCTGCGGGATTTCCCAGCTTGCTATGTATGGCAACATGACTAGAGGTAGCGACAGGATGTTAACTATGTGGCTCCAAGAGAGGCTCCGAGTGAATAATCTGGCAGTGTCTCAAAATGTGCGCCCATGGGTCTATCGTAGCAGGGGAATTGCAGAAAGATTTCAGTGCATGACTCGCAGCGGTTGGGATACTTATTTAGCCGAGATAGTGACTGATGATATTCAGTGGGTGGTACCGTCATGGCGGATCCGGTCTTTGAGAGAGAAACAAGTGGGGTCATACATGATTCGCGTCCCCTCTATTTATGAGACCACTTTTTACTACCCGATGAGAGTGCTTCGATAGTACGGTCTGGTGCAGTCCATCCCCAAGGATTGGGATGAGAATTTGAGGCAGTATTCCTTCAAGACACTTTATATGAACGCTAGCGTCTCGATCCTCTTTTCTCAGTTGTGGGGCATGGCCGGGTTTTCATGCATTACTTTCCTTTCGCGCCCCCGCAGCACTTATTTGTCACGAGAGTATTTGGCATGGTACGATGAGAGACTTGAGCGTGCGAAGCAGACTCTAGAGACCCTACGTGGCTCTATATTGGGAACCTGTACTTCTAACATTTCGCTGAGGATGAAGGAGGCATCGAACTATGAGAAGAGGAGAGAGATGATTGCTGCTAACATGGATGGAGAAGGGGTAGGGGCTTCAAAGAAGAGGAAGGCTAGTGAGGTTTCGAAGGGTAAGTCCAAGGGCGTTAGTGAGTTTGAGGCTAGGTTTTGTGAGAAGCCTAATAAGAAGAAAGTTCGCCGAGGACTACACAAGAAGAAAGAGACCGAAGGCACAAGTGGCACTAAGGAGTGATTCCGATGGTCCATCCACAGTCGTTGCGGACACATTGGTTTTAATTTCAGTTTTATTTCAGTATTAGTTTAATTTCATAACAAGTTATGTAATCGCAAGTTTAGTCGAGCTTAGACTTATCGAACAAGTGTAACCTGCAATGACTGTGGAAATAAAAGTTTTTGCTTTAGAAAACACAAATTCTTCCTTTATTGCTTTGTGGCCAAATTTGGATGTTTATTTATTTTTTAGACCGCACCTTTGAAAGGCTGCCTATGTTACCCTTTTACAAATAGGACTAAGGGGCTCAGGTCATTGTAGTTCATTCCAGTCAGACTAGAATTATTTAAGAAATAGAAGATAGAAGGGGGGAATGCTCTAACTTTTGCCTAGACCGCCCTTTTGGCAAAAGTCCAGAAACATCAAAGAAGGGACCTTGTCCTATGCGAACACCGTCCTGGACCATTGAATCCTATGGGAAAGTGGGGACCAAGGTGGATAGGCCCTTACATAGTCAAGAAGATCTTCTCCGGAGGAGCGGTACAACTCGCAGACCTAGATGGAAATCAACTGCCGAAGCCAGTCAACATGGACAAGCTGAAGAAGTACTATTCATAGCTCCGTCCCATATTTCAAAGAAAGAGAGAAAGCTCGCTAGGTTGAAAACCCGCAAGGGCGGCCTAGGCAAAAGTTAGAGCCAAAGGCATGAGAAAAGAAGCCCGATAGATTGAAAACCTGAAAGGGCGGTCTAGGCAAAAATCAGGGTGTGCATATAAAAAAAATAAAAAATAATAATAGGGGACAGTTTCGTACGAGGCACCTATGTCCCGTACGAGACATGTCAGTCAGCAGACATATTTTTCTCTTTCTTAAACAAGAACTACGATGACTTGAGCTCCTTATTTAAATGATGTAAAAGGAGAACGTATGCAGCCTTTTGGTCCGGTCTATTCAATAAATAAAATCAAAATCTTATCTTCTTATTAACTGAATGCATTTCAAGAAAGTAATAAGAAAATTTCTAACATGAATACCAACTTGCAAAAGAAAATAAAATACTAAAAGTCTAAACATTGGTCTATCTAAGCAATCTCTCGATACTCCTAAGGATCTATTTCTTCCTTAACTTAGTAGGGGCTTGACCACGGTCCACCTTGTCATTCCTCTTCCTCTTGTGCAAAGGTATCTCGAAACCGGGAGGAATGTCAAGTCTAATGAACACCGAGGGAGTCAGTTCGCAAACACATGAGGCCTATCTAAAACTTGAAATTTACCGGGAAGTCTGTTTGCTCTCTTTTCGTAAAAGTCACTATCCAAAAAATCTTGATTGGCATCTACTCTGACATTAGAAGGATCCTCCTTAGCCTCCTTCTTCCTCAAATTCAAGCTAGGCTCGAATTGGTCCCCCAACAAAGGACGGCGAATGTAATCAATATTCTCAGCATTGGGACGGAGTTCTTTCAGAAACCAATCCAAATACTTGTCGGACAAATAGATGCTCCCTCCATCATGACGAAGATTGGTCCAACGATCCATAGTGGTACCTTGCCCCCAACCGTGATCCAAGCTCGTAGAGAACTCTGAGTCCATAAAAGAAATGTCTTGAGGCCGCCCCCCTAACACGAAAGTGTCCTGCTGTTGGCCGAATTATCGCATTACCCTCCGAACAAAACAGAAAGAGGAATCCCTCAAACCCGGAAGGACGACCCTGTCGTATCCAAGGGTATTAGCTACAAACCTCCCCACCTTCCAAAAGGATGGACACCAAGCAATATCATCAGTCTCCACCTTGGCAAAAAGATGGGCCCACTCCTCAATGCTGAGACCCTTCATCAACAGTCTCCGCCTATGGAAATTGTATGGAGAATACTCGATCGGAGAGTCCAACAGTTTAAAATGTTCTCTGAGCCAAATAGTCAGCAATAATGGACATTCCCGAGTCATAGAGCCTGTTCGGTGTAGCTCATCAAGACCATGAAGGGTCTCCCCCAAGATGAGAGGAATTATGTTGAAGGCTCTTCCTCTAGCTTGCAGAACGATATCCACGAGCTCCGTGTTCACCATGCCACACTTGCTTATCAATAGAACGCTTTGGAATAAGCACAATGCCAAGAGGCAACACTGGGAATCCACTCCATGACCGCGAGTCACCCGACCTTTGAATCTCCTAGGCAAAGCGTGGAGATCAACATAGCAGTTATGGATATAAGTCTGCGCCTCGGGAAGGCCTATACTCAATAAATCCCTGAGAGATTCCGCAAGTCATACTTGGGCACCGCAATCACTCCTGTCAATGGCATATCCAGGATAGCCACCATCTCCTCTACTGTAGGGACCATCTCATTAAGCGAAAAGTTGAAGAGATGAGTCGAAGGATCCCAGAAGCGTGCAAATTCCTTTAGAAGGTCCCATTCCGGTTTTAGATTCTTCAAGGTGAAAAGAATCTTGAAACCGAACATCTCTACGAACCTTCCTTGACGAGCCTTGTCAAACGAGCGAAAGACCGTTTCTAAGTCCTTCTTGTAGCGTTCCACTAATTCCGAGTCTAGGGAGAACTCATCAACAATTATCGATGTCTCGTATGAGGCATCTCCCAGTTCAGATAACAGAAATTCTGCTCAGATTCAGGTTTCCCGATGAGTCAAAACATGCCTCAAACACCTCAGAAACGCACCCAAAGCAATTCATACATCACATACAGATGACCCAACACGAATTCATCTCATAAAAATACCCCTCGGTTGACCAACCGGATGTGAATCAATCCATTTACACAGTCAGAAATAAAAACTAAAATTAACAAATGTATGAGTGTTAGAGTTAGGAGTTAACTGTCGCATAGGTACAAACCAAAGAAAATTGTCTTCGCCTGCGCCGAGGCAATAAATACATCATCAACAAAAAGAGGGAATGGGGGATCCTATCTACTCGGCATTAAGAAGAAAGGAGACGTCGCCACTGCCACGTGATCATTCATCAGTCCGAGGTCTCTTCCCGCAAGAAGCCGACTCTGCTGTCTGGCGAGCCAATCGGCCTAAGAGATCCGCGGTCTCTCTCTTTACCCTCTTGGCATAGGCCATAAATTGGGCGACCCGTCCGGCAACTTCTCTATACTCAGCAATGGGCACCTGTTGAGAAGAAACAAATAGAGATGTCAAAGTTTTTAGAAAAATAATAAACATAGACATGAAATGGCAGAATGACGAAAATGACAGAAGAAGGGTCATAAACCATACCATGGTCGCGTCGGCAGAAGGTACGAGTCCCTCAGGCATATCGTACTGCGCGTGAAAGTCCTCGACGCTCTCTATCCCCTCATCCATACTGTAGGTAAAAGAAGTCGGTCCAAGCTGTGGACGGAAAGGGACGTGGACAACTCCCTGGGCCTGAGCCTGATCGCCCTCCAGAATCAACCGAGGCATGAGACGAGCAAGAAAGTCCTGATAATCAGCCTCCAAAGACATATGATCAAAAGCATCCTGACTAATGATGAGGTCCATTCTCTTCTCCTTCGCGATGGCATAGGAGTTAAGCATATGGGCTGGTGGGTCCAAAGGAATAATAACATCGAGCCTGCCACCACCTTGCTGGTGAGAGACTCTCTCTCCTAAATAGAAGCATTCCCCACCAAGGCCGATCATCAACAACCTCATACCAGCGAACCAGTATGCATGGTCAATGCCCAAACTCCGCCAAGGAAAGAAGGCGACAGCGGACTCATGGCCAACCTCCCATCTATCAAAATATATCCGCATGCGCTCCACCGTCATATCAGTCCCCTCTGCCTGCTCATTACGGGTATCCCTGTTATCCCGACGCCATCTCAAAGTATCTGGGAACATAACAGTGTTGTCTCGAAGATTGAAGGTGAAGAGACCAAACATGGCGTAACCCCAGGCCTGCAAAATGGGAGAAACATAAAAGATGTCAATATACAATAGACTGGGGCTAAAATAAAGAAGGAATAGAGGAGAAGATGAGTATTATACCTCCCAGGCATGACTGTAGCTGCCCAAGCCAGCGTTCGCCCGGTCCCGCAAACTCTCATCCATGGCCACGTAGCAGTGGGCCAAGCCAGCTAAACCCCAACTGGCATCAGTCACATGCTGCATATCCCTCAGGCAGCTCAATAGAGTGAACAGGGCAGTCGACGCATGATTAGCAAATAACGTCTCAAAAAAGGCCCACCACAGAAAGCCGCGGACAGCTGCAATACGGGTGTCAGTGAAGTGCATCTGACCAGCATTAGCAGTAACATAGGCATCGACCTTATCCCTCAAAGCCTTCAGAGGGACACCCTTGCCCAAGGTACAAACAGAGAAGTCTCATACGAGACATCCCTATCTCGTAAGAGATATCCAAAAAAAAAAAAAAAATCTCAGAAAACCCTGTTTTCTCGAGAGATTCCAGAAAAGCCCTGCTTTTAACAGAAACTTCAGAAAGCCCTGCTTTCAACAAAAAGGTCGGAAAAAGCCCTGCATTTGACTGAGAGGTCCAATCTGAACCCGGTTCAAGATGGAATATTGAGTCGTCAACAAAAGAATATTTTCAGAATTGGAATAAGCAAAGTTGTTTCTCAGTATGAATTTATTCTCACCGCACATCCAAGATCATGGGTGAGCAACAAAGTCTACATCAGCAAACTCTAAATCCCACGTCTGTCATCAAGATGTATGTTAATGGAACAGGATTTACAACCGGGTATCCCACGACTAATATCGAGATGTACGCTAATAACATAGGATTCATACCCCTCAGAGTCCCATAATTGTCATCAAGGTGTAAGCTAATGGCATAGGATTCACGTTTTCTGACGTAAAGGCAACCTCGTTGGAAGGAGAAGCAAGGATCCAAGTAATTGGCGTCTCCAAACCCAGAGTCCGATCATTGTTATCAAGACGTATATTAATAATATAGGATTCCCACCAGAGCTGAAGGCGGTTCATCATCAACAACAGGGCATATTGAGAATTGGCGTCAAAGAGATTGATTCCTCAGTATGGATTGCAACTGGAGAAGGTTCGTCATCAATAAAAAGGAGTATATTCAGAATTGGGTCAAGGCCATTGATTCCTCAGTATGGGTTACTCTCTAAACTCTAATCTTTACTTACCGCAAGTATTGTTTCCAAAAATGATTTTCTAAAATACCTTAAACCCCGTTTTTGCGTGTTTTTGGAGTCGAACTACGTTTGGTCTAATTTCCTTCCGAGGAATACGTAGGCAGCTTTATAGCACGACCATACCCCTAGTTCAAAATAACGTCTTTTCTATCAACGACGTTACTTCATCTATACGTATCGTCGCTAAGGGGCTCTGTAGACACCCCATTTTGGACGTTCGTTCATGATCACACTACTTCTGTGTCTCGCCTTTGATTTGGGTCCAAACTCGTTAAGTTGGACATATTTCGTTTAGTTTCTGACTGACTCCGTTAGTCAGGGACCAAAATAATCATTAAAACTATTGCAGAGGGAAAAAAGTGAATTCCAGCACTGAGATATCTTGTACGAGACATTGATGTCTCGTATGAGACATCCCCCCTTGACAGTCGGGTTTTGGTCAGTTTCCTTGTTGATCTCAACCCCTTTTCTTGGCAAACACTCAAGCAATTCGGGATAAACCTAATAGACGATCCTAGAGTCCAAAAATACCTCTGGGGAAATCAAGTCTTTGATTCCCATCCAAACTTACCCCCTTGTCTTAAACCCTAGGTCAAGAACTCCTATAAATATATAGGTTCTTGAACCGAAAAACCTCTAGAATCCCCATTCACCCAAAAACTACTCTATATCTGATCAAAGGAGTACTCATAATCAGTCCCTCTTCCTCACCTATGAAATTCAAGCCTCCACAACACCATTCAATCCAATTTCATTGGATCTTTAAGGCCTTTCATCAAGGCCATCCATAGGATTCTCGAAGAATGCTTAGGTAACACTCTTTGTTTTCTACCTTCTCATCCTCTTCTTTGTCTTTGAAGTAGTGTGATTCCATCAAAGGATCAGCCTAGAGCCTCTCCAATCCATGAATATGGTCTCGAAGCATATGATCCGACATCAATAAATAAGAAATTATTTATTTGTTTGATTTTCTTTTGGTACATGAATGCATAATATTAATAATGATGATGATGATTTCGAGACCGATCCTAGATCGGGTGGATTGGGTGCTCCTTGACCTTCCCAATCCATAAATTAACCCTCAAACTTAAGAATCTCACGGTCCGTGTTCTGTTCAACAACATGGTGGCGACTCTCAAATCAAAAAGGTAACGCGAGGACAAAATCGGTCTCGGGCGAAAACAGAAGTCCGCTCCGTATTAGATTAATGACTTGGAGTCATAAAATCTAAAAAGCAATCCATGTACAATAATCAAATTTGGAACTTGACTATTTTTACCTAAGGTGTAAAAACCAAAGGATGTAATTGAGTTTTCTTGAAGAAAACTAACATGGATGGTAAAGTTATACTCTTTAAGCAAGACTAAATGTGAAAGGTTGACTCATATTTCGACTATGATAAAACTTTCTCACTTGTAGTCATTCTTTAAGATATTAGAATTCTCATAGTCATATCTTCATATTTGAAATATGAAATTTGACAAATGGATGTCAAAACAGCGTTCCTTAACGGGAACACAATTAAGGATGTATTGGATACAACATGAAAGGTTTGGATAATCTAGAAAATTCTAATAATGTATGTATGTTGCGGAAATCCATGTGATGGATTGAAGCAAGCTTCTTGGAGTTAAAATATTCATTTTGATGCATTCAAAGCATTTAAAATTCATCAAAGATGAGACTTGTGTTTGCTAGAAAATTAGTGGGAGCATAGTCTTATTCCTAATCTTATGTATGTGGTTGACATATAGATCTAGAAAGTTGATTGGTTTGTGTCAAATTACTTATAAATACAAACTACTGAATTGTTCAGTATGCAAGACTCTTGTAGAAGAACTTGCAAAGTTGTCTAATAACAATGTTCTTGGAAAGACATAGTCTTATTGAAAGACTAATGAGCAAGAATACATGATTAAGATTCCATATGCTTCGGCAATTGGATCTATCATGTATGTCATATTATGTACTTAGATGGGATAACTCTTATACTTGGAGTATGATGAGAACATACTAATCATATCCTAGTGAAAGTCACTAGATAGTGGTCAAGAACATCCTTATGTACTTGAGAAGAACTAAGGATGCATTCTTGATGGTTGTTAGAATGGGAGATAATCTAGTAAATGGTTACATAGATGCATGCTTCCACAACGACAAGGATAATTACAGATCGCAGTATGAACATATATTTAAAGTAAGTGCTTTAAAGTAAGTGCTATTAGTTAGAATAGTTCCAAACAAATACACCATAAATTATTCTACGAATAAAATTGAGTTTTTAGTTACATGAGTTGTAACTAAGGGAGTTGTTTGAATATAGATGTCATTAGTAAAATTAGAAATAGTTTCTAGTACTACTAATCCTATGGACCTTTATTGTGAAATAATGGTTATTGCACAAGCTAAGGTGCTAAGGACTCATCTATGATCCAATCAAACACTCAAACACTTCCATCTCTATGAGAAATCGTTGGCATGAGGAGATGTCAAAATATGCAAAGTACTTTATGATGATAACAAGGATAATATTCTTACATATGATTCTTCACATGCTGTTATGATGGTCATAATCTAAGCTCAATGATATTGGATACGTGTTGATTGGGCCTAGTTTAAGTGGGAGATTGTTGGAGATTATGCCCTAAGCCCTTGAGAAAGGTGTAACGACCCGAAAACCCGTATCTATTTTCTTAGTAAAAATATTTGTTTATTTATTTAATTAATTATTTATGTGTGCATTTTAGTGTTTCATAATATTTTATGCCTAGCATTTTAATTGATCATTTGTGCTAGTGTATAGTTATTGGGTCTTAGTTGTTAGCGGGGAGTATGGGTTTATGTGTTCTAGTTGGGTCTAGAGGGGGCCTAGGTGAAACATTTTATTTCTTCATCCTACTCCTTCCTCCTCCCTCCTCCCTCACCTCACATTTTCATTTCCCTCTCTCTCTCCTCCATTGTTGGGTAAAGAAAAGGTAAGAATTCTCCCTCATTCTCTCTTCATTTTGACCATCTTCCTCCCATTATTTCTTAATGCTCATTTTATGAAAAATGCTTAGATCGTCGCTAGGATCGTAAAGAGCTAAGAAAAGTCGAATTCCGTCATCTTTGATAAATCCCAAGTAAGTTGATTTTCCCCCATTTTTATGCTAAAATATTCATAACTTGTTTGTATGATGCTTTGTGGACATATATATGGTGTTTTGGTTGAGTTTAGAACTCATTTGGATTTTTGATTGATTTTTTGTGATATTTTTGATTGATTTTTGTGATATTTTGAATGTTGGTAAGAACATGGATGAACTCAGCTGAAATTCTACCCAGTTCGTCGACCGAGCGCCCGCCCGGGTTGATCCAGGCCCCACCCACCTGGCCATTTTCTCCGACCAACCTTCTGTCCATAGTGAGCGCCCGCCCGCCTCCTTTTAGGCGCCCACCCGCCCACTGTTTTCAGGAATCATCTCTTGTTTGGTTTAGGTTTGGATTGTATTCTTGGTGTGGACCTTGGGTGCCACTCTAGTTATGTTAAGTAGACATTGTGGGTTACTCTAGTGTTTGAAATGGTTCCGTTGTGAACAATTGTTTTATGGAATTGGTCTAAGTATTGGTGGAGAATGCTTGGGCATCTTGTGACGTGTTCATGGTTATTCCAATCGAATTGATTTTAGGATAAAACTTGGTTTAGGTTTTAGGTGATATCTTATAGTACCTAGAGGGTTATTAGGGAATACCAAAGTGTTGGGTTTGGTCCGTTTGTGATCATGTATGAATAGGTGTAACCTTTTGGGTTCGTTTGGAGTGTTAAGAATTGGTTCGTTCATGAACGGATGTAAAGAGTGATACGGTGATTGGGTACCTGCGGTTTTGATTTGCCTTAAGGTGTATTTGTTCGGATTTCCTATTTGGAATTCCAGGTGTATAGGGATAGTTGAGTTCTTGGTCATAGTACTCTTTACGAGTAGACGTTTAGGTTCATCTTGGTAATAGTCATTATGTCGCGACCCCGAACCCCGCGGGCCCAAGATCGCGAGCTGGACGTCGACTTACTAATCAAAATACCAAAATATCGGAGATAAAAATTTCATTTCATATCAAAAGATGATAACCCAAGGTTTGGGAAAACAATTTAACAACAACAATGTACTAATGTAAGCCCCATAAGCTCACACTACAAAATAATAAAATATACAAATCTTAGTGACGTCAAAGTGTGGTACAACTATCCCCAAAAGAGTTACACATTTATATAATGTAAACCCACGAATGCTTCTTGCCCCAAAAGCTCAACCCTCGCGACGTCCTGTCTCGTGATCAGCGAGTCTAATCCTTTCCACCTGGGGGGGGGGGTTAAGGAAAAACAAAGATAAAAAGAAAGGGGGTGAGATAAATCTCAATAAGTTACTAATGCAACTACATGACATGCTATGATGCAATAATCAATAATAAATCACATAACACATAGCAATTATCATATGTCAGATAGCAGCGGAAATAAACACATAACAAAGGATATAGCCAAGGTTTTCCAACTGATAGAACCAAATAAAGGTCGCTGCGCAGCTGTAGATACCCCGGGGAACCACGGCTTGGCTCGAGCGGTGAATTATCCTAGGATGTCTAACTTGTTTTAGATGTGTTTAGAGTCGCCACCTATGTTTTTAAAGGAACATAAGAAAACCTAAGAAAATAGCCTTTTTTATTGATCACGAAACTAGAGATTCAAGGAAGAAGGGTTCGGGGGTTAGGTGACGGAGTGGGAAGTAGTTAAACACCCACTTCGCCCGGCTTAAGCCGGTCTTGCTAGTTTTGGTGTTCTAATATTTACATGTCCTTCAATTATTTAAATAGAAATGTGCTAACAATTATAATGAAAAGAAAAGGGGAAAAGAATAATTTTATTGATTTAATGCTAAATATTACATGTAATAATTATGCTAAACAATTACATGAAGAGATGAAAATGGTGAATTAAAATGTAGTTTGGAATGTTGGGATGTAACCTTGGTCAAACTTCAATAGTGAAGTGGCCTTTTGATTGTATCCCTTTTTATGGAGATTGCATACTCACTTAGAAGAGATGAGAATATGAAGAAAGGAAATAAGACTTAGAATTTAGAAGAAGAGAATAAACCTTGTACCTTATGCTTGAACGGAGAAGAACCAAATCTTTGTGTTGACCACTTTTTGAAAAATAGACTTTTGTGTGTTTTGAAGTATTTTTGTGTTAAGAAATCATCCTCCCCTTTCATGATGGAATGAAGAGGTTTATATAGGTGTTGGAGAAGTGTTTGTGGTCACAAAGATGGCCATTCCCCGGATCAAGCCAAGGAATAATGGTCTTGGGGGTTACAAATCAGAAAAGGAGGGAAATTTGGCAAAATCTGAGATTCTGGAAGCGGGAAGCGCGCGCTTCCCACCCCCCTATGGGAGGAGCACGCCTCCCATAAAGGAGGGCAAAGGCGTGCGCATCCCAGCTTCAGGAAATTCATATTTCAGCCCAAAAGTTAACCCCGTTATGCAGTTAAGCCCCAAAACTAACGGAATTAGTCCAAAAACTTAACGAACATCACGAAAGTCAACGAAAATAAATGAAACAAAGACTCAAGGTTGACTTTTTCACTTAGTCAAATCCAAGACTAACGGAGTAAGTCAAGAACTCAACGGAAAGTAACAAAAGTTAACGGAAAGTAACAAAACATAACAGAAGAGAGGAAGATAGAGAATGTGTATGCAATCGGGACATGAGAGGTCCAAGGCGGGGTGTCTACAGCAGCTTCAATAATCAACCAATCATCATCTTCATAATAGCATGAAAGCTGAAGAGAAATCCCCGGTACCGGAACCAATAACAAAATAATGTGCCACAAAGGGCGGGAGCCATGCCACAAAGTCATGCTCCAAACGTCTCAACCAAGGCCGATCTGGAAGAGGAAAATAAGGGCAAAATAATGGTCGACACCTTGGCCGGTGCCATCACAATATCTCACATCGCCCGACACAACCACAAATACCAGCTGGACTTTCAAGTAGAAGCTAAGTAATAAAATACTCCCACGATAAACAACCATTGATTCCAAAGTAGGGAACCATACCAAGGAGTCACCAAGAAAGTGAAATGAACCAACAACACACAATTAAAGTGTTCCAACAATCTCAACAATGATAACACAATTCCCATATCACACTTGACCACAAAGGATCCAGTTAACCCAAGCACACAACCAAAACTATTCACTCATCTCGGGAAGCTCGAGGAGAGCTTTAAAACGATAGCTTATACACCTAAAACGGAGTCCGGATGAGAGAGTTATGAATTATCGAATATTGTCTGCGAAAGGTACAAGAGGATGAAGCTCAGGGCTTGTACAGAGGAGGGGGCGCACGCCCTAGGAGAAAGGGTGCGCGCGCCCTGGGGAATCAGAAGGTTTTGCATAAAGGGGCAAGGGGAGGGTGCGCGCGCTCGCGTGGACAGGGGGCGCACGCCCTATGGCATCAGAAGGTTTTCTACGATTGAAACAATGAGGGAGCGCACGCCCTTCAAATAAGGTGCGCGCGCCCTAGGTGATCAGAAGGGTTGTTTACAAAGGGTCATAAGGGTGCGCACGCCCCCTCCCAAGGGGTGCGCGCGCCCCCTTGCCCGGAGGGACAAATTCCGGCCAAGAATTCTGGGTTTCCACCATTTTTAACCCAAAACTCAAATCTCTGCATTTCAAAGTTTCTAACAAGTCTAACCATGAGTTCAAACAACTATGAACTGGGAGGGGACCTACACATCAACATTAGACAACCCCAAACCAAGATTTAACCCAACATCAAATTCTCACAAAAATTATCAAACAAATTGAAATAACTCAGAACTCATCCAAGATTGCAATAAACAACAACAATAACATCATACAAACATTGATGAACATTTCTAGCATGAAAATGGGGGAAAAGCAACTTACTTGAATTTTCTCAAAGTTGCCGGAACTCGAATATTTTTAGCCCTCTACGATCCTAACGACGATCTAAACAAGTTTCCTGTTTTAAGAAATGAGAAATAACAAGAGGAAGATGGAGAAAATGAAGAGAGAAGGGACAAAAGAAAAACTTACCACCAAGAAGAGAGAGAGAGATGTGCTGGGAGAGAGGTGGAGTGAAAGAGTGAGGGAGGAGGTGAGGGAGAAGAGAGGGAGTAGGGGAAATTATTTCAAAATGTTACACTTAGGCCCCTCCCCCTAATACTACCCTTTCAAATAAACTCCCCACTAACAAATAAGACTCAACACTTCTACACTAGCACAAATGACCCAAATAAAATGCTAGGCATAATTATTATGAAACATAAAATGCACACATAAATATTTAAATAAATAATAATTTAAATAAATAGATAAGCAAATAAATAAATAATAATTATTTATTACCAATAAAATAGAGCCTAGTTTTCGGGTCGTGACATTCACTCCCCCTTAAAGAAAATTCAACCCGAATTTTAACGAGACTTACTCGAATTAAAAAGCCACGGATATTTCCGCTCCATCTCCTCTCGAAGCTCCCAAGTCGATTCCTCAACATTATGATTCTTCCAAAGAACTCTAACCAACGGAATGCTCTTGTTCCTCAACTCTTGGACTTTTGTATCTAAAATCCGAACCGGTCGTTCCTCATAAGTCATATCGGGCTCTATATCCTCCGGTACCCTCGGTAAAACGTGCGATGGATCATGAACATACTTCCGAAGCATAGAAACGTGAAAAACATTATGCAACCTGTCCAAAGACGGCGGCAACGCAAGTCGATACGCAAGAAGTCCCACCTTTCCCAAAATCTCAAACGGGCCAATAAACCTCGGAGCCAATTTACCTTTATTCCCGAACCTTCGAATACCCACCTTCGGAGATACTTTCAAGAACACAAAATCACCGGTCTGAAAACTAAGATCTCGCCTTCGGTTATCTGCATAGCTCTTATGTCGACTCTGGGCTGTTTTCAATCGATCCCGGATAACCTTAACTTTTTCAACTGAAGCAAATCAATACCCACGATCTTTGCTTCACCGACCTCATCCCAACAGATAGGTGATCTACATTTTCTCCCATATAAGGCCTCATAAGGTGCCATCTCGATACTAGCCTGATAATTGTTGTTGTAAGAGAATTCCACTAACGGTAAATGTCTATCCCAAGAATCGGAAAAGTCTATTGAACAAGCTCGCAGCATATCCTCCAAAATCTGAATGGTCCTCTCGGATTGACCGTCGGTCTGAGGGTGAAAAGCTGTGCTGAATCGCAAATCTGTACCCAAAGCTTCCTGAAACGCCTTCCAGAATCTAGAAGTAAACCTCGGGTCTCGATCTGACACAATACTAACCGGAACCCCATGCAATCTCACAATCTCATCAATGTAAAGGGTCGCAAGCTTCTCCATCGAATATCTGATGTCAATAGGCAAGAAATGGGCACTCTTGGTCAATCTATCCACTATTACCCAAACACTGTCATACTTCTTACGGGTACGAGGTAGTCCCGTAACGAAATCCATAGTCACATGCTCCCATTTCCACTCCGGAATCTCTAACGGCTGAAGTAGTCCTGCGGGTCTCTGATGCTCGGCTTTGACCTGCTGACAAGTTAAACATTTCGAAACATACTCGGCTATTTCCCTCTTCATGTTGTTCCACCAAAATTGCTGTTTCAAATTTTGATACATCTTCGTACTACCCGGATGAATAGTATATCTCGATTTGTGACCTTCATCTAAAACTTGCCTCTTTATTCCACCAACATCGGGTACGCACAAACGACCACGGAAAGTCAAAACTCCACTCGAACTCAAAGAAAACTCCTCGAAGTTCTTTTCCTTCAATTTACCCATTATCTTCACCAACTCGGGATCTTCTTTCTGAGCTTCCTTTATCCTCTGAATTAGGGTCGGAGATACTCTAATATTCGCAAAAATCGCCCCATGTCTCGATTCACGAGGAGACCAATCTCGAACATCCTCAAGCATTTTCCATTCCCGAACCATCATCGAAGCCACATAAGACTTCCTACTAATCGCATCGGCTACCACATTTGCTTTTCCCGGGTGATAGGAAATCGTACAATCATAATCCTTCAACAATTCCATCCATCGGCGTTGCCTAGTATTCAACTCTTTCTGGGAGAAAAGGTATTTCAAACTCTTGTGATCGGTAAAAATTTCAAACTTCGCCCCATAAAGGTAGTGCTTCCATTTGTGCAACGCAAAGACTATCGCCGCCAACTCCATATCATGAGTCGGGTAATTCTGTTCACTAGGGGTCAACTTCCTCGAAGCATAGGCAATCACCTTCCTGTTTTGCATCAAAACACAACCCAAACCCTCTTTCGAAGCATCACTGTAAATCACTAGCCCATCGCTCCCATTAGGCAAAGTCAAGATCGGAGCGGTAGTCAACCTCTTCTTCAATTCCTCGAAACTCTTGTCACATTTCTCGGTCCACTCAAACGGGACATTCTTCCGGGTCAACTGAGTCATCGGAGTAGCGATCCTCGAAAACCCCTCTATAAATCTTCTGTAATACCCGGCCAACCCCAGAAAGCTTCTAATCTCTGTCACTAATTCGGGTCTCTTCCAATCCACTATTTCCTCTATCTTTGAAGGATCTACAGAAATCCCGTCTTTAGAAATCACATGGCCCAGAAATGACACTTTCTCGAGCCAAAATTCACATTTACTAAACTTCGCAAACAATTGTTCCCTCGCAAGAACGGATAACACTGTTCTCAAATGTTGCTCGTGCTCCTCTCTAGAATTAGAGTAGACGAGTATATCATCAATAAAGACCACCATGAACAAATCAAGATACGGATGGAAAACTCGGTTCATCAAATCTATAAACACTGCAGGTTCGTTGGTCAACCCAAACGGCATAACCAAGAACTCATAATGACCATACCGAGTGCGAAAGGCAGTCTTCGGAATATCCTCCGATCGAATCTTTAACTGATGGTACCCACTCCTCAAATCAAGCTTGGAAAACACGACGGACCCCTGAAGCTGATCAAATAAACCATCTATGTGAGGTAGAGGATACTTGTTCTTCACTGTAACCTGATTCAACTTTCGGTAGTCAATACACAATCTCAACGAACCATCTTTCTTCCACACAAACAAAACCGGTGCTCCCCACGGGGAAACACTAGGGCGGATAAACCCTCGATCAAGCAACTCTTGCAACTGAACCTTTAACTCCTTCAACTCTACGGGAGCCAACCTATGCGGTGCTTTCGAAATCGGAGCTGTACCCGGCAAAAGATCTATACAAAATTCTATCTCACGATCGGGAGGCATATCATACTCAGAAGAGAAAACATCGGGAAATTCTCTAACCACCCAAACACTCTCCAAACTAAGGGATTCTTTCCTAGTATCAATCACACTAGCCAAGTACCCCTCACAACCATGGTGCAACAATCTTTTAGCTTTCACATAAGAGATGATACGAAAATTTCTACCAAAAGGCATAGCCTCAAAAGTAAACTTAGGCACATTAGGGATAGAAAAAGTAACAATTTTCCTACGACAATCAACAGAAGCATGAAACTTGATTAACCAATCCATACCCAAAATAACATCAAAATCTTGAATCGGAAGGACTACCAAGTCCGCACACAAGATATGACCACATATAAGCACATCACAAGCACGAAAGACTTTATCAGTCACCAAGCATTCTCCTATAGGGGTCGACACCTCTAGCACATAAGGTAAAGACTCAAATGCAACATTTAGCATAGAAGCAAATTGCACAGATATGTAAGAATGACATGATCCTGGATCTACTAACGCTCGTGCGCTCACACTAGATATAGAAATAATACCTCCAATAACTGTGGGATCATCTGTGGCTTGTTGTTGATTCATTGCAAACACTTTCCCTTGGACCTTGGGCTTTCCCGTAGCGTCCCTTTTCTGACCCTGTGGAGCCCCAGCTCATACCCCAGACGGTTGACCTCTATTCCTCGGACAATCCCTCACATAATGCCCCATTTGACCACAATTGGTACACCTTCCCTGTTTCTTCCAACACCGGTCCTCTAAATGGCCTTCCTTTTGACAATACGAACAAAGTCTCCTGTTTTGGTTCCCTTGGTTCCCGGAAGTAGTGCCCGGGTTCCTTGGGTTTTGTTGCCCTCGGGACTGAGATTGTCCCCCAAAGTTACCTCGGTTATCAACCCATGGTTGTGACTTGCCTTGCCCTCCCGGCTTTCTCGGGTTAGCTACCTCGGTCTTCCTCTTATGTTCCCCAATATCTTGCTCGATCAAGTATGCCCGGTCTACCGCATCTTGGAATGTCACAATCTTCTGGGCTATAAGCTGAGTACGGATAGAAGTCTTCAAACCCCGAATGAATCTCATAGCCTTCTGCTCCTCAGTTCTCACAAGATAGTCACAATACTGGGCTAATTCTGTGAACTTAGCCGAGTATTAAGCTATAGACAACAAACTTGCTCCAAGTTGAGAAGCTCGATCTCCTTTCGGTTCTGATCCACTACCGGAATGAAATGCTCTTTGAACTTCCGCACAAACAATTCCCATGCATAGACGGTGTGAGAGTCATCCCAACTCGCCTTAACTCCTTTCCACCAATGCTCGGAGGCACCCACAAGCTTATAAGCCGCCAATCGGACTCTATCTTCGTCCGAACACCCATATACATCATAAATTTTCTCCATAGACTCGATCCACATCTCAGCCTTCTTTACATCCGGCTCACCGTCAAACTCTTTTGGCTTCAATTTCAGAAATTGCTCTAGCCCATATCTCGGTGGTGCCACATGCTCTTCTCGTGGCCCTTGATCATGAATGGCCTTCATAGCGGCCTCAAACATTCCTTGGAACATTGCCCGGTTCTCTTCCCTTAAGTCATTCTGATTCTGTGCTCCACTAGAGCCTTCGCCTGCTCTCCTTCTAGCCATTTCAAACAATTACCTGCATAAGACATCAACCGTTACACACTCCGAACACAACTACCCACCTAGGTCATACTAGTCCACCTAGACTTATACTTAGAGCCAAACCATAGCTCTGATACCAACTGTCGTGACCCCGAACCCCACGGGCCCGAGATCGCGAGCTGGACGTCGACTTACTAATCAAAATACCAAAATATCGGAGATAAAAATTTTATTTCATATCAAAAGATGATAACACAAGGTTTTGGAAAACAATTTAACAACAACAATGTACTAATGTAAGCCCCATAAGCTCACACTACAAAATAATAAAATATACAAATCTTAGTGATGTCAAAGTGTGGTACAACTATCCCCAAAAGAGTTACACATTTATATAATGTAAACCCACCAATGCTACTTGCCCCAAAAGCTCAACCCTCGCGACATCCTGTCTCGTGATCAGCGAGTCTAATCCTTTCCACCTGGGGGGGGGGTTAAGGAAAAACAAAGTTAAAAAGAAAGGGGGTGAGATAAATCTCAATAAGTTACTAATGCAACTACATGACATGCTATGATGCAATAATCAATAATAAATCACATAACACATAGCAATTATCATATGTCAGATAGCAGCGGAAATAAACACATAACAAAGGATATAGCCAAGGTTTTCCAACTGATAGAACCAAATAAAGGTCGCTGCGCAGCTTCAATAATCAACCAATCATCATCTTCATAATAGCATGAAAGCTGAAGAGAAATCCCCGGTACCGGAACCAATAACAAAATAATGTGCCACAAAGGGCGGGAGCCATGCCACAAAGTCATGCTCCAAACGTCTCAACCAAGGCCGATCTGGAAGAGGAAAATAAGGGCAAAACAATGGTCGACACCATAATGGACTTGGCCGGTGCCATCACAATATCTCACATCGCCCGACACAACCACAAATACCAGCTGGACTTTCAAGTAGAAGCTAAGTAATAAAATACTCCCACGATAAACAATCATTGATTCCAAAGTAGGGAACCATACCAAGGAGTCACCAAGAAAGTGAAATGAACCAACAACACACAATTAAAGTGTTCCAACAATCTCAACAATGATAACACAATTCCCATATCACACTTGACCACAAAGGATCCAGTTAACCCAAACACACAACCAAAACTATGCACTCATCTCGGGAAGCTCGAGGAGAGCTTTAAAACGATAGCTTATACACCTAAAACGGAGTCCGGATGAGAGAGTTATGAATTATCAAAGATTGTCTGCGAAAGGTACAAGAGGATGAAGCTCAGGGCTTGTACAGAGGAGGGGGCGCACGCCCTAGGAGAAAGGGTGCGCGCGCCCTGGGGAATCAGAAGGTTTTGCATAAAGGGGCAAGGGGAGGGTGCGCGCGCTCGCGTGGACAGGGGGCGTACGCCCTATGGCATCAGAAGGTTTTCTACGATTGAAACAATGAGGGAGCGCACGCCCTCCAAATAAGGTGCGCGCGCCCTAGGTGATCAGAAGGGTTGTTTACAAAGGGTCATAAGGGTGCGCACGCCCCCTCCCAAGGGGTGCGCGTGCCCCCTTGCCCGGAGGGACAAATTCCAGCCAAGAATTCTGGGTTTCCACCATTTTTAACCCAAAACTCAAATCTCTGCATTTCAAAGTTTCTAACAAGTCTAACCATGAGTTCAAACAACTATGAACTGGGAGGGGACCTACACATCAACATTAGACAACCCCAAACCAAGATTTAACCCAACATCAAATTCTCACAAAAATTATCAAATAAATTGAAATAACTCAAAACTCATCCAAGATTGCAATAAACAACAACAATAACATCATACAAACATTGATGAACATTTCTAGCATGAAAATGGGGGAAAAGCAACTTACTTGAATTTTCTCAAAGTTGCCGGAACTCGAATATTTTTAGCCCTCTACGATCCTAACGACGATCTAAACAAGTTTCATGTTTTAAGAAATGAGAAATAACAAGAGGAAGATGGAGAAAATGAAGAGAGAAGGGAGAGAAGAAAAACTTACCACCAAGGAGAGAGAGAGAGATGTGCTGGGAGAGAGGTGGAGTGAAAGAGTGAGGGAGGAGGTGAGGGAAAAGAGAGGGAGTAGGGGAAATTATTTCAAAATGTTACACTTAGGCCCCTCCCCTTAATACTACCCTTTCAAATAAACTCCCCACTAACAAATAAGACTCAACACTTCTACACTAGCACAAATGACCCAAATAAAATGCTAGGCATAATTATTATGAAACATAAAATGTACATATAAATATTTAAATAAATAATAATTTAAATAAATAGATAAGCAAATAAATAAATAATAATTATTTATTACCAATAAAATAGAGCCTAGTTTTCGGGTCGTGACACATTATACTATTTGTGAGCGACCGTTTGGGTTGTGCTCTTTATAAGTAACTCGTGAGTATCATCTTTAGGATGTGTTTGGTATGATTCCTTATTATGGAATCATCATGTTTTAATGATCAATGTTGTTGGGCTCTCTATGAGCAATCTCGTTTATCGTTGTTGGACTCTTTTATGAGAAACTTCTTGTATTCTTTATTTTTGATCTCTTCATGAGTAACCGTTTACATCTTTTGTGATGAGCTTGGCTTGGTTCCTTACTTTGGAATCATTGCCCCTGTTGTTGTTTCAAGCGAGTATTTATTACTATGTGCTTGTTTAAAGTCCAGCTGGTACTTGTGTTCGAGTCAGGCAATGGATAATGTTATAATGGCACGAGCCAAGTCCAGTATAGCATCGCCCATTGGTCCTTCTTTCCTCTTCCAGATTGGCCTTGGTTGGGATGAGCTAGCTTCCTTCGGAAGTAGTCTAGCTAACTTTTTGGGTTTTGACTTTGTGTCATCTCCCCTGTCCTTTGTGACATGTTACATTGTTATGGTTCTGGTACTGGGGTTGTGATCTTCAGCTGTTTATGCTACTATGAAGATTGGTTGGTTGATTGATTAGTCGGTTCAGTCCGAGGTGCTCTTCAGCTGTTATGCTGCTATGGTTGATGGATTGATTGGTTGGTTCTGACCGGGTTCTTATCTTCAGCCGTTTGTGCTACTACGAAGATTGATTGATTGGTTGATGGGTTGGTTCTGCACAGAGGCTTCTTTGTCATATCCATTTGTGAAACCTTGGCTCAGTATCCTTTGTAACGTGTTTATTTCAGTCTTATGTGCTGCATGATGAGTTAGTCGTTATTTCCAACTGGTATGGGACAGTTGGCGATAGGGAGCTTTCTCATTTGTTGTTATGTGATTTACTTGTTCAGTTATATCGTTGATTTGCATGATATTATGCCATGTAGCCGCATTAGTAACTTACTGAGATTTTATCTCACCCCGTTCTTTTATCCTTGTTTTTCCTTAACCCCCCCCAGGGAAGCAAGTGGTAGCGTTATGAGGTCGGTGGTAGCGGGAAATCTTCTGAGCAGGTTGACCTTCTTTGGGGTAGTTGATATTCGGAGTTCTTATGTATCATTGTAGTGGGATTTGTGGTCGTTTAGTGTTATGTAGCTATTATTATCTTTTGGGGTATTATATTATTATAAGTGTTTTTGCTTCCGCATTGTATTAGTCTCCGAGTTATTATCTCGTTGAGGTGTTGTGTGATGGTTTTGGTTTTATAGTTGAATTCGCGCCCGGTTCGGTATTTTGCATTTTGGAGATGTATATTATGTAAATTTTATGTTTATGGATTTTAGTATTTCCCGGGGCGTGACAGTTGGTATCAGAGCAATGGTTTTAGATCTTGAAAGAGAATAAGAACTCTGATATTGAATAGGTTTCAATACTTGGGTTTTATAATTTTGAACAGATTAGAAAACTAAGTTTTCTTGAAGATGAGGTTAAGGTAGAAGTGGTTGAGTTATGAGTCGTGATATTGACGTCGAGTGTTACTTCTCTTGTGGTATATCAAGTATAGGATTGGAGCTAATAGTGTGGTTCCATTGGGGTTAGTTGGTTTGAAGATGGAGAGTGTGAGTCTTGGAGGACTTAGGCGTGTCTGTTTTGTAAGTGGATGATGTTTCGTGCTGTTTACGCATGTTTGTCCTCATTCGGTGATTTATGATGAAGTGTATTCTCGAATACGAATTTTCGTGATTTCTTGCGGTGTATAAGGTGATTTAGTTATGTCACCTATTCAGGGTATTGACGAGTTGAGTAGTATGTTTTGGCTTTCTATGTGTCCCGAATCTCTTGGTTGCCATTGATTGGTAGTGAGTATTTCTATACTAGTTTGTGTGACTTTGCTTAGAAGCATAATGGATTATAAGTGGATGCACCTCTTGTGAGAAGTTATATTAGTCTTCATGAAAGAAAAATGTTTTAGAGATTTGAGAAAGCTTAAGGATGAGTATTTCAGGAGATTCCCTTTTTGGTCACTAAGTTGGTAAATATTTCCGATCAGTCCCTGTTTAGTTTGGGAAGCTTGATTGAATAGTGTGGATTGAGATTTAATAAAGTCTTATATAATTCATCGAACTTCGAATTGGGTGATTTTGGGTCTAAACTTGATATTTTCAGAGAGTTCAATTAGGTCGCTATGACGAATTAGTACTTGTCATCTTATATTGGTGAATTAGTAAACTCCAGAAGTTGAGTTATGATACTTTTAGAATCATTTTAGTACATGACTAGAGTTGAGTTAAAGCAATACGAGTTGTGAGTATATTGTGGAAGATATAACCATTAATTATGGTAAGCGCGATAAGTTTAAAGGACTAGACGTATTTTGAGAAGGTGAGAATTTCTCGAGCAATATTAAAGGCATTTTTGAGTTTTAGTGAACAGTTGTCACATGGTCCTGAATCTTTTCTTGGTGGCGTTCTCGTTTGGATTAAGGATTTGTAAAAGAAGTTGGGTATAGATACTTGGGCATCTTAAAGAATACTATGATTTGTACTGGGTCAGTTGAAATGGCTAGCTAATTGGATTATTATGTTGGTAATACTGTTGAGCCTAAGTAACATTGGGTTAATAAATGTATACGTGAAAGACTAATTTGGGTTAACCATTGATCGAGGTTCAAGATCAAAGAATTGGGACGGAACAGTTTATTGAATATTTTGGATTATTAGTGACCGTTTGTAATATCTTTTAGAGTTGTAATTTGTAAAATGTTGATATATACGCAGGTAAAGATTGTGAAAATTTCGGATCATTACAGTTCTACGATAATGGTAATCCTTAGAGATATAGTCACCTCGGTGAGCATTTGGAGGATGAGAAATTTCTTTAGCTTTTCATAATTTAAGAAGTTGTGTAAGCTCGAAATTTTTTAATGTTTTGAATTTCTGGGAAGTAATATTAAGTATGCGATTTTCTAATGGAAGTATCTTTGCGGTATAATTAAGGTTGTGAATAAGACAAGTTTGTAGTATCTCGAGAATTATGTTTAAGAGAAGTTCGGATTCTTCGATTTTAGACTTGAGTATGGATTTTTGTTAGTAGTGAAGATAGTGATTGAAGAAGGTTCTGTGCGAGAGATTATTATGTTGTAAGCCTTATTTACGGTTTCTATATGATGGTTTAGAATGGAAAATGGGAAATTCGGGAAGGGACGGAACTAAAGTATCCGTGGCTGCTTGATCATTCGGGAAAGTGTTTCTAAAATTCGGGTTAATGAATAGAGCTATCTGTGACTAGGGAATGGTTGTGATTTTGGTGGTATTGCCTTAGCAAATTATAGTTTGTTTTTGTGGGACCAAGTTTAGAAATGATGTTAATGAGTTATCAATGTTGAATGGTTATGTGTTCTTCGAAAAGATAAATATTGGTTAATACAAGTGGGTTGAGAAATACAAAGGTTATAATTGTAATATGTTTTATCACATGAGGAAGATGATTTTAGTAGTGGAATCATATTGATCTTAATAGACTTCTCAGAGTGTTATGGAAAATTATTGGGTCTTGTTATAATATTAAGAAACCTTTGGAACCGATGTATATATTTTAAAGAATATTCTACGTGTGTGTGGAATTGATTCCGAATACTATTGGGATAATGAAAAATGAAACTTATGGGTATTGGTGATTTAAGGGTTGATTGGGAGCGTAACGCTAATCAGGATCAAATTAGTTATGTTTCATAATTGGTGATCAAGTGATAGTCGTGGGAATTTGAAATCCCGGATGAAAGAAGAAGTTGACTTTAGAATGTTTAATATGAGTATACCTGAGATATGTATGTGATTAATATATGTTGGTTTATTTGAGTCATGGAGACTATGTCTGAAAATTTTGATGGGTACTTGATTGAGGTTATGAGTGCTATATGAGAGTCGATATTTTGTCGCCTCATTATGACCGCGTGTTGTGAATTTTGATAAGTGAATTCGCGGGCGAATTCTTTTTAAGGAGGGTAGGTTGTAACGACCCGAAAACCCGTATCTATTTTCTTAGTAAAAATATTTGTTTATTTATTTAATTAATTATTTATGTGTGCATTTTAGTGTTTCATAATATTTTATGCCTAGCATTTTAATTGATCATTTGTGCTAGTGTAGAGTTATTGGGTCTTAGTTGTTAGCGGGGAGTATGGGTTTATGTGTTCTAGTTGGGTCTAGATGGGGCCTAGGTGAAACATTTTATTTCTTCATCCTACTCCTTCCTCCTCCCTCCTCCCTCACCTCACATTTTCATATCCCTCTCTCTCTCCTCCATTGTTGGGTAAAGAAAAGGTAAGAATTCTCCCTCCTTCTCTCTTCATTTCGACCATCTTCCTCCCATTATTTCTTAATGCTAATTTTATGAAAAATGCTTAGATCGTCGCTAGGATCGTAAAGAGCTAAGAAAAGTCGAATTCCGTCATCTTTGATAAATCCCAAGTAAGTTGCTTTTCCCCAATTTTTATGCTAAAATATTCATAACTTGTTTGTATGATGCTTTGTGGACATATATATATGGTGTTTTGGTTGAGTTTAGAACTCATTTGGATTTTTGATTGATTTTTGTGATATTTTGAATGTTGGGATTTAAACCTTGATTTGGGTTTCTAGATGTTGTCATTTAGGTCCTATTCAAGATTATAAGTTGTTTTGGTTCATTGTTATGCTTATTGGAAGTATTGATTTTGAGTATTTGAGAATAGGTAAGAATTTGGGTTGTTTTGGTAAGAACATGGATGAACCCAGCTGAAATTCTACCCAGTTCATCGACCGAGCGCCCGCCCGGGTTGATCCAGGCGCCCGCCCACCTGGCCATTTTCTCCGACCAACCTTCTGTCCATAGTGAGCGCCCGCCCGCCTCCTTTTAGGCGCCCGCCCGCCCACTGTTTTCAGGAATCATCTCTTGTTTGGTTTAGGTTTGGATTGTATTCTTGGTGTGGACCTTGGGTGCCACTCTAGTTATGTTAAGTAGACATTGTGGGTTACTCTAGTGTTTGAAATGGTTCCGTTGTGAACAATTGTGTTATGGAATTGGTTTAAGTATTGGTGGAGAATGCTTGGGCATCTTGTGACGTGTTCATGGTTATTCCAATCGAATTGATTTTAGGATAAAACTTGGTTTAGGTTTTAGGTGATATCTTATAGTACCTAGAGGGTTATTAGGGAATACCAAAGTGTTGGGTTTGGTCCGTTTGTGATCATGTATGAATAGGTGTAACCTTTTGGGTTCGTTTGGAGTGTTAAGAATTGGTTCGTTCATGAACGGATGTAAAGAGTGATACGGTGATTGGGTACCTGCGGTTTTGATTTGCCTTAAGGTGTATTTGTTCGGATTTCCTATTTGGAATTCCAGGTGTAAAGGGATAGGTGATTTCTTGGTCATAGTACTCTTTACGAGTAGACGTTTAGGTTCATCTTGGTAATAGTCATTATACTATTTGTGAGCGACCGTTTGGGTTGTGCTCTTTATGAGTAACTCGTGAGTATCATCTTTAGGATGTGTTTGGTATGATTCCTTATTATGGAATCATCATGTTTTAATGATCAATGTTGTTGGGCTCTCTATGAGCAATCTCGTTTATCGTTATTGGACTCTTTTATGAGAAACTTCTTGTATTCGTTATTGTTGATCTATTCATGAGTAACCGTTTGCATCTTTTGTGATGAGCTTGGCTTGGTTCCCTACTTTGGAATCATTGCCCCTGTTGTTGTTTCAAGCGAGTATTTATTACTATGTGCTTGTTTAAAGTCCAGCTGGTACTTGTGTTCGAGTCAGGCAATGGATAATGTTATAATGGCACGAGCCAAGTCCAGTATAGCATTGCCCATTGGTCCTTCTTTCCTCTTCCAGATTGGCCTTGGTTGGGATGAGCTAGCTTCCTTCGGAAGTAGTCTAGCTAACTTTTTGGGTTTTGACTTTGTGTCATCTCCCCTGTCCTTTGTGACATGTTACATTGTTATGGTTCCGGTACCGGGGTTGTGATCTTCAGTTGTTTATGCTACTACGAAGATTGGTTGGTTGATTGATTAGTCAGTTCTGTCCAAGGTGCTCTTCAGCTGTTATGCTGCTATGGTTGATGGATTGATTGGTTGGTTCTGACTGGGTTCTTATCTTCAGCCGTTTGTGCTACTACGAAGATTGATTGATTGTTTGATGGGTTGGTTCTGCACAGAGGCTTCTTTTTCATATCCGTTTGGTGAAACCTTGGCTCAGTATCCTTTGTAACGTGTTTATTTCAGTCTTATGTGCTGCATGATGAGTTAGTCATTATTTCCAACTGGTATGGGACAGTTGGCGATAGGGAGCTTTCTCATTTGTTGTTATGTGATTTACTTGTTCAGTTATATCGTTGATTTGCATGATATTATGCCATGTAGCCGCATTAGTAACTTACTGAGATTTTATCTCACCCCGTTCTTTTATCCTTGTTTTTCCTTAACCCCCCAGGGAAGCAAGTGGTAGCGTTATGAGGTCCGTGGTAGCGGGAAATCTTCTGAGCAGGTTGACCTTCTTTGGGGTAGTTGATATTCGGAGTTCTTATGTATCATTGTAGTGGGATTTGTGGTCGTTTAGTGTTATGTAGCTATTATTATCTTTTGGGGTATTATATTATTATAAGTGTTCTTGCTTCCGCGTTGTATTAGTCTCTGAGTTATTATCTCGTTGAGGTGTTGTGTGATGGTTTTGGTTTTATAGTTGAATTCGCGCCCGGTTCGGTATTTTGCATTTTGGAGATGTATATTATGTAAATTTTATGTTTATGGATTTTAGTATTTCCCGGGGCGTGACAAAATGCCTTATGTTACATCATGTTCTTATTTGTTACAGAGATAACAACTTGGATTATTATAGGTTTTGCATGTTTCTTATAATAATCCCCATCCCTAGTACTTATGAAGAACTAGTATAAGTTTAATTGTTGATCATGTGTATGTGATACAAATTAAACTTATGGGTACTTGTTGGTGAACAAGTACTGGACATGACCCACTATGAGATTTATGTCATAGTCAAATGTCATAATTAAATCTCATTTAGTTATATCATTGGAATCCTTAGACCTGAGATTATCATCGTCTTCCACATGATGAACGTTGTGTTTGATGTACTCAAACGCTACCCTTAACCAGGTGGTTATAAAGGCTATGTTTGGCACAATCGGATTCTTATAGGGAAGAATGATAAGTCAAGACGGGATGTTGTCCCTCTTATCTCAAGAGAGATATCTGCTTGGCCACTCGAGAGTGAGATTGATGAAATACGTGGCCTCGCTCAATTGATGTGTTCAATGTCATTTGCTCATATCAATCTACTCGGGATCGAGAAAGAATTGGATACTTAAGTTGACTTAGACCTTGGCTTATGTTCAATATGATATCGCGTGACAAAAGGATTGTGATATGTTCAATGAGGATAAACGAACTTCGTTAAGTTATATTAATTGGGTAGTCATGATGTCTTGCTAGTGTCACGACCCGAAATCTAGGCTCTATTTTATTAGTAATTAAATAATTTTTATTTAATTAATTGCTTATTTATTTATTTAGATTATTATTTATTTAAATATTTATGTGTGCAACTTATGTGTTATAATAATTATGCCTAGCATTTTAACTGGGTCATTTGTGCTAGTGTAAAAGTGTTGAGTCTTATTAGTTAGTGGGGAGTTTAATTGAAGAGGTAGTATAGGGGGAGGGGCCTTTTTGTAACATTTCAAACATTTCTTCATCTTCTCCCTACTTCCCTCACCTCCCTCACCCTACCCTTCTCCCTCTTACACTCCACCTCCCTCACCATCTCTCTCTCTCTCTCCAGCCCATTTCTTTCTCTCTCTCTCCAAGCTAGAAGGGTAAGTTTTCTCCTCCTTCTTCTCTCTTCATTTTCTCCTTCTTCCTCTCATCTTCTCTCATTTCTTAAAACGTGAACATTGTTTAGATCGTCGATAGGATCGCGTAGAATCAAAAAGATTTGAAATCCATCAACTTTGAGAATTTGCAAGTAAGTTACTTTTCCCCCATTTTAATGCTAAAATGTTCATATCATGTTTAGATATTGTTTGATGTGTTACATTTGAAGTTTGGATGAGTTTTGAATTTGTTTGGAATTTATTTGGGTTTTTGGTCAAAAATGGTGATTTTTGGAATGATGGGTTTGATTATTGGTTTTGGGTGATAAATGGTGTATTTGAGTCCCCACCCTAGATATACATTGTTTTGGTACATTAGTACATGAGTTGGGAGGTTTGATTTTGGTTGAATGTGTTTTGGGTTTGAAAATGGAAGAACCCATGTTATTCTTCCCGATTTCTGGCAATCCGGAAGATTGGGCGGCCACACAAAATATCCTGGGCGACCGCACATCTATCTGAATGCTTTTGTTCTTGTTTTGGGTCTTTTTGGGCGACCGCACATACCCGTCTGGGCGGCCGCACAGATCTCTGAAGGTCCAACATTTGTCAAAATTTTGTGGTTAAAGAACGTGTTTTGGCCTAAGTCTTGGGTGTCCTTCTTGTTGACCTTAGTGATCATTGTAGTACACTTTAGTGATAGAATTGGGTCCTTTGTGATCAAGTTTGTGTTTGAAATTCATTAATTGTTAATTGGGACTTTGAAGCACCTTTATTGTGTATTGTTGGTTCATTTCATCTTTTGGTGATTATTTGGTGTGATTCCCTACTTTGGAATCCTTTGTTGTTTATCGTTCTAGTATTTTATTACTTAGCTTTTACGTGAAAACCCAGCTGGTATTTTGTGTGTGTTTGGGCGATGCGAAACATTATGATGGCACGGCCAAGTCCATTGTGATGTTGACCATTGTTTTGCCCCCTTATTACCCTCCTCCAGATTGGCCTTGGATGTGAGAAGAGCTAGCTCCCTTGTGTGCATTTTAGCTTTACTTGGAGCATGACTTTGTGGCATGTCTCCCGTCCTTTGTGACACTTCATTGGTTATTGGTTCCGGTACCGGGGTTTTCTCTTCGGCTTTCATGCTATTATGAAGATGATGATTTGTTGATTATTGAAGCTGCGCAGCGATCCTTTATTTGGATGTACCAGTTTGGAAAACCTTGGCTATATCCTTTATTATGTGTTTATTTCCGCTGCTATCTGTATGTGATAAATGCTATGTGCTATGTGATACTTATTATTGCTTATTGTATATTGCATCATAGCATGTCATGTAGTTGCATTAGTAACTTATTGAGATTTATCTCACCCCCTTACTTTTATCTTTGTTTTTCCTTAACCCCCCCCCCAGGTGCTAAGGATTAGTCTCGCTGATCACGAGAAAGAGGACGTCGAGTGTGGATCCGTTCTTTTGGGGAAGGTTGATATAGGTTGGTTTACATTATGTAAATGTGTAACCATTTTGGGGTAGTTGTACCAAACAATGACGTCACTAAGAATTGTATAATTGTATTTTGTTGGGCATAAACTTGTGGAAGTTTATGATAGTTGCGATTGATTTTTATCAAACTTGATTATGTAAAACTTTGGATCTCTACCTTTTGGTATCAAATGGAATTTTTAACTTCAGTATTTCTGAGTTTTGGTTTTAGAGTCGACGTCCAGCTCGCGGTCCCGGGGCCCGCGGGGTCCGGGGTCGCGACAGTTGGTATCAGAGCTATGGCATTAGCTCTAAGTATAAGTCTTGGTGGATTAGTATGACCTAGGTGGGTAGTAGTGTGCGGAGTGATTAACGGTTGATGTTTTATGCAGATAATTGTTCTCAATGTCTGGAAGAAGAAACAGAGGAGGTGCTAGTGGGGCACAGAATCAGAATGATACAAGGGAAGAAGCACGTGCCATGTTTCAAGGCATGTTCGAGGCGGCCATGAAGGCCATACATGATCAAGGTCCGAGGGTAGAACAAGCACCACCCCGTTATGGATTGGAGCAATTTCTCAAACTTAAACCGGTTGAATTCAATGGGGAACCCGATATTCGGAAAGCTGAGTTATGGATTGAGTCTATGGAGAAGATTTATGATGTATTTGGGTGTTCGGATGAGGACAAGGTCCGGTTCGCGGCTTATAAGCTTGTGGGAGCCGCCGAGCATTGGTGGAAGGGTATTAAAGCTACTTGGGATGATACTCACACGGTGTATGCGTGGGAGTTGTTTGTGCGCAAATTCAAGGAGCATTTCATTCCGGTTGTTGATCAAAACCGAAAGGAGATCGAGCTACTCAACTTGGAGCAAGGATTGTTGTCTATAGCACAATACTCGGCTAAGTTCATAGAATTAGCCCGGTATTGTGACTATTTGGTGAGGACCGAGGAACAAAAGGCTATAAGATTCATTCGGGGATTGAAGACCTCCATCCGTACTCAACTTATTGCTCAACGGATAGTGACATTCCAAGATGCGGTGGACCGAGCCTATTTGATAGAGCAAGATATTAGGGAGCATAAAAGGAAGACCGAGGTGGCCAACCCGAGTAAGCAAGGAGCGCAGAGCAAGTCACAACCAAGGATCGAAAATCGAGGTAACTTTGGGGGACAATCTCAGTCCCGAGGGCAACCGATCCCAAGGAACCCGGGTACCACTTCCGGGAACCAAGGGAGCCAAATTATGAGGCTTTGTTCGTATTGTCAAAGGGAAGGTCATTCTGAGGACCGGTGTTGGAAGAAGCAGGGAAGGTGCACAAAATGTGGACAAATGGGTCACTTTGTAAAAGATTGTCCAAGAGGTAGAGGACAAGCATCCGGGTCAGGAGTTGGTAATAATCAGGGTCAGAAAAGGGATGCCGCTGGGAAGCCCAAAGTCCAAGGAAGGGTATTTGCCATGAATCAACAACAAGCTACCGATGATCCATCCGTTATTGGAGGTATTGTTTCTGTGTCTAATGTGAGCGCACGAGCGTTAGTAGATCCAGGATCATCTCATTCATACATTTCTGTGCAATTTGCTTCCATGTTAAATGCTGCATTCGAGTCTTTACCGTACGTGCTAGAGGTGTCGACCCCTATAGGAGAATGCTTGATTTCTGATCGAGTCTTTCGTGCTTGTGATGTGGTTATTTGTGGTCGAGTCCTTTGTGCGGATTTGGTAGTTCTTCCTATCCAAGACTTTGATGTCATTTTGGGTATGGATTGGTTGAGCAAGTTTCATGCGTCCGTTGATTGCCGTAAGAAAACTGTTACTTTTTCTATTCCCGATGTGCCTAAATTTGTGTTTGAGGCTAGTCCTCTGAGTAGAAAGGTTCGCTTAATTTCTTTTATGAAAGCGAGAATATTATTGCATAGTGGTTGTGAGGGGTATTTGGCTAGTGTTCTTGATACTAGGAAAGAATCCCCTAATTTGGATAGTGTTCGGGTAGTTCGGGAATTTCCCAATGTTTTCTCTACCGAGTATGTTATGCCTCCCGAACGTGAGATTGAGTTTTGTATAGACCTTTTGCCGGGTACGGCTCCGATTTCGAAAGCGCCTTATAGGTTAGCTCCCGCAGAATTGAAGGAATTGAAAGTTCAGTTGCAAGAGTTGCTTGATCGAGGGTTTATCCGCCCTAGTGTTTCCCCGTGGGGAGCACCGGTTTTATTTGTGCGGAAGAAAGATGGTTCGTTGAGATTGTGTATAGATTACCGGAAGTTGAATCAGGTTACGGTGAAGAATAAGTACCCTCTACCCCATATTGATGATTTGTTTGATCAGCTTCAAGGGTCCGTTGTGTTTTCCAAGCTTGATTTGAGGAGTGGGTACCATCAGTTGAAGGTTCGATCGGAGGATATTCCGAAGACTGCTTTTCGCACTAGTTATGGTCATTATGAGTTTTTGGTTATGCCGTTTGGGTTGACTAACGCGCCGGCCGTGTTTATGGATTTGATGAACCGGATTTTCCATCCCTATCTTGATTCGTTCGTGGTGGTTTTCATCGACGACATTCTTGTCTATTCTAAGTCTCGAGAGGAGCATGAACAGCATTTGAGGACAGTTTTATCCGTTCTTGCGAGGGAG
The DNA here is from genome assembly GCA_026119855.1 of Campanula takesimana. NCBI lineage: Eukaryota > Viridiplantae > Streptophyta > Magnoliopsida > Asterales > Campanulaceae > Campanula > Campanula takesimana. The sequence continues at coordinate 166,007 of JAOWBW010001684.1, read as the reverse complement.
AAATTATTTGCGAAGTTTAGTAAATGCGAATTTTGGCTCGAGAAAGTGTCATTTCTGGGTCATGTTATTTCGAAAGATGGGATTTCTGTGGATCCGTCAAAGATTGAGGCCATAGTGGATTGGAAGAGACCCGAGTCAGTGACCGAGATTCGTAGTTTTCTTGGTTTAGCCGGTTATTACAGAAGGTTTATTGAAGGGTTTTCGAGGATTGCTACTCCGATGACTCAGTTGACCCGGAAGAATGTTCCGTTTGTGTGGACCGAGAAATGTGACAAGAGTTTCGAGGAATTGAAGAAGAGGTTGACTACCGCACCGATCTTGACTTTGCCTAATGGGAGCGATGGCCTAGTGATTTTCAGTGATGCTTCGAAAGAGGGTTTGGGTTGTGTGTTGATGCAGAATGGGAAAGTGATTGCTTATGCTTCGAGGAAGTTGACCCCTAGTGAACAGAATTACCCCACTCATGATATGGAGTTGGCGGCCATAGTCTTTGCGTTGCACAAATGGAAGCACTACCTTTATGGAGCGAAGTTTGAAATTTTTACGGATCACAAAAGTTTGAAGTACCTATTCTCTCATAAGGAATTGAACAACCGACAGCGCCGATGGATGGAATTGTTGAAGGATTATGATTGTACGATTTCTTATCACCCGGGAAAGGCGAATGTGGTAGCAGATGCAATTAGTAGAAAGTCTTATGTGGCTTCGATGATGGTTCGTGAATGGAAAATGCTTGAGGATGTTCGAGATTGGTCTCCTCGTGAATCGAGACATGGGGCTATTTTTGCGAATATTAGGGTGTCTCCGACTCTAATTCAGAGGATAAAGGAAGCTCAGAGAGAAGATCCCAAGTTAGTTAGGGTAATGGGCAAATTGAAGGAAAAGAACTTCGAGGATTTTTCTATTAGCCCGGTGGGAGTGTTGACTTTCCGTGGAAGATTGTGTGTTCCTGATGTTGATGGAATTAAACAAAGAGTTCTTGATGAGAGTCATAAATCGAGGTATACTATTCATCCGGGTAGTACGAAGATGTATCAGGATTTGAAGCAACAATTTTGGTGGATTAATATGAAAAGGGAAATAGCCGAGTATGTATCGAGGTGTTTAACTTGTCAGCAGGTCAAAGCCGAGCATCAGAAACCCGCGGGATTACTTCAGCCGTTAGAGATTCCAGAGTGGAAATGGGAGCATGTGACTATGGATTTCGTTACGGGACTACCTCGTACCCGTAGGAAGTATGACAGTGTTTGGGTAATAGTGGATAGATTGACCAAGAGTGCCCATTTCTTGCCTATTGACATCAGGTATTCGATGGAGAAGCTTGCGACCCTTTATATCAATGAGATCGTTAGATTGCATGGGGTTCCGGTTAGCATCGTGTCAGATCGAGACCCGAGGTTTACTTCTAGATTCTGGAAGGCGTTTCAGGAAGCTTTGGGTACAGATTTGCGATTTAGTACGGCTTTTCATCCTCAAACCGACGGTCAATCCGAGAGGACTATTCAGATTTTAGAGGATATGTTGCGAGCTTGTGCGATAGACTTTTCCGATTCGTGGGATTCGCACCTACCGTTAGTGGAATTCTCTTACAACAACAGTTATCAGGCTAGTATCGAGATGGCACCGTATGAGGCCTTGTATGGAAGGAAGTGTAGATCGCCTATTTGTTGGGATGAGGTTGGTGAAGCGAAAGTTTTGGGTATTGATTTGCTTCGGGATTCGGTTGAGAAAGTTAAAGTTATCCGGGATAGATTGAAAACAGCCCAGAGTCGACATAAGAGCTACGCAGATAACCGGAGACGTGATCTTAGCTTTCAGACCGGTGATTTGGTATTCTTGAAGGTATCTCCAAAGGTGGGTATTCGTAGGTTTGGGAAGAAAGGCAAATTGGCTCCGAGGTTTATTGGCCCGTTTGAGATTTTGGGAAAGGTTGGACTTCTAGCGTATCGTCTTGTGTTACCGCCATCCTTAGACCGGTTGCACAACGTGTTCCACGTTTCTATGCTTCGGAGGTATATTCATGATCCGTCTCACGTGTTACCGAGTGTACCGGAGGATATTGAGCCCGATATGACTTATGAGGAACGACCGGTCTGGATCCTAGATTTTAAAGTCCAAGAGTTGAGGAGTAAGAGCATTGCGTTGGTTAGAGTCCTTTGGAGGAATCATAATATAGAGGAGTCGACATGGGAGCTTCGTGACGAGATCGAGAGGAAATTTCCGTGGCTTTTTGTTTAAGGTGAGTCTCGTTAAAATTCGGGTCGAATTTTCTTTAAGGGGGAGTGAATGTCACGACCCGAAATCTAGGCTCTATTTTATTAGTAATTAAATGATTTTTATTTAATTAATTGCTTATTTATTTATTTAGATTATTATTTATTTAAATATTTATGTGTGCAACTTATGTGTTATAATAATTATGCCTAGCATTTTAACTGGGTCATTTGTGCTAGTGTAAAAGTGTTGAGTCTTATTAGTTAGTGGGGAGTTTAATTGAAGAGGTAGTATAGGGGGAGGGGCCTTTTTGTAACATTTCAAACATTTCTTCATCTTCTCCCTACTTCCCTCACCTCCCTCACCCTACCCTTCTCCCTCTTACACTCCACCTCCCTCACCATCTCTCTCTCTCTCTCCAGCCCATTTCTTTCTCTCTCTCTCCAAGCTAGAAGGGTAAGTTTTCTCCTCCTTCTTCTCTCTTCATTTTCTCCTTCTTCCTCTCATCTTCTCTCATTTCTTAAAACGTGAACATTGTTTAGATCGTCGATAGGATCGCGTAGAATAAAAAAGATTTGAAATCCATCAACTTTGAGAATTTGCAAGTAAGTTACTTTTCCCCCATTTTAATGCTAAAATGTTCATATCATGTTTAGATATTGTTTGATGTGTTACATTTGAAGTTTGGATGAGTTTTGAATTTGTTTGGAATTTATTTGGGTTTTTGGTAAAAAATGGTGATTTTTGGAATGATGGGTTTGATTATTGGTTTTGGGTGATAAATGGTGTATTTGAGTCCCCACCCTAGATATACATTGTTTTGGTACATTAGTACATGAGTTGGGAGGTTTGATTTTGGTTGAATGTGTTTTGGGTTTGAAAATGGAAGAACCCATGTTGTTCTTCCCGATTTCTGGCAATCCGGAAGATTGGGCGGCCGCACAAAATATCCTGGGCGACCGCACATCTATCTGAATGCTTTTGTTCTTGTTTTGGGTCTTTTTGGGCGACCGCACATACCCGTCTGGACGGCCGCACAGATCTCTGAAGGTCCAACATTTGTCAAAATTTTGTGGTTAAAGAACGTGTTTTGGCCTAAGTCTTGGGTGTCCTTCTAGTTGACCTTAGTGATCATTGTAGTACACTTTAGTGATAGAATTGGGTCCTTTGTGATCAAGTTTGTGTTTGAAATTCATTAATTGTTAATTGGGACTTTGAAGCACCTTTATTGTGTATTGTTGGTTCATTTCATCTTTTGGTGATTATTTGGTGTGATTCCCTACTTTGGAATCCTTTGTTGTTTATCGTGCTAGTATTTTATTACTTAGCCTTTACGTGAAAACCCAGCTGGTATTTTGTGTGTGTTTGGGCGATGCGAAACATTATGATGGCACGGCCAAGTCCATTGTGATGTTTACCATTGTTTTGCCCCCTTATTACCCTCCTCCAGATTGGCCTTGGATGTGAGAAGAGCTAGCTCCCTTGTGTGCATTTTAGCTTTACTTGGAGCATGACTTTGTGGCATGTCTCCCGTCCTTTGTGACACTTCATTGGTTATTGGTTCCGGTACCGGGGTTTTCTCTTCGGCTTTCATGCTATTATGAAGATGATGATTTGTTGATTATTGAAGCTGCGCAGCGATCCTTTATTTGGATGTACCAGTTTGGAAAACCTTGGCTATATCCTTTGTTATGTGTTTATTTCCGCTGCTATCTGTATGTGATAAATGCTATGTGCTATGTGATACTTATTATTGCTTATTGTATATTGCATCATATCATGTCATGTAGTTGCATTAGTAACTTATTGAGATTTATCTCACCCCCTTTCTTTTATCTTTGTTTTTCCTTAACCCCCCCAGGTGCTAAGGATTAGTCTCGCTGATCACGAGAAAGAGGACGTCGAGTGTGGATCCGTTCTTTTGGGGAAGGTTGATATAGGTTGGTTTACATTATGTAAATGTGTAACCATTTTGGGGTAGTTGTACCAAACAATGACGTCACTAAGAATTGTATAATTGTGTTTTGTTGGGCATAAACTTGTGGAAGTTTATGATAGTTGCGATTGATTTTTATCAAACTTGATTATGTAAAACTTTGGATCTCTACCTTTTGGTATCAAATGGAATTTTTAACTTCAGTATTTCTGAGTTTTGGTTTTAGAGTCGACGTCCAGCTCGCGGTCCCGGGGCCCGCGGGGTCCGGGGTCGCGACAGCTAGAGTCCGCTCATTATTTATGGGTTTGACCTTGGTCAGACTCATTGCCAACTTAATATAATCCTATGGGGTCACACACAAAAGAACGAATTTACAAAAGGGCTAAAATTGGAAATTCAGAAAATATCTTAAAATCAGATTTTAAGAGCAATTCGGAAAAGATGGTTTTTGGGGAATGGTTTGGATAGACCCTAGGATTGACCCAGTCGGACCTAGGGGTGGTCCGGTCGGACCCATATTGTGACCCGGGCGGACCTCCTCTCCAGAATTGCTGGTTTTTCCAAATTCGGTTTTTGACGGGATTTTGACCAAATTTCCTAAAGAGTGTAGGACTATTGAGTTTAAATACCCCTCTCTAAACCCTATTCAAACCTAATTGATATTGTATCATAATTGGTAGCCTCCATATAAACATATTCTTGAGTTTTGATTGAGAATCAAAAGCTCAAGAACACCAATTAATTCATATAGCCTTTTGATAGAAAGAGTTTCTATGGGATCTAGAAGTCCAGATCTAGAATTGTTCTAGATATTCGTTCGTGTGTGGATACACATAGAGGATGCTTGCTTTAGCAGCTCAAGTTCATGTTCCTGTGATCGTGATCCGAAGAACGTGGAGATGATCAAATCATAAAGCTTGAAGACTTGAAGATTTGAAGATCCGAAAATTTAAACGCACAACAGTTAGTATTCTAAATTCATCTTCCTATTAATTTAATTATCATGAATGGATCCATGGGATCTAGGGTTTTGTTGGTTTTCATATGTCATTTTCGCTACGCAAGGACCCTCAAAACCCAACAACGATAAGAGAAGAATATTACAGTGATCACTTCTATCGGCCGAGAAATAGGACTTTTTATCATGATTAGGGAGAGTGTTAGTTGTGTGTTAGTGCTTTAGACCAGATCTGAGGATTTCCTACATTTCTCTCACATGAGAAGCTCAGGTCGTCATAGTTCACACAATTATTATAATAGGGAGATGAAGTGGGATCATGCATATAGTAGGGGGAGGGGAAAGAAACATAAAAGATGATCATATCCTTGAGTGATGATTACACCATAGATATGATCGATGCGTGATCATCGTCACTCATCATAGGAGAGTTAACGATCATGGGAATATTTACCTAAAAGATTAAGGGTTAGAAGTAGTTCCCAGATCATATTAGGGTTTGATGAAACCCTAGGATCATCATAGGCTATAACATGTACATATAAAGATTAAAACCCTAATTATAGCAATATAACATAAGTTTAATCTAAGAGCATCATGAATGTATGCAGAACATATGAACAAACATGTATAAAGGAAGATCAATACCCTAAATCTAGCATTTATGACTGAATAAACCCTAGATCTAGCATGCATATTATAAACAACATCATGAATGTATGAATAACACAATAAGCATAGGCATAAAATAGATCTAATCCTAAGAACATGACAAGAACATGGTAAGTAAAGTACGAATTCTCACCAATCTTGGCAAGAACAAAGCCGAATCTTCTTGTAGATTCGTTGGACCTTCGGGATTGCTAAAAAAGCTTAAACTTAGACTTCTTTCGCTAGTTTTGACTCTGGAACTCTGAGGAGCGAATTATGTGTCTAGATTATGTAGCTGAGGCCACATATATATAGGAAATTAGACCTGGAGACACTAGCCACCCGGCCGATCATGCTGATTGGTGCCATCACACACACCACTTGTGCCATCAACTTCTGAATGTGTTGATTCTTGTTTGCAAGTAGAGGAATGTTTGACTATTAATTTCTGTGATAATATATTTTCTGATACTTGTAATCAAGATAACCATTTTGAAAGTTTTGTTGAGAAAGGTGTTCCTAAGACGAAGGAACCAAATGAGTTTGGGGGAAAGAGCCTCAAGAAGAAGAAAAAGGCAAAACAAAAAGCTCCAAAAGTTCCTTGGGCCCCTCCCGAATTAATCAAATAAGGAGCTTATGTATGGAAGAAGATGGGTGTTTGTTCCCAAGTAAACAAAAGGTGGTCCAAGGGTCGAAAAGCAAAGGCCAAGATTGAAGTGGCCAATCCCAACCCCAAGTAAAATTGGGGTCACCGTCGGGTTAACGACGTTAAACAAATGCGCTAATTGGGAGGCAACCCAACGAGGTAACATTTATTTTGATTTCATTTATTATTTTGTTGTGTCATGCCATCCTTTGAACCAAAAGAATTTTTTCATTCCTTATGCTATGAGGACATAGCATGTTTTGAGTTTGGGGGTGGGCATCTTTCTGAGTTTGTGGGGTTATAGGGGAGTGTATATAGTTGTCACCCTCCAAGAAAATAGAAAAAAATTAAAAATTTTGTTCCCTTTATATTTTGGGATGTTGGCCATGGTCGGTGATGATCCGAGGGTTGTTTGTTTTACACGTCATGGATGCCATTTCTAGAGTTGGGATTGCATTAATACTACTAAAGGCGTGATTGCACCACCTCTCAATTATATTATTTTCATGATCATGTTACTAACTTAGGTATAATTTATGGGATGACTTGGTGTATACTCGGGGACCCTAGAACATTGTTGCATGGTTGTCAATAACAAGTCAATAGGTTATTCGGTATTTATGGCATTTCTTTCTCAACCATTTTGTTGGCTTTGTTTTGTCTATCTAGCCACTTAAATAAAATCAACGCTAGAACACCCTTTTGAGCTTCATAATGCATGAAAGAAGGACACATTAAAGACTGTCATTCCCCATCTTTTGATACCCGATTTCCTACCCTTTTGCACTAAGAAGAGATTAGACCCACCTTGACGAGGAAGTGGACTAGGGAATGTAGATACCCCGGGGAACCACGGCTTGGCTAGAGCGGTGAATTACCTAGGATGTCTAATTGATTTTAAGACTCTCCACCCATGTTTTAGAGGAACGCGAGAAAACCTAAGAAAATAGCCTTTTTTATTGATTACGAAACCAAAGATTCTTGAGATGAGGGGTTCGGGGGTTAGGTGATGAAATGGGAAGTACTTAAATACCCATTTCGCCTGAGCAAAGTCGGTCTTGTTTGTTCATAATTAACTTTAAAGATAAATGTGTTCTTCCTATTTGAATGATGATAAAGAAGGGGTTTTAAAGTTTAAAATGTAGGGATATGACTCCTAGGCCAATTCAATGTAATGAAAGGACCATTGGTGTCATGTCCCAAGTGGTTTTGGGGTGATTGCACATTTAATTGAAGAAGAAGAAGAAGAAGAAGAAGAAGAAGAAGAAGAAGAAGAAGAAGAAGAAGAAGAAGAAGAAGAAAGTTTAAGACATTTACCTATGGTATCCTTCAAAAAGAACCTCTTGAAAAGCCTTGAAGAAGAGGTTGAATACTTGGAGAAAACACTTCTTAAAGTTCGAAGTCTTTTAGTTAAAAAAGGTCTAAAGGAAAAGTCTAGAAAAGAAGTGAGGAAAAAGGTCCCTTCCAATGATGGATTGGAGGGGTTTTTATAGTTGAAAGAGGGGAGTTTTTGGAGACAAACGGAGTCTCCAAAAAATCTTTCCCGGGCAAAATCATGTATAATAAGCAAGAGAGAGATTCTTACGCATAATCTGTAACTGACACACCCCAAAAGTGCCGCATCCTACCTAGGCGGCGGAAGGCGCGCGCGTCTGGCCTCGAGAGGCGGAGGCGCGCCACTCTGAAAAGCAATTTTTGATAGAATGGACTAGAAAGTTAGAACTGTTATTCAGTTTAGTCCCAGGACATAACGGAGTCCGTCTAGAACTTAACTAAAGTAACAGAAACTAACAGAAAACACTTAAAAGAGGGAGAAACACAAAATAAAGTGTGCAATTGGGGTGAGCGGTCCAAGGCGGTGTGTCTACAGAGCCCCTCGGCGGCGTGGATTGCGAAGCAAACGCGCCGACGAAAGACAGACATCCGCCTAGGACATCACCAAGAAAAAGAAAAGACTCGATAAAAGAAGGAATTTGAAATTGCAGGGGATAGAGGTGCGCTCCCTGTGTGAGCGGCTTTGAGAGATAAAGGTGTGCTCCCTGTGTGAGTGGCTTTGCCAATAGCGGGATCCTTTTGCTGGAAGCGGGACCTGTTTGCTGATAGCGAGATCCGTTTGCTGGAAGCGGGACCTGTTTGCTGATAGCGAGATCTGTTTGCTGGAAGCGGGACCTGGAGGACCGTTTGCTTGAATGCGGGACTCAGAGGACCGTTTGCTTGAATGCGGGACCCGGAGGACCGTTTGCTGAAGTGCGGGACCCAGAGGGCCGTCTGCTGAAGTGCGGGGTCTAGAGGACCGTCTGCTGAAGTACGGGGCCCAGAGGGCCGTCTGCTGAAGTGTGGGGCCTAGAGGACCGTCTGCTGAAGTGCGGGGCCTAGAGGACCGTCTGCTTTGGATTGATGTAGATTTTGCTTGATGAGGAAGCGGTGATTCTGTGGCTCACCCCGGACCAAGTTATTGTCGTGAGTCGTACATTGATGTTAACTGTTTGACTTTGACTTTCGATGGGGTGCGGGCACAGTTGACTGCGGAGTGCTTTGTGCTGGGGATGAATTGTAAAAACTGATTTTTGAGAAAATAACAGACACCCTACTTTGAGTGGGAGTTTTTATCTTATTTCAGTTTTTAGACATGCCTTAAGGGCGGACCAAATTAATGTGTGCCCAGCTGAGTGTTTGCTTTCGTCGTTTGAGATTCTCTTGTTGCTGAGATTGATCTTTTCTGCAGGTTGAAGGCGTTGGAACGCCTGGGTCCTGTTCTGAACTGACAAAGGCTATTTCTGGAGCATTTTCTATCTGGGACGCGGGCGCTTCCTCTCTTGGAGACGGGACGCGCGCGCCTTGTAGACTCGGGAGGCGCGCGCCTCTGGGAGGCGAAATTCAGGGCCTGATATTTGCTGACCAAAAGATCCCCCAACAGCTATAATATCAGCTTCTGGTCGGTAATTCGATTCCAACAGCTTTCTTCTGCCATTTTAGAACACCATTTTATTGCCCAACTTTGCTTATAACCTTCTTTCCCATGGCCTTTAACCTTTTTAGTCTTGGTGCCGAGGTTGTCAAGAGTTACGAGAAGGATTTATCGACATTCGTTTATTTTTTCAAGACCCATCCCAAAAATGATTTCATCAAAGATTTCGGATTTCGAATTCTTTTTACTTTGAAAACATTGAAGCCGGATTGGGACTTGTTGAAGGCTGCTGCAGCCTTCTGGGATTGTGATAGCCATGCGTTCAACTTTTCGGCTAATGAAATGGTGCCGACTGTCGATGATTTTGGGGCCATTTTGGGTATGCCTCTGGCCGGTCGGATTGCCGTCCCTAAGTATCACCGCGGTATTGTTGATTCTTGGGTTGACCTTCTGAATCTCCCTGTTGGAGAGGTGAAGAAGATGATGCACGGGACCGTTGTTGACATAACTGAGTTTCCGATGTTTTTTAGTTTGCATTCAGAAGATGTCGCGGTTCAGTCTTTTAAGAGAAATGCCATGGCTGTCTGCCTTTTCAGCGAGGTTTTGTTTGTCACTCCTCTGGGTACTGCGGATGCACAGTTGGCTGAAATCGTGTTGCAGGCGAAAGGACAACGACTCAGTATAATTCCGCTCGTTGTAGGAGAGACCTTGCATGGTTTGGACGAATTGCACTGTACGGGCGAGATGCAACGAGGAAGCCCCTTGCTTTTGATCATATGGCTCCGGGATCATTTCAGGCTTTATGCGTCATATGGCGACCTTTCTCCTTTTGCTATTCATAGGCGACGGTTGCTGATTAGAGATTTGACTGAAGAGGGTTGGAGGAGATTTTTTGCTTCTCGTCTTACAGCTGACGTTGAGTGGTGCCCTTGGGGTCTTCCCCATTTTGTGGAGTGGACCTCTGGTTTTCAGTATGTGGTTTTACCCGGGTTGAGAGATTCCTCGTTTTACCAACCAGAACGGGTTCTGAGGCAATTTGGCCGTCAACAGATAATTCCTTTTTCGAGGAACGGGAGGCTTCGTCCAGTTTCTTATATGGGTCCGGACTTCTCGAATGAGCTTCAGTCATCTTGGGGAGATGATCGTAACCGTTAGGCTTCCGCTCCATTGCACCGGGGTAGTATTTTTCTTCCCGAGAGTTACTTGGATCACTTGCTTGGTACCGTCTACCGCGGCATTACTTGGGTAGATGCTCTTCGGGCTGAGTTGTTAGGGAAGGACTTTGAGCCTAGCAGTGCTTTGAGGTACAAGGAAGCTGCTGCTGATGTGAACAACATTCTAACTGACCCTTTCGGTACCCCTTTGGATGACTTTTATGCTCGGAGGTGCTCTGTTGCGCAGAAGATATCGGTCCGCATCAGTGTTCCTAGGCCTCCCAAGAAGAGTAGGATTGATGGTCGTTCGGGTGGTCCTTCAAAGGCCAAGAGAAAATTAGATTTTTTCTAGTACTCCCAAGAGATCGCAAGTAAAACAGACCACTTGTTTTAGGATTTTAATGTTTTATGTCTTTTAATAGCTCAACATTTCCGTTGTAATGATAAAAAATAATTCAAGAAATGAATAAAAATTGCATCTCGTTAATTTGAAATGATTTGGGTATTTGTTCATATTTTAGACCGCACCCGAAGGTTGCCTACGTTCCTCCAGTGTAGAGGCTCAGGTCTCTGTAGTTCAAACAAACGAAGACCATTTTTTTTTGTGTACCCTGCTTTTTGCCTAGACCGCCCTTTCGGGTTTTCAATCTAGCGGGCTTCTTTTTTGCACGTGCTCTAATTTTTGCCTAGGCCGCCCTTGCGGGTTTTCAACCTAGCGAGCTTTTTTTTTTTTTTTTTTGATGGTCTTCGTTTATTAGACGTAAAATCTCTTCAACTTGTCGAGGTTGAGTTCCTTTGGCAGCTGATCTCCATCTAAATCCACGAGTCAGACTGCACCGCCCCTTAGTATCTTCTTGACTACGTACGGACCGATCCATCGGGGGTCCCCATTTTCCAAGGGGGTTCATGGCATTAGGAGGGTGTTGTCTTAGGACCAAATCTCCCACGCTGATGTTTCGGGGCTTTACCTTTTTGTTGAAAGCCCTAGCCATTCATTGTTGATAGGCCCTTGTACGTTCGATTGCCCTTAGCCTTTTCTCGTCGAGTAGGGTTAGCTGTTCATATCGACTTTGCATCCAATCGACTTCATTGACTTGGTTCTCGAGGAGGACCCGTAGTGATGGGACTTCGAGCTCTATTAGGAGTACAGCTTCGGAACCATATACCAGTGCATAAGGAGTTTCTCTAGTCGCTGTCCGTATTGACGTGCGGTAGCCCCATAATGCTAGGGGTAGCTTTTCGGGCCAATCCCTTCCGATGGAGGCCATTTTCTTCACAATGGTCTCGATTTTCTTATTAGCTGCCTCGACCACGCCGTTTGCTTGAGGGCGGTATAGAGATGACTTGTGCTTAGTAATCTTGTATTCTACCAGGACCGTGTCCATCTCTTTCTCAAAGTGAGAACCGTTGTCTGAGATGATTTTATGAGGAACGCCGTACCGGCACATGATGTGGGTTTTCACTAATTCGGCCACTTTTTTGGCGTTGAGAACTCGGTAAGCCTGTGCTTTGACCCATTTTGTAAAATAGTCCACGGCTACTAGGATGAAAGATTGTCCGTTGCTTCCAGTAGGGTAAACTTTGCCGATGATGTCTATGCCCCAACAAGAGAAAGGCCAAGGCGTGGTCATATTGTAAAGTTGTGAGGGTGGAGCGTGTTGTAGATTGGCGTGGAATTGGCATTTGGCGCACCTCTTGACTTTCTCGATGCAGTCCCTTTCCATGGTACTCCAATAATAACCCATGCGGAGTATCTTCTTGGTCAACATAAACCCGTTCATGTGGGGCCCACATTCACCTTCGTGGATCTCATGCATTATTTCTTGAGCTTCGGTCTCATTTGCGCATAGGAGATTGATCCCTTCGTGGTGCCTTTTGTAGACTTGGTCCCCAATCAGTACATATCGGGAGGCTAGTCTTTGTAATGTCATTTGGGACTTCTTATTGCTATTCTCAGGATAAGTACCATCCTTGAGGAAATTCATGATATCCGCATACTACGGGGAGTTTACTTGGACCTCATTGATCTCGATACTCATACAGTATGCCGGACTGTTCCTTCGAGAAATTTTGAAGGGCTTCACCATTTTACCCTCAGGTATTTCGACAAGTGAAGCGATGGTGGCTAGTGCATCAGCAAAACGGTTTTTGTCCCTTGGCAGGTAGTTGAAGGTGATTTCTTGAAACTGTTCAACCAACTCCTCGAGATGTTGACCATACCGTTGCAGAGTCACTACAAGAAAAAGGGCCTTTTATGATACATTTATTTGTGACGGTTCGACGGACCTTCACAAAAAAATATTTTATATTACGGTTTCTATACCCGCAATAAATGTCTTTCTAATGTCACGGTCCCTTGACTAACCGTGATATCAGTTGCGGTGAAAAAAAGCCTTCCATCATTAACCGTGACATATAAAGATAAAAGGTTAAATTAAAAAGAAAAATTATGGGTTAAAAAGAAAAAAAAACTTCCATAATACGTAGAAAAAGATCTGCGCTCAATTCCCCAGAATTCTAGTTCCCTCCACGTCTTTTCTTTCCCTCCATGATTTCCCTCCCTAAACCCTAATCTCCCTATATCCCAAAATTCTAAAATTCCCTAAATCTCTCACGGCGACTTCAATTGAACAGGTAAGTACGAATTCCCCTTCTCTATCTCTATTCCGAAATCTCTCCTGTTCGATCTCTCTATTCTCAAACTGGTGTTTTCTCAGGCTGTGTACCGCCTTTTTCTTGACCGACGTTCTAACAGCAGCAGCGGCTTTGGGTTTCTGTTAGTCGTCCTCTCTCTATTCTCAAACTGATGTTTCAATGTTTGATTTACTTTGAATACTTCGTAATTTGATGTTACAATGGATTTGGTTGTTTCGAGTCTTTACCATTGTCCTTAATTAAATTTTTATGGTCTATTTGTTCCTTGGTTTGGTTGTAGAACTCCATTGCTGACTGAAAATAAGAAAATATATTGGTAGTGTATTTGTGCTCTTCGTAGTTATATATAGATAGAAGGAGGAGGAAATAGGGAAAGTGATAAGGGCAGAAAAATATATGCAATAAGACATGGGAATCAAATTACAAGTGAGACTGTAATGTAGGAGTACTATTAGCTGTTATTTTAGTTTTAAATATCTATGACTTTGAGACAGAATTTGGGAAAAAGTGTCAAGTGCTCACACAAGCAGTTAAAAGGCTAATAAAATCAACAAGTCTGACACATTAGTGCTAATACCTCCTTAAACCATCAATATTCCATAAGGATTTCCTCTACAGCTACAAGAGTACAAGAAATAAGGAATTAATAAATATTTATTTGATAAAGAATGAGGATGAGAAACAGTTTATGTAGACTTCGTATCTATCAGTTTTGTAGCTGCAAGCAAATTCTAATACATGTGAATCAAATGAACGCAACGCAATCTCACCTATCCAAGAAAATCCATGTAGTATAGGAGGGTAATTTCTTTATTTCCGGAAGCTTGATAGGTCGAACAACATTCTTGACTGCAATGCTGGATCCTAGAAGAACTGCTGAAGAGCCATTTCCATCTTCGTGAGAACTCCTGCTGTCATTATCATCGTTTCTTATATTAATACCATTTTGCATATCAATTGCATCATTCTGCCTCTTTGTCAGCATATCTACAGATTTATCATCATCACTGATGTTTAAGATTTTTCTTTCAATACACAATTTCTGTAGATTTTTAGTGACATCCCCTAATTTATGCCGATTCTCTTCCACTTTTTTCTGCAATAGAAGCAAAAAAAAAACTGAAATATTACAGGACAGATTAAAAACCATATTCTCTATGAAATTTCAAGAGGTGAACTGTACCATGATATAGACACAGCGGTCAGCATCAACTTGCTGTTTAATAGAGTCAATAACCAAAGAAATTTCAGGACATTCTGAATCCAGTTCTTGTGTTCTTATAATTTGTATATATGTTCAGTACCTGAATATAATTATGCTTTACCCAATAACTTGAAAATGTAAAGAGAAGAAAGAGGGAACAGTGGAAAGGGATAGAGGCAGAAAAATAAATGCAATAAGACAGGGGAATCAAATTACAAGTGAGACTGTAATGTAGGAGTACTATTAGCCGTGATTTTAGTTTAAATACCTATATTATACCTTAAATTAACCTAGAAAACAAGTCTCCAGTCTAAAATTATTTTATGTACCAACTTTTGTAATGAAATAGAAATCAGTAATGCCATAACCTCATAGAATTATAGCAAGTAAAGATTCGCTCTAAAGAAAGGTTTCTCAAAAAAAAAAAAAAGAAGAAGAAGAAGAAGAAGAACATCGGTCGGTTATTTTTCTTGAATTTTCTACTCCCTCCGTCTCAAAATGATCTTCATACTTTTTCGCTATTATTGCTCAAAGTTCTTTCACAATAACAGTGAAAAAAGTATGAAGATCTTTTGGGACAGAGGGAGTATATATATATATATATATATATATATATATATATATATATATATATATATATATATATATATTTATATATAATGGTCATATATTATGCATATAGCAAGTAATATCCATTTCAATTTCTTTTTTCAATAAAGATTGCACCTTTATTGTAATATTTGGTTGAATATCTTTGCATCTCTATAAAAAGTATTTGTTATCACTCTATCTATATTTGTACTGTTGAATCTCTAGGTTTTACTTTGTGGAAAAAACATGGACAAAAGTTGGATTCAGTTAAAGGATAGAGCATCAGAAAGATACTTTAAAGGGGTTGAGGAATTTTTGGAATTTGCTTTTACCAGTGAAACTACAGAAAAATGTCCATGTAAGAAATGCAAGAATCGCTTCTTTATGGATAAAGATAAGATGAGGGGTCACTTGATCTGGAATGGATTTTGGTTTGATTACACATGTTGGCATATTCATGGTGAGACTTTTCAATCTTCTATTAATAATGACGTCAATGTACATGAAACTGAAACATACTTGGGAGATGACGTCAGTGGCATGGTGCGAGATGCATATGGAGTAACAAACTTTGACATTCTCATAGATAATGAAACCCCTCTAATGATCACTGGCAAGGTGCAGATGAGGAAACAAATTTTTTTTACAAGCTTATTGAAGATGCACAACGACCGTTATACGAGGGGTGTGAAAATTTCACTTCACTATCATTTTCGGTGAGACTTTTGAATGTTAAAGTCACATGTAAAATGACAAATAAGGCTGTCACTAAAATGCTTAATGTATTGCATGAGGCATTCCCTAATGCGCTTTTGCCAAAATCTTATTACGAGGTGCAGAAGATAACTTCAGACCTAGGATTTAGCTACAAAACATGGGATGCTTGCAAGAATAATTGTATGTTATATCGAAATGAGGATAAGGATCTTGATAGATGTACCATTTTCCAGTGTTCTAGGTATCTAGAAGTAGATAACAACAATGAAAGTATAACGAGTGAGAAAAGAAAGGGAAAGAAAAATTCCTCATAAGCGAGTGAGGTACTTTCCTTTAAAACCAAGATTGAAAAGGTTATTTATGTCTGCGCATACCGCCTCTATTATGAAACAAGGGTAACCGTGAGAAAAATGAGTTCCATCACACGACAGGAAGAACCTCATTTGCTGATGTTCGTTTTGAGGTAATTATAAATATTACTATTTCATAAGCTACTGCTACAATCCACATAATATATGAATCATTAAAAAAATCGTTGTGCATATGCATTTTCTTGAAAATATATTATGTGTTATTTTAATCTAATACAGATGGAAAAACAAGGCGAAGACACCTCGCGCCCAAACGTGTTTCGCAAAACTCGATTAAGAAAAAAATGTTGGGCATACTGAAGAAGCACCCACTTGTAAGTATAATTCACTTGTTATAGATAATGTTTATTCTTTTAGTTCAAAAACAAACTCTCATTACTTTATAGGCTGAGATGGAGAGAATACTTGATAAGGTGCCACCGTCTGAACGTACATCTGAATATGAAGACCGTGTGTTCGTAGAAATTATGGGACCTGATGGCCATTGTCGTGTGAGAACATTTGGTGTCGGCCCAACTCCTACTAGCATTAATGGGACAAAATCATCATCCACAAATCATTCTTCCAATACAATAAATCAGATGGTCGATGAACGATATGATGCTAGGGTGGCCGAGTATGAAAGACGTCGTGTTTCAAGAGACGAAAGATGAAGTACAACGTCAGTTACAGGCTTTTACTGCTCTAAATGGACTACTTTATCCATCGAGTGATATAGCCAGGTTAGTTTAGCTCATAATCCATACTACTGGCTTATTTTATTAGTTTTAATAGTGAGTATGTCTTTCTCTTCTTGGCTTAAACTTCGGCCATCATCTTCCCTTCTTCTAAACTCCGCAACCCACTTAATGAAATCCATAAACTTGATTAAAATACTGACCCAACTTTCGTGCTTACAATTATTTTGATTAAATTTGAATATTTTTTTAACATTCATTTGGGGATGGAGGAGCAGAGTTGGGGGGGGGGAGGCTGACATCGAGGGATAGGGGCTCTTTAGTAAAAGTCTATAGTAAAGTTAGACAGAGACAGGATTATTTGGTGCGACTGTTTTGAATCTTGTCCCCTATAGCATCGAGAGTGAACTAAATTTAACTGTAATCCATAAAACCGGTTAGGGAAAGGCTGATGGTGATTTTTTTTAGGTGAATTGAAAAGAAAATGTAACGTTGGCTGCCGGATTGCCACTATGAAACATTGGAACCATATTGCAATCTGGGGGAATGTTTGGGTTACAGTACTAAATTGCAACTAATTGCCCTATAATAAACGCACCACTTGTATCTATTTCTACATTACAAGTACTCCCTCCGTCCCACAATAAACGACACAAAATGGGTTGTGCACGGAAATTAAGAAGGGAGTATGTATATTATAAAATATTGTTAGTTGAGTGGTGTTGTGAGTATGAAAAGTGAGGTATGACTGAGAAAGTGGGGGTAGGTAATAATTAGTGGATTGTTGTTGTTAGTATGACAAGTGGGTCCCCATTAAATAAAAAAAGTATTATAAGCTTTCCATTTTGGGTAGTGTGACTTATCATAGTTGTGTTGATTTCTTGTGCATCACCTGGTTTATCATGGTTATAATTTATGTACGCATTTTACATGACTCATAGGCTCGATCATCGTCCGCTGAAGATGAGCTTGACGGGATGTCTAGCTAGTGTTTAGCGTTGTGATAGGTAAATATTGTTGCACGATATGTTATGTTAAATTTTTTTCATAAGTACATATATATATATATATATATATATATATATATATAGATATATATATATATATATATTTCATAGTGCCTTGTTTTTAATTGTATTTTACTTAATTATGTGTGCTGGACGTGTAGAAGGATAAATTCAGTTTAGAATGGCAGGAGGATTGATTCAGTTAGCTTTTGCATTTTTTGGATATTTACCTTATGTACTTTTGGATAGTAATACTTCCAGACATTTGAATGTGGAAGGTCAATCTATGTTTTTTAGATATTGGTACATCCTTGCTATATCAAACATTTATATCGCATTTATGGATTGGTCCATCTATTTTGAATATTTAAAAGTCACTAATATAATTAGTATTGGTTTCTTTATGATATACATTTTGTATTTCTTCGTTATACTTTCGAATGAGTTGCTTAAATTTGTTTGCTATATAGTAAATACTACTATCTGAAACTACTAATTACCCAGATTGGCTGAGCACTTTATTTGCCACGGTTTAAAACTGACACAACTGGAAATGGTTTTTCAGCACTATATACATTTGCCACGGTTTACAACCGTCACAATATTTAATGACCGTTAAAAATTTAAATATTTGCCACGGTTTCCATATACGTCAAAAGTCGTGACATTTACTTTTGTCACGGTTTTTAAGCGTCACAATTCATAGCACACTTTTTTTGAACATATAACACAGTTTCTATATGACATATAAAAACCGTCATAAGACCGTGACAAATGTTCTTTTGTGTCGGTTTCATGACCGTGGTAGAGTATTTGCCACGCGCGCATATATCACGGAGGCAAAACCGTGACATAACCGTAACAAATAACTTTTGTAATGGTTTTTTCTATATTTGTGATGGTTTGACGGGCGTCACAAAAAATACAGTTTCTTATAGTGAGTCGAGTCTTGAATCTTCCACTTTCCAGATGTCTGATTGATGATGAGCAAGGAATCACCAAATACCTCTAAACTTGTGACATTTCTCTCGAGGGCTGCTTCGAGCCCTGCTATGCATGCTTCTTACTCAACGGTGTTGTTGGTGGCTTCAAATTCGAGGCGGATAGCCATTGGAGTATGCATGTCCTTTGGATTAACAAGTAACATCCCTATGCCATATCCATGCTTATTGGCTGCGCCATCGAAAAAAAGTTGAAACTTATTTTCTTCTCTGGTAGCGCAAATTAAATGCTCGTCGGGGAACTGTACATATTCCCCCTTCACTTCGTCACACGGAAATTCAGCAAGCTGATCACTGAACAATTTCCCCCTGATGGATTTGAGTGTGACGTAAGTGATATCGTAGCCAGCGAGCATGAAATACCATTTGGCTATTCTTGTTGACATGAAAGGCTTCTCGAAGCTGTAGCGGAGCGGGTCCACTTTTGCTACCAACTTGATTGGGAAGGCCTCCATGTAATGCTTGAGCTTTTGAGTAACCCAAACCAATGCAACACAAGACTTCTCTAAGACAGAGTAGTTCTTTTCAGCTCCTTGAAACCGGCGGCTGACAAAGTAGATAGCATTCTCTTTTGTGGAGTCTCGCTGTTCTTGTGCTAACATAGCCCCTAGGGCTTCATCATTGACAGTGAGATAGAGCAAGAGAGGCTTCTCTTTGTGCGGTGGAACCAAAACTGGAGGGCATGTCAAGTAATGCTTCACTTGGTCGAAGGCTTCTTGGCAAGCATCGGTCCATTCTAGAGCCACATTCTTTTTGAGTAGCTTGAAGATCGGCTCACGCATGGAAGTGAGTTGGTGCACAAATCGACTGATGTATTGAAGTCTGCCCATGAAACCTTTGATTTCCTTCTGCGTCTTTGGAGGAGGCATGTCAGTGATTGCCTTGATCTTGGAGGGATCGGCTTCAATTCCCCTCTCAGTGACCATGTAACCGAGAACCTTTCCTCTAACGACCCCAAAAGTGCACTTTGCGGGATTGAGTCTCTTGTTGTGTTGTCGAAGTCTTTCAAAGAATTTGCGAAGATCGATCAAATGTTGACCGTTGGTTCCCTTCGAATGGATGATCATGTCGTCTACATAGACCTCGATCTTTTTATGAATCATGTCATGGAATAGATCTGTAACAACCCTTTGGTAGGTAGCCCCAGCGTTACTTAGTCCGAACGGCATGACTGTGTAGCAGAAAGTCCCTCACGGTGTTGTGAAAGCTGTCTTGTGTTGGTCCTCTTCGGACATGAGAATCTGATTGTAACTGGCAAAACCGTCCACAAATGAGCGGACTTCATAGTTGGCAATTGAATCAAAGAGCATGTCGATGTTTGGTAGTGGAAAATCATCTTTCGAGGAAGCTTTGTTCAAATCCCGGAAGTCCACACAAACTCGAACCTTGCCGTTTGCCTTTCTGACTGTCACAATGTTGGCTAGCCAAGTCGGATACTCAATGACTTTGATGAAACCCACACTGAGGAGCTTTTCAATCTCTTCTTTGACTTGTAGAGACCATTCTGGCTTGATCTTTCTGAGCTTTTGCTTTACTGGCTTGGTGTCCTCTCTGATCGGAATTCTGTGGGCCGCGACCTTTCTGTCCAAACCCGGCATGTCTTTGTATGACCATGCAAATACATCCACAAACTCTTTGAGCAGTGCAGTCAATCTGTCTTTGTCTTCCCCCTTAAAGAAGCTGCCAATCTTCGTTTCTTTCGGCTCTTCGTCGGTACCCAGATTAACAACATGCAATTCCTCATCAGCCCCTGGACCATTTTCACCACGACAACGAACCTGTTGAGCTAGTTCGTTTAGGTATGTTATGTTTTCGTGGTCTATTTCATCATAATTTGAATTGTTATTAACTTGTTCATTAAGTTCGTTATTAGTTAATTCATCATTTATGATGTTTGCAATCTCGGGGTACTCAGAAATATCGAATTTTTCATTAGCAAAGAAAGGAAACACACGCTCGGCTATTGCCTCCATATCCTCTTGGGTGAGGGTATTATAAACACTCTCAGACTCGAAAGTAAGTGTGAGCCTCTCTTCCTTTGTTGATGTACGGGGTATGCAACCCATTTCTCGGATCAAGAAATCTTCGGATACTATGGGCCCCTTCGTTGAATACCAGTTGTTGATTGGCTCGGATCTTGGCGGGATCTCACTGATGGTTTCCTTTCTGACGACGGTGTCGTAGATGGCGTTGACTTGATAATCGTCCATGATGGCAAATTCTTCGAACATGGAGGCTAGATCGGATAGTTCTTCCCCCACGGTAATCTCTACCTCAGACTCTATAGTCACTTTCTTTCCCCACCACTCTCGGGGTGACATTGGAGTAGGCTCCCTTTCTTGTGTCAGAATTTCACAATCAGTGAAGATCTCGAGTCCGGGTTTTCTGACGCCCTTGTTGTTAACTCATGGTTCGGGAAAGATCATGTACGAAACATATTCCCCTTGGCGAACAAAATAACTGTTTAGTGTGTTGCGGTAAGGCCTCAAGTTAGGGATTTCATATTGTTGACCTTCTTTGTGAGCTCGGGTCTTTTGATTCTTGACTGCTTGCTCGTACTTCAAGTCATCTTTGGTAGGCTCGTATCCCAGACCAAACTTGTTCTTGACAAAAGGAACTTTTACGGGGTGCAATATCCTTTGTTGATGCTTCCCTAGGCCTAGACCGGGAAAGTGATTCATGTTCCTCATCATGCGGAGGATTTTAGGATTACCGAGGGTCCATTATCTGTTTCCCCCTTCTTTGTCGATGGTGTTGACGTCGGAGAGAGTGGCATCTTCTATCCTGTGTTGAACTTGGTGAACGGGTTGTCCCCCATTTCTGTGGATGGTGACATTCTCGGCCATGACGGTGACTATCTCGTCCCCATTTCTGATCTTGACACATTGATGGAGAGTAGAAGGGACCGCATTGGAACTGTGGATCCATGGTCGGCCCAAAAGCAAGTTGAATGAAGCAGGGACATCAAGTACTTGGAATGAGACGGACATGATCATGCTTCCAAATTCGATATCAACTTCTAACATTCCCATGACTGTACGGGCAGTGCTGTCGTACCCTCTAATGACTTGGGCGGAGGGCTGTAAATCGGAGCTTTTGAGCCCCAGTGTTCCCATAACTCGGCTAGACATTAAGTTGAGTGCAGAACCACTGTCTACTAGAACTCTTGAGATGGGTTTCCCCTTACCCTTATTTTGAGGTAGATGGCTCCATTGTGTTCGGACCCAAATGGCGGGAGGTCCATGTCGGCAAAAGTGATGACATTGTGTAAGTACCCCAATCTGAAATCGACCTACTTTAGAGGAATTCTTGGTACCATTCAGGGATAAACCGATGGGCCATGACCTCACTAAGATAAACCTGATATTCCAGGACTGAACTGGAATTAAACTTGGAAAAATCCAGAAGCTCGCCAAGTCGAGTCGTACGGATGGTTTGGGCACATGAGGTCCCTAGCCGTACGGCTACTTTGGGCACCCTCAGCCTCTATAAATTGAACCCCATGCTGATCATTTCAGGGGGGGGGGAGAAACAACATAAGAAGGATTACTCTGTCAAAATCACTGCAGTAGTGTGAGAGAAGAGTGAAACAAAGAGTGAAAGAGAGAAAGGAAGATTGGCTAAACCAAAATAGGTAAAGCCACCTTCTCCCCCTCCCTTCTCTTCATCTATAACTCTATTTTCTCATTAATATTTGTTTAAGTTTATGTTAATCTTTATATTACTTGCAAGACTTGTCCATTCAAGCACTTTTACATTACTTGCAAGACTTTTCCATTCACGCAACTTTACATTTATGCAAGACTTGTCCATTCAAGCAATATATTACTCTATATTTCTCTTGTCCAAGCCATGAGATTCCAAGGTGCCCTCCATCTTGTGTGGAAGATCAAACCTAGATTCATCTTGTTGATTGTCATTTACATTCTTGTCTAGTTGGAATGAGCAATAATGATCATTTGGATGATAAAGCTTCCATCTTTATCATCCAACATTGATCTAGCTCTAAAAGTCCCCTTTGGGGTTATAAAGATTCAATCTTTATGTGTTAATTTGACTCTTTAAAGGTTAATAAGTCATAAAAATTCCATCTTGGGGATAAAGTTTCAATCTTTAATCACCAAATGGTCAATTTTGGCCCAAAAGGCATGTTCATCAACTTTTCTCAATTTTCTCCAATGATTGCTTATGATCACACCCAAATACTTGTTTTGGGGACTAAGTGATGATCATTTAGCATAGGAATGTTGTATTTAAATTTATAAAGTGTTTTAAACAAACTGAAATCAAAACAGTTCTGTCCAGTTTCAACAGAATGTTCTGTTTCTGCTCTGAAACTGGACTGTTCTTGACTGAACTGTAAAATCCCAGGAAAAGGCCTGTACATCCGTACGGCTATGTTGGGAATAGGGGGCAAAATGTATGTTTTTCCCTCTGATCCCTATTTTCTTAATAAACAGACCCTTTCAGTTAAGATTTTCCAAACAAAACCAATAACAGAAACTTTTCCGTTAAATACACACACACACACACACACATTTTCAAACTAACAAGGGAGACTCGGTTCTTTCCGAGGCATTTTGGGTGAACCGCAAATATGTTCTTCCCAAAGTGTAACCTGACCTCCGAACTCACCTTCTCTAACCATTTTCATTTGTTGGGTTTAAAATTAACAAATGTGGCGACTCCGTTTCTTTTTCGTTAGGAAAGTTACCCGTGTTTGGCATTTCTTCCTCGTGCGAACTTCGCTTGTTTCGCCCCGAGGGACGGGATCCTTACAGTGGCGACTCCGCTGGGGACATAAAGTGCTTACAAACTTCTCTTTAGAAGCTTTGGAAGCACTTTTGTGTGGGTCAAACTCCCGTTTCCGTTAGTTAACTTTGTGCATGATTGTGTGTGTTTGCTGTTTCTGTCTGAACTGTTTTGAGTGCATACGTTCTGGAAATGCAATGAATTGGAGCAAGATGATCAGAAGTTGGAGAAACTGAGAAAAAATCTCAACCCTCTTGGTCTAGCCGTACGGCTACTTTGGTAAAGGGCCAGAATGTTGCAAATTAAAAATTTTGTGCAGGGCAGCAACATTCTGGATTGCCTTCTGCTTCTGCTTGTCCAGGTTCCAAATTTACAGCCTTACTTGTGCACATTACCTTTATTCTTTTGGCCAAAACTTGGTTTTTAAAACTTGGTTATGCATGATCTCTTGTCAATAAAAATGATTTCCAAAATCTCATTGTGCATAACCCCCTTTTTTTGTAAAAATTTCTTGACTCTTCGCGTTGTGCACAACTTGCTTTGTACAAATGGTTTCAATGTAAAGATTGTTCTTTTGGCAAAATGTTTGATTCGAAATTTTTTTGGTTGTGCACAACTTGGTACATATACAAGTTTTGTCTTTGTTTGTATTCTTTGACTCATTGTGTATAAATTGCTTGCTCCATGCTTGTTCATACTTGTTCATATCTTGCTTATGCCATCTTCATCATGTTGAAAAACAAAATAAAAATCTCTATTTTGACTCAAAAAGGGAATATAGAATTGACTTCACACAATGCGCAATTGGCCTTGCACGTTCCAAATACCCTTTAAACCCGGGATGGATGCCAGATGCAGCTCGATTGGCGCTCTTGTTCCCTTCGAGCGCGCATGGGTCCATTCCACCTCGCCTTCCGAGCCGAGTCAACCACACATGTCCGTGACACACAAATACCGTGACTTTGATTGGTTTTTGGTCTAGTTCACGTTGCCTTTATCTCTAAGCATGTGTTCAAAGTCAATTGTGGCCAAGTTAATGCCCGGGTTACGACTCCTTGATGTAATGCAAGCGTGGCCTAACCCGCCTCTAACTCGTGTGTTAATGACGACCACAATTAACAAAGGTCATGTGCTAAAGATAGGGTAACACCGTGTCGTTAAGCCCTAATGAATGGGTCATGTTAATCATCCTTAAGCTCATGGTCGAGGATTGAGACACCTCATTCAAAATGGGGTCATGTCAGAATGTCGGTGCAGCCTTCGGAACAGTCTCAATCCCGACTGGGGCTTAATCATGATTAGGATGACCCGCGCATCAGGAGCCTTGCGATGTACTAGACCTTAGGATCATTTCTTTCGGTCGGTGGAAGCCGCTTGCCCTATAGGACCCTCGCCCGGGATAGTCCGTCCTTGGGAGTGTGCAGTACAGGTGAAAAACGAGGGGTCTATAGGCGTAGTGATGGCCTCCACTGATCCAGGATTCAGAATAGCTACGAAAAAGAAGAGAAATCTTTTCCAACCAATTAGGAATAAAGCGTGTTTTAAGTAAACATGAATGAAATAATCAATAATTAGGTAGGCATGTTGCATGAGCCCTAAACCTTTGCCCAAAATGAAACCCGAGCCTAAACCGAACCCTCTTTTCCCTCGCAGTTCGTAAGAAGTGGGTCAGAGTTCCGGGTCAGCGTCTGTTCAGTGCCGAGTCTGACAGTTCATCAGCAGTTTCACTCAGGCTACTCCGAATGACTAGTCCGGCAGGAAGTAGTAGTGGGGGTGACAATGCAGTTGATCCAAATGGGCTTACTAAGGAAGAGTTGATACTAGCTTTGGAGGACGCCAGGGACCAGGAAGAAATCACTAGGAAACAGCAAGAGGACACACAGAGACGGGTTGTAGAGGACATGAGACAGAGGGGAGTGGCCGTGATATTTGAAAATGATGGGGGATTCGTTGAAATCACAGACGAAGATGAAATTGAGAACATACCGCTTCGCGATTACAATAGGGTTCCCCCACCTTAAACCTACCCCAATGTGGCGACCTCACGTCCCCCATATCAAACTTCAACTCAATCAAATGTGCCAGCCACACAAGCTCCCTTCACCTTTCCGGGAGGTCCATCCTCATATCCTCCCGGGTTCAACCCATATGGCCCGATCCCGATGGGTCAAGCCTTTTCAGCCCCGGCCACTGCCGGATTACCACCACCGACCCTGCCAATTACATCACAAGGGGCGGCATTCCCATTCCACTACCCGGCGGCCCAAACCTCCGACATCTCTCTGTGGTTCCTTCTCACTTCATCATACCCGCACAAGCTCAAGTTGGAGGAGCATTTGGCCCGAACCATGGTCCCCACCACAGCTACCCCCGAAGAGGCCATAAAAATGATTGGAAGCATCCAATATGGGAATATAGTCACGCTCACCGACTTGGACTTGCCCAAGTCTGGGGCTAACCACAATGAAGCCTTGTACATCAGAGTGCAGTTGGATGGGCACCGTCTCCCACGAGTATTGGTTGATAATGGCTCGGCTATGAACGTCCTTCCAGCTAAAATGATGGATTTACTCGGCCTCAAGACGATGGATCTGAGACCCTCTTTGGTAACTATCAAAGCATACGACTCCACAGCCCGGTCGGTCCTTGGGGTGGCGACTTTGAATTTATGGTTTGGGGAACAGAAAATGCCGACCGACTTCCAAGTGCTTGACATCCCCATTTCCTTCACCGCCTTGCTGGGGCGCCCTTGGCTACACAAAGTCAATGGGGTCGCCTCCACCCTACATCAATGTGTATAATTTGTACAGGGAGGGAATTTGACTGTAATCTACGGGGATAATGTCACTACAAAGGGGACCAACACTAATGGGATCCCCGTATTGGAAATCCAACATGAAGGGAGTGGTATAGTCTTGACCGGCTTCACAGGGATACCATCTGAGACCCACGTCCATTGCAAGGACCTCACACTTACCAAGGACAAGATCCCTCCCGCCATGAAAATGATGCGCCTAATGCACTATCTCCCGGGGCTTGGTCTAGGAAGGAGGCTCCAAGGGACCCACAGGGTTATTGAAATCAAGGAGCAAAAGACGCTCCACGGTTTGGGGTACAAGCCGAGACCCGAGGATCTTGCGATGGACAAGAAGATGGCCCGAGAGAAAAGCCGAGCCAGGGCCCAAGGGATTCCTTACAAAGCTCCCAACCTCCGTCCCTATGCTTTTGACATAAGCCACTACTTCATTAAGGGGGAACGCAAATCGGGACCTCGGGGGAAAAGGAGGCAATGGTGACCAACTGGGACCGACTGCAAGAAGACCTCAAAAGGTTCTGAGGAAAGATCGCCAACCCTATCAGGAGAGCATTCCTTGACACGCCCGGAGCACCCACAGGGCACGAGCATATTTCCAAAGGAGTGCCCGAGGTGATAAAACAGTTTGAGGTTTTGTCTGCGGAAGGAGGCAACCAAGAGGAAGAACCCAATTGGGGCCAGTATGAAAAATATGAGATCAAAAAGACGCCTACAGGGAAGGCAAAGGAAAAGGTTGAAGAAAACGAGTGGGATGGGACAGTGATGCATGAACTGTTTGAGAAAGACATGGTTCTACCCAGCCTAGTTGATCACGGGAAAGGAATGGTCGCTGCAATAGGAGATGGGTCAATGGGAAGCTTCGACCCTCGCACCTTGGTTGTACCCACTAACATGCCGCTAAAGAATTGGGCTACTCTTTCCGGGCCAGTAGCTAGCAAGGAGGAAATGACCACAGTGTTTGGATTGGTTCCTCGACCCTTTGAGTCTAGTGTTATAGGGTCGAATGTAATCGAGTCTCCCCAGTCCCTCCTCTTTGAATTTGAGTCATTCTCGTCCGAGGGCCTCACGCTCAAAGACTATGAACTCGTAGCCAATGTTGTATTTCTGTTTGCATTGAATGAAATGATGGACCTTTCCGAGTATCCCCTTATTACCAACTTATTAGATGATAAATTAACTAATAACTTGAAAACGGTTAATAATGAATCAACTAATAAAGCAGACACACTAAACGAACAATACATTAAAAAATTCACAAAGCAGGTCGCCGATCAAGAGGAAAACCGTGCCCAAGCTGCCGAAGAGGCTTTGACCAAAGTGAATTTGGGTACCGAGGAAGAACCAAGAGAAACACAAGTGGGTGGCTACTTCAAAGGGGATGAGAGGGAGGAATTGATTGAATTGATCAGAGAGTATGTGGATATGTTCGCCTGGTCTTACAAAGACATGCCGGGGTTGGATGCCTCGATCGTGGAGCATAAGATCCCCTTGGATCCGGAAGTAAAACCAGTCAAGCAAAAGCTCCGACGAATCAAACCCGAGTGGTCCCTGCAAGTAAAGGAGGAGATAGAAAAGTTACTTAGAGTTGGCTTTATACGGGTTATAGAATACCCCTCATGGCTCTCTAACATAGTCACTGTCACAAAAGCCAACGGGAAGGTCCGATGATGTGTCGATTTCAGAGACCTCAACAAGGCAAGTCCCAAGGATGATTTTCCCCTCCCAAACATTGATATGTTGGTGGATACGACCTCTAGTTTCGAGGTAAAATCCTTTGTGGACGGTTTCGCCGGATACAATCAGATTAAAATGGCCGAGGAAGATCAAGAAAAGACCGCCTTCACCACCCCTTGGGGAACTTTCTGTTACACGGTGATGCCTTTTGGACTAAGAAATGCCGGGGCTACTTACCAAAGAGCGGCAACAGCACTATTCCATGACATGATTCACAAAGAAATAGAGGTGTATGTTGACGACATGATCATACACTCTAAAGGAACTGATGGCCAGCATTTGATTGACTTGAGGAAGTTCTTCGACCGATTGAGGAAACACTCCATGAGGCTTAATCCGGAAAAATGCACCTTCGGAGTCTCTCGTGGAAAGGTTTTAGGGTACATAGTTACAGAACGGGGTATTGAGATTGATCCCCAAAAGGTCAAAGAAATCGTAGAAATGAGACCTCCCCGCACCCAGACAGAAGTGAAGGCATTCATGGGGCGACTGCAATACATCAGCCGCTTCATCAATCAGCTCACTCCCACCTGTGAACCCATCTTCAAATTACTGAAGAAAAATGTCGAGGTTGAATGGAATGAGGAATGTCAAAAGGCCTTCGACAAGATCAAAGCCTATCTTATCCATCCACCGATTCTCCGCCCACCGCACAGGGAAAAAACCACTCTTGCTTTACTTGACGGTAACAGATACTTCGATAGGAGCTATGTTGGCCCAAGAGAAGAAAGAATCCAAGGTAGAAAATGCCATTTACTTTGTGAGTTGGGAGCTACAAGGAAGTGAGCTCAACTACTCCGCAATAGAAAAGACTTGCGCCGGACTGGTATGGGTTGTGAGAAAGTTAAAACACTACATGCACGCCCACCCGATACAGTTGATCTCAAAGATTGACCCCATCAAATGCTTGCTGGAAAAACTGTCCTTATCAATGAGGCTTGCCAAATGGTCTTTCTTTCTGGCGGAATATGACATCAGTTACGTGTCGAGGAAGGCAGTCAAGGGAAGGGTTATGGCCGAACACCTAGCGGATTTCCCCAGTAACGAAGAGGGAGAACCTGAACCACAGTTCCCAGATGAAGGGATTTTTACCCTTGAGGAGGAAAACGAATGGCAACTGTTCTTTGATGGAGCCACAAACAAAAGAGGAAACGGCATCGGTATGCTTCTGGTTGACCCCAAGGATGAGCATACGCCCATCGCCATCAAATTGAAATTTGAAGTAACCAACAATGCAGCCGAGTATGAGGCATGCACAGCGGGCCTGAAAGCTGCTTTGGAAAGGAATGTGAAAGAATTGGAGGTGTATGGGGACTCAGCCTTGATCATCAACCAAGTTTCGAACAAATGGAAAACGTTGGATCCGGGGCTGCAAAAGTACGACGCCCACATGGAAGAACTCATGACACAGTTCAAAAGGGTCAGCTTCCATTACATGCCAAGGGACCGGAATCGCTTTGCTGATGCCTTAGCCACTTTGGCCTCGTTGGTAGAAATTCCGGAAGGAAAGTCGATAAAGCCTTTCAGAGTCGGGAGAAAGGAGAACCCGGCGTATTGCTATGAAATTGAAAAGGCTCGGAGGAAGTAGATGAGGCATGGTATACCCAGATCTACCAGTTCCTCAAAGAAGGGGAGGCCTCCCTCCTAAATAAGAAAGGGGAATACAAAGATGGGATCAACGCCAAGAGCGCGGCGGCACTCAAACGACTCGCTTCTCACTACGTCATTCTGGGAGATATTCTGTATAAGAAGCGCCATCAGGGGCTTCTCTTAAGATGCATAAGCACAGAAAGAGTAAAAGAGCTCATGCGGGAGGTCCACAATGGGGTATGTGGACCGCACATCAATGCCAGGGCATTAATGCAAGTCATCCTGCGGATGGGATACTTTTGGATCTCGATGGAAACCGATTGTATACAATTCGTGAAGAAATGTGACAAGTGCCAGCAGTTCTCCAACCTTAATCACTTGCCGCCCCACCATTTGTATTGCATGAAGACCCCTTAGCCTTTGTCCACTTGGGGCATTGACATCATCGGAAAAATCACTCCCCCAGGAAGAAACGGCCATGAATTCGTCTTGGTAGCCGTGGATTACTTCACAAAGTGGGTTGAAGCCAAGTCATACAAAGTCCTTACCTCCAAGAAGGTGGCACTATTCATCAAGGAGAACATCATGTGCCGATATGGAGTCCCAAATGAAATCATCATAGACAATGGCCTACACTTCGAAAGAGAGTGCGACCAACTGTTGCAAGAGTTCAGGGTCACTCGCCACAAGTCTTCCCCATATAGGCCTCAAACCAATGGAGCGGTAGAAGCCGCAAACAAAACACTCGAAAGGATCATTAAGAAGATGGCAACACGAGGAAGGGATTGGCCCGATAAGCTACACCTAGCGTTATAGGGATACCGAACCTCGGTCAGAACCGCCACAGGGGAAACCCCATTTTCTCTGACTTATGGGATGGAAGCCATGATCCCGGCTGAACTAGAAATTCCGTCATTAAGGATTCTGTTAGAAAATCAAATCCACGAAGTGGACTGGCTTCGGAGCCGACATGATAAGTTAGCCCTCTTGGATGAACGCCGCTTAAGAGCAATGGAACACATCCGTGCCTACCAAGGGAGGATGGCACGAGCCTTCAACAAAAGAGTGAAGCCTCGAGAGATTCGGGTCGGGGATTCGGTGCTCAAGGAAAAACCCCCAGGGAGGTCTAACCCTGACGAAAAATGGGAACCTGTATGGATTGGCCCCTTTGTCGTACAAGAGATATTCTCAGGAGGCGCAATGAGACTTGCAGATTTGGATGGGAATCCCTTCATGCATCCTGTCAATGGTGATAAGCTTCTTCGATATTATGTTTAAAAAAAAAACAAAAAAAAAATATACCTAGATTGAAAACCCATTAGGGCAGTCTAGAGAAAAAGCAAGGTTTGCATCAAAAATTGTTGAAAAAGAACTACGATGACTTGAGCCCCTTAGTCTTACTTGTTAAAGGGGTTCATTCGATAACCACTTTCATCACAATTAAAACACTTCTTTGATGAGTTCAAGCATGGTCTACTCTTGACCTCGGGCAACAGGCTAAAAGACTAATAAAACACTTAAGAAAACTAATGTGTCTGCAATGACAATGAGTGGATGCTTAGGACTGTAAAGCCATCAATGACCTTCACCCCTCCATTTCTTCTTCTGACTCCTCCGAGTATTTTTCCTCTTCACGTCGAAAAGATCGATCTCGTTCCTCCCTAAGTTAGGAGCCCGCCTGGCATCTTCAATTAGGCCGGCCGCTTTTAGAGCTGTGTCAACCGCCACGCGGTCCTGAAAATCTTTGAGTCGTGCCTCAATTCTAGGTATCACCACCCTCCTCCTCTCAGCGAGAGATTGATAGTCTTCAATAGCGTCTCCAGTAAAGTTATGACCGCGCGTCACGGCCTCGGCCTCCCTCAAAACCCTACTAGGGACATAGTCTCCTCCAAGGATGTCCCCACGCCTCTCCTCATTGAGCCTTTGAGTCTGTCCTATGGTCTGTTCGTACCAATCTAAGTAAACAGTGGTCAGAATCGTGATAGCTGCACCCCTGAGGAGTACCCGAACTGGAAAAAGGGAATGGGTCCACAACTGGGAAGAGAGAAAAGTGGTAGAAGGGTCCCACATGGATAAAGGCGAAAGCCTTAAATGCTCCGGATTGACATCTGACCACTCCAACACAGGAGTCTGTAGCAAGCTAAACTGCCGGCGGACCAAAGAAGGGATGTAAAAGGATGATCTCAAAAGGCCCGGCACCCGAACAAAGGGGGAACCATCCTGACACTCCCGCACTGAGTTGATGTGCCAATGTGGCACCCACCAACGGATTTCTTAAGTCTTGAGACGAGCCATATGAGCCTCCCAATCGCTCTGAGCTAATTCCAGAATGATCCCTCTCAAAGAATACGACCATGGCTTGTGAGAAAGAGGAGCCTCAAGGACGGCCACTAACCTCTCCCTCAGCCATAAGGTAAGCAAAGCAGGGCTACCGCTGTGCATAAAACCGTATCCCAAAGCTAAACGATCCATACCATGGAGAGTCCTGCCTAAGACCAAAGGAACGATGTCTTTGCCTACCAAACACTCCTCGAGCACACTCAACAAAACCCGGTGGCAAGTACCCTTGGAACCCACCATGTAGAAAAAAGCAAGGATACATAGCCCGAAGGCATTCCAATAAGCCTCATCAGAATGCTCCATGAACTTCTCAGGAAGGTCGGAAATATCAATGAAAGTCGGATTAATGACCATACATTGAGCCTCTTCCAAAGGAATGTCGAGGAGAGAGACCAATCTCTCAACGCAAGTGTGTAGACACCCCGCCTTGGACCGCTCACCCCGATTGCACATTTGATCTTGTGTTTCTCCCCATTTTTAGTGTTTCTCGTTAGTTTCTGTCATTTCCGTTAAGTTCCTGACTGACTTCGTTAAGTCCAGGGACTAAACTGAATGACAGGGCTGACTTTCTAGTCCATTCTGTCAGATTTGCCTTCTCTGAGTCGCGCGCCTCCGAAAAGAGGATCCAGGCGCGCGCGCCTCCCGCCCCCAAAGCAGGAAGCGCGCGCCTCTGGGCGTCAGTTACAGATTTCTGTCTAGGATTCTCTCCCTTGCTCAATTTACAGGATTTTGCCAGGGAAGAATTTCTTGGTGTCTGAGTTTTGGCACCATAAACACCCCTCTTTCACCTATAAAAACCTCCCTTTACCTCCATTTTCAAGGACGAAAAACTTAAGACAAAACTTTGATCAAAAGACCTTGACTTTACCAAGTTTCCTCCTCTCAAAGCATTTTCCAAAGGATTTCTCCAAGTAATTCAACGAGAAGTGTTTGAAGTTTCTTGAAGTCTAGGTAAAGCCATTTCTTTCCCTTTCTCAACTTCATCTCTTTTCTCTTTCTTTTTGTTTTATCAAAGTGCAATCACCCAAATCATTTTGGGACATGACTCTAATGATCACCTCATCTCATTGAGGTTGGTTAAGGAGTTATCTCCTACATTCCAAACTCTATTTTAAACCCCCTTTTATGATTTAAAGAAGAAGAAGAAGAAGAACATTACCATTTATGTAGATTTTGATCAAGCAAGACCAACTTTAGTTGGGCGAGATGGGTGTTTCGGTACTTCCCATCTCGTAATCTAACCCCGAACCTCAAAACAAAGAATCTCTATTTTCGTAATCAAATTTAGGCTATTATCAATAGGTTTTTCTTATGTTCCTCAAAACATAGGTGGCGACTCTAAAAACAAGTTAGACATCCTAGGATAATTCACCGCTCTAGCCAAGTTGTGGTTTCCCGGGGTATCTACTGTGGCGACTCCGCTGGGGACTCATTTGAGGGTTAAACTTGCATCTGATCAAAATCTACATCTTTTCTGGGCATTCTGATTCCTGATGGTGGAGGCGCGCGCTTCTGGCCTCTTCAGCCTAAGGCGCGCGCATCCCGCATCAAGAACCAGAATCGCCCACTTCTTCATGTTCTTCATCTTCTTCTTCTGCTATTCTGCGCTAATCATTTCTGCAGGGGTTATAATATGAACGTAGGACCAGGGCAATCCCCTGAGTCCAAAATCTGACATTCTGACAGGTGTGACCAGAAGCGCGCGCCTCCTAATAGCATTGCGCCATGCGCGCGCGTCTCACATCAACACTCAGAGGCGCACGCTTCTGGGTTGGTTCCCAGAACAGAAACAGGTTTCAGTGAGTGAGCAGAACAGTGGGGTGTGGGCACAGTTGCCTGCATCAGAACATAATTGAACCTCAGACTGTTTATTTTTATATTTTATTTACCGGTCACACGGGTGATTCGGGAGTTGTAATTTATGTGCTTAAGTGTTTTTTTTTTCAAAAAAAAAAAAAATATAAATTTTTTTTGTCACGTGATAGACCTCACACTACATGCACATATTCCTATGAACTGCTCACTATCGAGTCGCACAAGTCCAACCCCAAACCCGTCGAGGCCCGTCCTAGAATGTTTCAAGCTCCACTCGACCTTGGCTCTTTCGAAGCGGTAAACCTCAGCCCGTGGCATAGTTCAAGACTACATGCCGGGGGTGACCTTTGAGCCTCATATGCAAGCCGAGCACAAACCACACAATTCTAGTTAGGGTCTAACACTCCGTGACTCAAGTCGGTTTCCATGTACCGAGATTTCCCTAAACTAATGTCTTCAAATCATACATGCCAACTTGTTGAAACGGACGCAATAAAAATCCGTCCCCAAAAGTGGTTATTTTGGACGAAAATAAAAATCCGTCCCCGCATATATGCTTTACTACATTAATTTAGTTTAATCCCGATACATGTAGGATTCACAAGCGCGATGGAATCCGATGAGTATATGGGACCGCGAGATGGTCTATATACTAGTGTGACGATTCCATTATTTTTCTAGAAAACCCAAAAGGGATCCATTCCCTCCGACTTATAAAAAAAAGGTTCGAGTCGTGTGCCCAATTGTGTGTTCTAAGCCTCTTCGTGGACTGCAAGTGTTACTCAAGACTGACAAGGGCCTCTTCTGCAATATAGGTTCAATTGGTACTTACAGAGTCTACTGGGATTCGGCAAATCGGTTAGTCCGTGAAGAGATCACTCCAACAGCTCCTACATCAACCATGACCGGCAGCAGCAACACCATGTCTCTCGAACAGCTTTCAACCATGGTCCAACTCCTCCAAGAGCAAGTCTCCACCCTTAATAAGGAGGCACAAAGCAAAGACGACATTTGGCAATCCCACCTTGACAGCCAAAAGGAGGCCCACGAGGCCGAGATGGAGCTAATGAAAGAAAAGCTCACTAACCTTTCCAAGGGGAAGAACAAGAATAATGATGACGAATCCGAATGGACCGAGGGTTTGTTCAAAAGTCCGCACCAAGAAAATGGGGGAGCCGAGTTCCGAGAATAATGAGCCCAAAATGGTGGATTCTATCATGGCCTACATCGACCAAAAATTCAATGGGCTCAACATGGGGAAAGGCTCCGACACAAGACTTTATCAATCATCCATCCTCATGAGTACTATGGCCGCTCTTCCTGATAAGTTCAAGATGCCCGACATAAGCAAATTCAAGGGCAACTCTTGTCCTATGGCTCACATTGAGACTTATATTTGGGCAATGGTTCCGAAGAAGGTCTCCCCCAAGGTGATGGCTCAATGCTTTCCTCTCACTCTCAAGGGGGCGGCAAAAGATTGGTATGCTACTCTCCCGCTCACTGTCCGTCTTGACTAGGACTCCGCCATGCTTGCCTTCAAAAACCAATACCAAGGCAACACCACTCAATGGCCCACAAGGAAAGAGCTAGAGAACACTACTCAACGAGACCACGAGTCTTTCATCGACTTCACAAGGAGATGGAATGATAAACTCTCCGAGATTGTGGAAAGGCCAAATACCAAGGAGCAAATGGACATCTTTCTGAAATGTCTCAAAATTGATCTCCGCACCCACCTAAGTGGGGCTTGCTATGCAGAATTCTCCCAAATGTATGAGGCGGGGGTCCGAATGAACGAGTTGCTCAAAGAAGTGAAGAAAAGTGCTCCTAGATACCGCTACAAGGCCGCTTCCAACTCCACAAAAGAGGCCTCGGTCAACGCCGTCACTATCGATAATGGGAATTACAAAAAGGTTCCTCCACCTCAAGGGAAGAAGTCCCGAAATGACCGTGTCTATACGCCTCTCCAAGGCATGACTCAAACCGAAATGTTCGAAGTCCTCAAAGCAAAGGGTCAAGTCACGCCCGTACAAGGGTACCAACCCTAGACGGTCCACCCCAATCATGCTCACCACAAATATTGTGGCTACCACCAATATAGTGGCCACACCACCGAGGATTGCTTCGTTCTCCGCAATGTCATTCAAGATCTCATAGATAAGAAAGAATTTGTAGTGACTAATGGCGAACATGTCAATGTAATAGAGATAGGAGAACTTGAGGGGACCACCCATTCAATCCCAATTGTGAATGGGGGCCCCAATGTTATGAATAAACTTGACAATTCTTGCTATGTTGTAACTTACGATGAAGTAATGAGGGAAGTACTAGAGAATAGGAAAAGGAAGCATGATGGGAACGTCAACATGCTAACTCGATCCGGTCGAGTCATAGCAAGCAACCCTTCCACTTCCGCACCGAGCTCCTCTTCTCAAAGGCCGCAAGCTCGCGACACTCCCGAAGATCCTCTACTTGTCCAACTCAAGAAAACTCAAGCCAACATCTCTATTTGGGACCTCATTGCATCCTCAAAGAAACACCGAGATCTTGTCATCCGCAATCTCGATGATACATCAGTTTCTCCCGATACTACTCCCGAGGACCTCACGGCAATGATCGGTCACATTCATTTTGGCAACGTCATCACCTTTGCCGATATGGACCTTCCACCATTTGGTTCCGATCACAACGAGGTTATTTACCTCAAGGTACGAGCAAGGGGGAGGCCCATCTCAAGAGTCTTAGTGGACGGTGGTTCCGTACTCAACCTCATGCCTAGCAGAATCATGGGCATACTGGGGCTAAAGGATTCCGATTTGAAGCCTTCTACTCAAGTAATCCGAGGTTATGACAGCACCGCCCGTACAATCATGGGCATGATCGAAATAGACATCAAGTTTGGGAGCATGGTCATGTCCGTTCCATTCCAAGTGCTTGATATCCCGGCCTCGTTCAACTTGCTTTTGGGCCGACCATGGATTCATAGTTCTAAGGCCGTCCCGTCAACTCTCCATCAATGTGTCAAGGTTCGAAATGGTGATGAAATAGTGACCGTCATGGCCGAAAACGTCACTATCCACAGAAAAGGTGAGCCCGTCCACCAATCACAAAGTCCTCCGCATGATGAGGAATATGGACTACTTCCCTAGATTAGGCCTAGGGAAATATGAACAAGGAATCCTGTATCCTGTGCGGGTCCCATTTGTCAAGAACACATTTGGATTGGGGTATGAGCCTTCCAGAGAGGACTTGAAACAAGAGCAAGCGATCAAGAATGAAAAGGCCCGAGCTCGTAAAGAAGGCCATCGTTATGAGGTCCCTAATCTAAGGCCTTACCGCAAGACGTTGAATGGTTATTTTGTCCGCCAAGGGGAAGACGTTCCATACATGATCTTTCCCGAGCCATGGGTTAACAATAAGGGTGTCAAAAAGCCCGGTCTCGAAATCTTCTCCGATTGTCAGATCCAGAAATCCGAAAGGGAACCAACCCCCATGTCTCCCCGTGAATGGTGGGGGAAGGAAGGTGACTATAGAGTCCGAGACAGAAATCATCGTGGGGGAAGAACTGAAAGATTTAGCCTCCATGTTCGAAGAGCTTGCCATAATGAATGAATGCCAAGTCAACGCCATCCACGACGCCGTCATCATGAATGAGACTATCAATGAGATCCCGCCAAGCTCCGAGCCGATAAACAATTGGTATTCAACGAAAGGGCCCGTGGTATCCGAAGAATTCTTAGTCCAAGAAATGGGTTGCATACCCCGCACAGCAACAAAGGAAGAGCGGCTCACACTTACGTTCGAGTCCGAGAGCGTCTTCAATACCCTCACCCAAGAGGATTTGGAGGCCATAGCCGAGCGTGTGTTTCCTTTCTTTGCTAATGAAAAATTTGATATTTCTGAGTACCCTGAGATTGCAAACATCATAAATGATGAATTAACTAATAATGAACTTAACGAACAAGTTAATAATGATTCAAATTATGATGAAATAGACCACGAAAACACAACATACTTAAATGAACTTGCTCAACAAGTCCGTAGTCGTGGTGAGAATGCTCCAGAGGCTGACGAAGAATTGCATGTTGTTAATCTGGGTACCGAAGAAGAACCAAGAGAAACTAAGATCGGAAGCTTCTTCAAGGGGGACGACAGAGATAGATTGACTGCACTACTACGGGAGTTCGTGGATGTGTTCGCATGGTCATACAAAGACATGCCAGGTTTGGACAGAAAGGTAGCGGAGCACAGGATTCCGATTAGAGAAGATGCCAAGCCAGTAAAGCAGAAGCTTAGAAAGATCAAGCCAGAATGGTCTCTGCAAGTCAAGGAAGAGATTGAGAAGCTCCTCAGTGTGGGTTTCATCAAGGTTATCGAGTATCCGACTGTGAATACGTGTGTTTGAATTTGAGAATATTCATAGTAACATTAAAATTATGAGAGTCGCCACACCGTTTTAGTTATAGCCAAAACATTGAGAAAAAGCATGTTTAATGGGTTCGGGGGTCAAATTACAACAAGAGAAGAATATTGGACGTTATCACTCCTATTGCCCGAATTGATCGGTCTTTCTATCATGATACGGTGTATGTAGTGTGTTAGTGATTTAGACCGGATCCGAAGATTGCCTACGTTCCTCTCAATGTGAGAAGCTCAGGTCAGCGTAGTTCGCAGAGAATTAGAATAGGCAGAAGAATCGGGATCATGTATAATGAGGGGGGAATTACCTAAAGATTAGGGTTTAGAAGTAGTTCCTAGATCATCCTCGGGTTGATGAACCTTCGATCATCATCGGCTATGAAATAACATGTAATTATGAAGATCACAACCCTAAATATAGCATAAATAAGGTTTTAATCTATGAACACGAAGAACATGCGAGGAACATATTATGAACGTATGAATGTGCATGCAAATAATATGAATAAAGATGTTAGGAACATGAATACTATGAAGAACACATGAATAAACATATTAAGAATATGAATATTAAAAATCTACATTAGAAATAATGCAAGAACGTGAAGAAATAAGTTAGAAAACTTACCTATGTTGGCAAGAAATAAACCTTGATCTTCTTGGAGGTTTGAATGCTAATTAGAGAGCAAAATTGTGTTTAAGAACTCTCAAATTCGGATCCCCCTAAACCAATAGCATGGGATTGGTTTATATAGTAAACTGATGGGAAGATCTGATGGTCCAGATCATCCGGGGCGAATGTGGCCGCGTGGCCAATATTGAGGGCGGCGGCGAAAGTGGCCGCGTGGCCAATATTGAGGGCGGCGGCGAAAGTGGCCGCGTGGCCATCGTTGCGCGCTGACTTGAAATTCAAGCTAGGGTTTTACTGTTCATACAAGGCAACCCTAAATGTGCATATTTAATGTTTTCTAGAACATTGAGCTA
This sequence comes from Campanula takesimana, assembly GCA_026119855.1. NCBI lineage: Eukaryota > Viridiplantae > Streptophyta > Magnoliopsida > Asterales > Campanulaceae > Campanula > Campanula takesimana. Next base: position 126,868 of record JAOWBW010001684.1, on the reverse strand, counting down.
TTTTTAGGAATCCGGGACAAGTCTTTGCAAGGTTTCTAATTCCTATAAAGTCCTTGTATATTTGGGAAAGCCCTAATAAACTCATTTTCAGGTCGGGTACTAACAGTAGCCCCTCGGCGACGCTTCTTGCAAGGCAATGTGGGGTCGACGATAAGAGAAGGATCCGTCTGAAACATGAGTTTCAAAACAGATGAAAGGTAAGGGAACGGCTGAACCTTGACAGGCGACCTACGTATCTGCGGGGGAATCAAGCCAAACGTAGTTCAAATCTGATGGGAAATTGGGAATAACTGTCCACTTGTGGGGAGCAACATCTTCTGCTGGGGAAAATGCACTTGCTGGGGATGATAGATAACCACGTCGGTCGGGTGGCTGGACCTTTTCAGGTTTCCTACGTATCCTCCGAGGAATCAAGCCGGTCGTAGTTCAGAAATCTACTGGGGATAAAACGATATATCGGACTCCTGCTAGGGATGATAAACCTACGGGCACTATCCTGTACGAAGAACGAATCATTCGTAAGCAATGAAGTTGTTTGGGAAAAATGAAGACTACGTCGTCTAAATAATCCCAAGTTGGAATGGTAAACGCAATCAGGATCGCCAGGGTTCCTGCCGATCGCGCCAAAGTAATAGGTGTCGGGTCTCTCGTGAACAGAAAACGCTGAGGCTTCTGCCAACCACGATCAATCTAGGATGCGTATGTCATAGAGGCGTCGAAGTCTCTACGATCATGCAAATCCTAATAAATGCTGGATCTCTCGCAAATAGAAACGCCGAGGCTTCTGCCAATTACGATTGATCTAGGATGGTATGTCATAGAGGCGCCGAAGTCTCTACAACCATACGAATCCTAAAATAGATGCTGGATCGCTCGCAAATAGAAACGCCGAGGCTTCTGCCAATTACGATTGATCTAGGATGGTATGTCATAGAGGCGCCGAAGTCTCTACAACCATACGAATCCTAAAATAGATGCTGGATCGCTCGCAAATAGAAACGCCGAGGCTTCTGCCAATTACGATTGATCTAGGATGGTATGTCATAGAGGCGCCGAAGTCTCTACAACCATACGAATCCTAAGCAAATATTGGGGAAAGAAGGTAAGGGTGACAATGGTGCGAGACATATAGACGGCGGGGTCTACATAATCCCAAGATGGTAAAATGGTAATAGCCGGAGCTTATGCGATATCAAGATAGACGGGCCTCTGTCAATCACAATTCATAAAATAACAAGTGGTGGATATTACGCAATATAGAGGTAGACGGGCCTCTGCAAATTGCAACAGAACGTACGCGAAGTAGAGACAACTCTCGGTCATCGCGATAATATAACGAAGCAATAACAAATGTACGTGCAGTAGGGATAACTCCCGGTCACCACGATAGTTTTTAAAGAGACGAAACAGTCGTGCAGTAGAGATAACTCCCGGTCACCACGATAGTTTTTAAAGAGATGAAACATTCGTGCAGTAGGGATAACTCCCGGTCACCACGATAGTTTTTAAAGAGATGAAACATTCGTGCAGTAGGGATAACTCCCGGTCACCACGATAGTTTTTAAAGAGATGAAACATTCGTGCAGTAGGGATAACTCCCGGTCACCACGATAGTTTTTAAAGAGATGAAACATTCGTGCAGTAGGGATAACTCCCGGTCACCACAATAGTTTTTAAAGGGGTGAAACATTCGTGCAGTAGGGATAACTCCCGGTCACCACGATAGTTTTTAAAGAGATGAAACATTCGTGCAGTAGGGATAACTCCCGGTCACCACGATAGTTTTTAAAGAGATGAAACATTCGTGCAGTAGGGATAACTCCCGGTCACCACGATAGTTTTTAAAGAGATGAAACATTCGTGCAGTAGGGATAACTCCCGGTCACCACGATAGTTTTTAAAGGGGTGAAACATTCGTGCAGTAGGGATAACTCCCGGTCACCACGATAGTTTTTAAAGAGATGAAACATTCGTGCAGTAGGGATAACTCCCGATCACCACGATAGTTTTTAAAGAGATGAAACATTCGTGTAGTAGGGATAACTCCCGGTCACCACGATAGTTTTTAAAGAGATGAAACATTCGTGCAGTAGGGATAACTCCCGGTCACCACGATAGTTTTTAAAGAGATGAAACATTCGTGCAGTAGGGATAACTCCCGGTCACCACGATAGTTTTTAAACAAAGGATAATTTAGAGATTTTTTTAGGCTTTTTAAAACCAAATGATGTTCTAAAGGACAATAGACCCTTGCAGAGTCATAAAGCTGGCGAACTTATCATGAGTCGCGAAGATGACGGTTTGTTATGAAGTTGCAAAAAGGATGAACTTTCATGGAATCACAAAGGTGATAGACTCTTGGGGAGTCACAAAGGTGAGGGACTCTCGGGGAGTCACAAAGGAGATGGACTCTCGGGGAGTTGCTAAGGTAAAGGACTCTTTGGTGAGCAAAGGACGTCCACGGAAAGCGTAATGTTTTGGGATCCGCTTACCCTAAATTAGGAGGAATACCTAATAAGAGGCTACGAACCATTAAGATGAAGGTATTAGGTAAGGGACATTTTGTTTGGTTGCTTAGGGTAGGACCTAAGGCTTCTAAGGAAAGGGGATGGGTAGCCTCTTATCCTTGAGATAAGGATGCAAAAGATGTTATGGTTGTTTAGACTTGAGGTTGTGTCTTGGATACAATGTGGGTTTCCTAGGCTTACGGGCTATGGTTTGGAGAGAATGCGACTGCCTAGGCTCGAGGCTAGGGTTCAGAGAGAATATGGAAAGGCTATTGTATCCTAGGCATAAGACTAGCGGGGGATTGAGATTATAAATTTCCTAGGTTTCGAGACTAGGGTTTGGAGAGGTTGAGGTTTGGGAACTTCCTAGATGTTAGGGTTTCGAACAAGGGTTTGGAAACTGGTGTTTAAGGACCATGACTCTCCTAGGTTTGGGACTAGGGTTTAGAAATATCCTAGGCTTCGAGGCTAGGGCTTGGAGTTGTGGTAGGTTTAGAGATTGCAAAGGCGTTGGCTTTAGACCCAAGGTTGGGAGTTGAAAGGGTTGTGACTTCCTAGGCTTGAGACCATGGACCGTTGGGAAGAGGGATTGCTTTTGTGGAAGGTCCACTAAGCTTGATGTTAGGGTTTACCATTTTCCGGGATTGGTGACTATGGCTTGGAAAGGTTCATGGTAACCTAGGCTTTAGGCTAGGTTTTAAGGCTAAGGACTGTAAACTTCCTACGTTTTGAGACTAAGGTGAAGGAGTTTCCTAAGTATAGGACTGGGGTTTGAAGGGAATGTTGAATCCTAGGCTTGATGATAGAGTTTAAAGAGGATAATTTCTACCTAGCCTTGAGGCTAGGGTTTGGGGCGACGGCGACTACCTAGGCTCGAGGCTAGGGTTTAGAGCGAATGCGACTACCTAGGCTCGCGGCTAGGGTTTAGAGCGAATGCGGCTTCCTAGGCTTGAGGCTAGGGTTGATTGAGTTTTGGACCGGGCATTATATCCTAGGTTTTGGACTAGGGTTCAACAAAACGGAGAATTGAGATTGTAAATTTCCTAGGTTTCGAGACTAGGGTTTCGGGAATTTGGAAATGATGTTGCATGCGGGGCTTTGGAAATTCCCTAGAACTTGGGCTAGGGTTAAAGAGGATGTTGCTACCTATGATCGAGGCTAGGGTTTAAGAATGATGTAACTTCCTAGGCTTTAGGCTAGGGTTTGGAAGGAGGTAATTACTTAGGCTTGGGGTTAGGGTTATGAATAGAAGGTAACTACCTAGGCTTGAGGCTAGGGTTTAGAGAGAAGGCGATTACCTAGGTTTGGGACTAGGGTTTAGAGGGAATACGATTACCTAGGCTAGGCTTTGAATAGAAGGTGACTATCTAGGCTTGAGGCTAGGGTTTAGGAAAGGTGTAACTACCTAGGATCAAGGCTAGGGTTTAAGAAGGATGTAACTTCCTAGGCTTTAGGCTAGGGTTTGAAAGGATGTAATTACCTAGGCTTGAGGCTAGGGTTCAGAGAGAATGATATGACTACCTAGGCTCGAGGCTAGGGTTTAGAGAATGTGTTTACCTAGTTTTAAGGCTAGGGTTTGGAGACCAAAAGCATTTGAAGGTTTGTCTTGGTTTAGACCGAGAAAGTTTGAGGTCTAAGAGTGTTGCGGTTTGGGGCAAATGAGCTTGATACCTCGTGGCTGGATAGGCTCGATAGATTAGGCCTAGGCTAAAGTTCTAGGGTTTAGCTAGGGTAAGACTCAGACATGTGTTGAGGAGACCGGGGCCTAATGGAATGGTAGGCGTGAGATCTAGGAGATCGAAGGCTAGGCAGGGTAGCGTTTTGTCCTAGATAAACCGCGTTATGGGTTAGGATCAAGCAGGCTTGAGGTCGGCCAAGGAGCAACGGATTGGGACCAGTTAAGGGTGTAAGGCGGACATGGCGGGTTTGGGTCTAAAGGTGTGCTAGGTGCGAACCATGTGCGGGAGATGGTCTGGATATGTGACCACGTTGGCGCTTTAGGTAAAGGGATTGAGTGTCCAAGACTTCGCTCGAGTACAATAGGTGCCTAAGTTGGATTGGGTATGCTTAGGACCGAAGTTTGTCTTAGAGGTCATTGCGAGTGACCAAACTCGTTCGGCGATTGTGACGGTAGGCTAGGGATGGGACCCGCACGAGTTTTGACCGGACGGGTTTTGATATCTTTATGGCATGTCACGGTATGCGGAAGATCCTATGCGTTCGAGCATGTTTGAGGTTTGGACTCGTGGGGAAGAAAGGTTTGAGATCCATGGAGTTCAAGGGTGGACCTCGTAGGTGGCGAGGTTTGGACTCGGCTCGGATTAAGTAGGTTAGAGACCTAAAGGGTAGAAAGTCTTGTAACCTAAAGGTTTAGGGGTTGAGGCCAAAGGTATGGATCAGACATATCATGGACTTCAAGGATAAGTTTGGTAGACTCGAATGGTCTTGGGATCTAAGGGATCGCTCAACAGGTTAGACTGAGTAGACCTAAAAGGTTGGAACGAGGAGGATAAGCGAGCTATTGCTTAGACAAGGTAAGGATGAGTATGTGTTGGTAGGTTTGAGATCTAGGAGATCAGGTAGGCTCGGGACCGGTAGGTTCGGGACCTAATGGGTCACCCTAAGGATTTGGCTTTGGTTAACTGGTTTAAGGTTTGAAGTTTTGGGTAGAACCGGTTTGAGGCCGAAGGGGTCATGCTACGAACTTGCGGAAGGTCGAGCTAAGAGGTTATGATGTAACGTAGGTAAGACTCACTGGGTAGGTTTGGGACCTAGGTAAGACTGATCGGGTAGGCTCGGGACTTAGAGAGTTTATGGTGTAACTTAGGCAAGACTGACCGGGTAAGCTTGGGACCTAAGGTTTTGAACCAGGTAGGTTGGGACCTAAGGGTATCCTATTGTGTAGGAAATAGGGTGAAGGACCGAGTCAACTCAAGAATCACGGAGATGGGTCTCAGATGGATCGAGGATGTTTTTACAATTTTGTGGAGACCGAGCGTGCGGGTTTATAAACAAAGTGTCGGGGAGGAGAAAACTTTATGAAAGTGTTATGATCTTATACAGATGCCTTATAATTAATTATGATTCTAATCAATCCAAATAGGTCGTCGCGTGCCGAGTTGACGATGAGGGGTGCTCTTCATCTAAGTGTATCCTTGTTGACGCCTCGGTATTCTCTGGGAAACCACATAGTCGACCCATTCCGTTGGGGATTATCTAATTTGGTGAGCGGGTACCCTCCCTCCTTTGAGAAACTCTACGTCAAGCTTGATGATGAGGGATGCGCTTCTTCAAAGTATGTGATTGATGAAGCCCCGGCATTCTTTGAGAAACCTTATGGTCGGTCCCTTATTGTTAGGGAAGCCCCAGTTGCGTAGAGCGGGGTATCCTACCTCTTTTAAGACGCGCCTTTTTTTCTGCCTAGACCGCCCTTGCGGGTTTTCAATCTAGCGGGCATCTCTTTTGCGTCAATTTTTTTTTTTTTTTTTTTTTTTTTTTTTTTTGAAATCATTCAGTCGAAAAAAAGGAAAAAAAGAATTGTTTGAAAACATGCGGGGGAATTTTGGGGAGAGTAAGAGAGAGAGAGAGAGATAGTACTCACATATTGACTCTTTGAGCAACTGAGGGTATATATGTACAAAAGGGAGGAAGCCCCTGCTTTGACAGAAAGTAAGTGTTTAGCTCTTTCCTAGATTGTAGAACGGAAGACTTGTCGAGACATTTGAAAATTGTTTTATTCAAGATTCTCATTTGACTGCTCGAGAATGGACCTCGTTGATTAGTTAATGAGTTATGGTTAATTGGTAAACAAGTAGCCTCAAATTAATAAATGTTTTGATCAATTGTGAGTGAAGAAATCAGGAGTAGAAATATGGGGGAAGAGAGAAGAGAAGGAAAATTGGCTACGAGGTGGGTTGTGTATATTTTGGACCGGACCCTAAGGTTGCCTACGTTCTCCTCAATGTGAGAAGCTCAGGTCCGCGTAGTTCGGGGGTGGCCCGGCTGATGATGAAATTGGGTTTGAGTTTAGGGGTGTGAGGTTCATTTGTCGCGATAGGTTTCTCTGTTGTAGCTTGTTGCTTTGGATTGCTTCATTGTAGCTCATTGCGGTGGAATGCTCCATTGTAGTTGTCATGGGCTGTTGCTGCCGCATTAATCTTCCTTTTGGGGAAAGAAAGAAAAATAGAACATTTGAAGTGAAAAGAAAATGGGAGTTTTATTTTTCCATGGTGATAGCCCCTTCTATTTTTCTTTTATTTTTTATTTTATATTTTTTGTGCACACCCTTTTTTTTGCCTAGGCCGCCCTTTCGGGTTTTCAACCTAGCGGGCTTCTTTTTGTGCAATGCTCTAACTTTTGCCTAGGTCGCCCTTTTAGGTTTCAACCTAGCAAGCCATATATATATATATATATTTTTTTTTTATATTTGTACATGAAACATTGGGCGAGACAAGCCCCTAGTTTGCTTTCGCCTCTCTCGATTGTGAGGTAGCTTCCTTATAGTTCAAGCGGCCTTTTGCTAGCGGCGGGCGTCCTAGCCTCTTGATTTTCACCGGTAGAGCTCCATTGGATTATCACGTGCACCAATGAATGACTTCGTGCACTTGTCTTATATTTGCGATGGAATACGGACAGCCCCTAGTGTAACGGCATGTAGTACTCCTGATGGGAACAAACCAATCCTTTAAATTGTGGCAGCATGGATGTCTATTTGATGATGAGCAACCGCAGTCCATTTCTTTGTCACGACCTTATAAAAAGGGGTCTAATGGTGGGATGAGAGGCGTATGAGGATAGTGTATGGGAGAAGGTGTATATAGAGAGTGTACATGAAGTGTGTACAAAGGGTGAGTGTATAGAGAGAGTTTATGGGGGTAGAATGTAGAGAGAAGGGAAAGTGATTCGTTCATCCCAATTGATCGAAGCATTTGTTATTTTGAGATTAATCGTTTACTTAGTTATGTGAATGGTTTGTGGGTCCATTTACCTCTTAATGAGTCGTCATTAATGAGTAAGATTAAGATTAATTCATCATATAAAGATATAGCAATCAAGCGAAAATGGTGAATAAGACAATTTTCATGAAATTAATATATGCAAGCTTATGTCTCAAGTCTAGAGAGAAAAGAAAAGAAATAATGACCCTTTTATTGGAACTAAAAGATTTAAGCTGACTAGTCCGGGGTGGACTTTTACTTAAAGAAACAAAAATCGTCCAAGGTGGACTTTTAACTAAGGACACTCTAGAACCTACGAAGACTGAATGACCCTTTTCTTTTCTTTTATTTAAAGGAGGTAGCCCCAATTTCCTCTTTTGCCCATGCCCATGTATTCCGTTGGCGGGTGATGGCTTCGCTGTCAATGAGGCTTTGAATCTTTCTCCTCAATTGGACGCAATCTTCGGTGTCATGCCCAATTAACTGGTGGTATTGGCAGTGTTTGGAGGGATCCAAGCATTGCTTCACCCTACTTGGTTCATAGTTGATCAAAGGAGACAACTTGCCGGCTTGAACTAGACTTTTGAAGAGTTTGGCTAACGGCATACCTAAGTCGTCGAATTCGCGCTCGTCCTTCCTTTCATGAACTGTCTTTGAGGGTGATTTAGGTACCGGCACCCCTTGTTGATGAGTAGTCATAGGAGGCATCCCGACGGGGACAGTCTGTGGCGGCCCGTACATTTGAGGAGCGTACGGGTGTTGACATTGAGCAAGAGGGAGAACTCGACTGAGGTAATCATAAATGCCACGAATGCCAGACAAATGGCGCCTCTCGATATCTCTTAGGGTCTTATGCATCTCCTTCTGAAAGTGTGTTGCTTGCTCGTTGAGAATGGCCTTAAAGTGGATTGCTTGTTCATCGAGGATGGCTTCGAAGTGGGATGCTTGCTTACTGAGAGCAGTACCAGTGTAGAGGATTGTCTCGGGATCTTGGGTAGCAGCTTCAGTTGCAACTTCGATGTTCCTTGCAGCCGACATGATGCAGAACTCTTTGTCATGAAAGAATTAAGCCTCTTAGTTGAATTAAATTAGATTCGTATTTAATGATAAGGCATCGTTATAAAATCATTTTTTGGAAAAGAGTCGGTCTCCACATTTTTGAAATGCATTTTGGTAAAACATTGAAAGTTTGACCGGGCCGAAGTTGCCTACGTTCCCCTTATCATGAGGGAGAGGTCCCACACAATAAGAGGCTCAGGTCGCCGTAGTTCGAATCAAGTTAGACTTTTAAAAAGAGGTGAGAGATGACCATAGGGGTCAATTTGATAGAGTCTTTTTTAAGATAAAGAGCGATCTTGAGGTCAAAAGCAGGAGATGACTCGGTCCTTAGTCAAGCATGGGTGAGGAAGACCTATAGGAGTTGGTTTTGATTGAGTCGGGTATGGTTTGACTTATGGTTTGACCTAAATTTGACCTAAGGTTTCAGACAAGAAGTGGTTCAAGCTAGAATGCGATGATAATGGTGGGTTGACCTAGATGGGTAATGGATAGGTCGACCTAAATGAGAAGGGTTGGATTGACCTATATGGTTGAATGAATCAAGATAGCGGGTTGTAGCGGGTTGCCTATGGGATGATCTAAGCGGGATAGACATGGTTTGACCTAAGCGGGTCGAATGTGAGTTGGTTGACCTATACGGGTTAAATATGGGCAGGGCTGACCTATTCGGGTTGGTTGACCTAGGGAGGTCGGTAGATAGATTCAAGACGGGCAAGTCGACTTAAGCGGGCCAGGGATTGACCTAGATGGGTCAAAGGTAAAGGGATAGTTTTAACCTAAGACGGACGAGTTGACCTAGATGGGTCGAGGATGGTGTGTGGACCTAAACGGGTCGAGACGGGTTGACCTAGGTTGGTATGGCCAACGGTAATTGGGTTCACCTATGGGACCAAAGATTGACCTAAGAGGTCAATAGCGGATAAGGTTGACCTAAGGGTCAAAGGTTGACTTAAGAAGTCGAAATGTGATTGGGTTGACTTAAGGGGTCCAAGGTTTGACCTATGGGGTCAAAGGCAGATGAGAATGACCTATGGGGTCAAAGGTTGACCTACAAGGTCAAAGGCGGATGAGGTTGACCTAAGGGGTCAAAGGTTGACCTAAGAGGTCGAGGGGTGACCTAAGAGGTAGAAGGTGATAGGGTTGACCTAGGAGGTCAAGGGTTGACCTAAGAGGTCGGAGGTTGATAAAGTTGACCTAGGGGGTCAAGGGTAGACCTAATAGGTCAAAGGTTGGTAAGGTTGACCTAGGGGGTCAAAGGTTGACTTAAACGGATAAGATTGACCTAGGGGGTCAAAGGTTGACTTAAACGGATAAGATTGACCTAGGGGGTCAAAGGTTAACCTAAGAGGTCAAAGGTGATAAGGTTAGGAGGTCAAAGGTTGACCTAAGGTTGACCTAGGCGGTCAAAGGTTGATAAGGTTGACCTAAGGGGTCAAAGGTTGAGAAGGTTGACCTAGGCGGTCAAAGGTTGAGAAGGTTGACCTAGGCGGTCAAAGGTTGATAAGGTTGACCTAGGAGGTCAAAGGTTGGGAAGATTGACCTAGGTGGTCAAAGGTTGACCTAGGAGGTCAAAGGTAGATAAGGTTGACCTAGGAGGTCAAAGGTTGACCTAGGGGGGTCAAAGGTTGGCCTAAGAGGTCGAAGGTTGGTAAGGTTGACCTAGGCGGTCGAAGGTGAAGGGTAGACCCAAATGGATCGCAATGATGGCCCAACGGATGAGCGATGGACCTTAGAGGTCGCCTAGATGCAATGCATATTTTATTTTGCTAAAAGATTTGCATTTATTTACATCTTAAATGGGTGGTCCGAGGAGTGTCCTAATCTCTATGTGTGGGTTGACACGGGTTAGGTAAAAGGTTCCCACCGCTCGCGGAACGTACACGGTGAGTGGAGTAGACGAGTGACTCGAAAAGAGGGCGGCAGTAGCGCACAAATTCCTGCACATCGAATACTCCGGGTAATGGGGACCTGTGGAGTGCTGATACGGACTAGTGGTAGTGTGTGGTAAAAACTAATTCTTTTTTAGGGAGAAAAGAGAGAAGTTTTTAATGTTAGGATGATGCCAATGCAATGCATGAGAAGGAAAATAATGTACAAGGGAGCATAGCAGAGTTTTGTTTGACCCTAATACTAAGGCGAGAATAACAAATGTACATGGTACAAGGTACAAGGTACAAGGTACGAGTATTAACATGGCGGAGTGCGCGGGTGCATGTGTAAACATGGTCTTAACTGTAGGGGGCAGGTGAAAACATGGCAAGTGTGCATGTGTAAACATGGCAGGTGTGTGCATGTGTAAACATGGCAGGTGTGTGCATGTGTAAACATGGCGGGTGTGTGTATGTGTAAACATGGCAGGTGTGTGCGTGTGTAAACATGGCAAGTGTGTGCATATGTAAACATGGCAGGTGTGTGCATGTGTAAACATGGCAGGTGTGTGCATGTGTAAACATGGCAGGTGTTTGCATGTGTAAACATGGCAGGTGTTTGCATGTGTAAACATGGCAGGTGTGTGCATGCGTAAACATGGCAGGTGTGTGAATGTGTAGACATGGCAAGTGTGTGCATGTGTAAACATGGCAAGTGTGTGCATGTGTAAACATGGAAAGTGTGTGTAGGGTGCATGTGTAAACATGGCAGGTGTGTGTGAGGTGCACGTGTAAACATGGCAAGTGTGTGCATGTGTAAACATGGTAAGTGTGTGTAGGGTGCATGTGTAGACATGGAAAGTGTGTGCATGTGTAAACATGGCAGGTGTGTGCATGTGTAAACATGGCAGGCATCATGATGTGACGAAAGTTAGACCCACTAAGTTTGAAAAAGTTTCAAAGCAGTCCCCAGCAGAGTCGCCACTGTGAATACGTGTGTTTGAATTTGAGAATATTCATAGTAACATTAAAATTATGAGAGTCGCCACGCCGTTTTAGTTATAGCCAAAACATTGAGAAAAAGCATGTTTAATGGGTTCGGGGGTCAAATTACAACAAGAGAAGAATATTGGACGTTATCACTCCTATTGCCCGAATTGATCGGTCTTTCTATCATGATACGGTGTATGTAGTGTGTTAGTGATTTAGACCGGATCCGAAGATTGCCTACGTTCCTCTCAATGTGAGAAGCTCAGGTCAGCGTAGTTCGCAGAGAATTAGAATAGGCAGAAGAATCGGGATCATGTATAATGAGGGGGGAATTACCTAAAGATTAGGGTTTAGAAGTAGTTCCTAGATCATCCTCGGGTTGATGGACCTTCGATCATCATCGGCTATGAAATAACATGTAATTATGAAGATCACAACCCTAAATATAGCATAAATAAGGTTTTAATCTATGAACACGAAGAACATGCGAGGAACATATTATGAACGTATGAATGTGCATGCAAATAATATGAATAAAGATGTTAGGAACATGAATACTATGAAGAACACATGAATAAACATATTAAGAATATGAATATTAAAAATCTACATTAGAAATAATGCAAGAACGTGAAGAAATAAGTTAGAAAACTTACCTATGTTGGCAAGAAATAAACCTTGATCTTCTTGGAGGTTTGAATGCTAATTAGAGAGCAAAATTGTGTTTAAGAACTCTCAAATTCGGATCCCCCTAAACCAATAGCATGGGATTGGTTTATATAGTAAACTGATGGGAAGATCTGATGGTCCAGATCATCCGGGGCGAATGTGGCCGCGTGGCCAATATTGAGGGCGGCGGCGAAAGTGGCCGCGTGGCCATCGTTGCGCGCTGACTTGAAATTCAAGCTAGGGTTTTACTGTTCATACAAGGCAACCCTAAATGTCCATATTTAATGTTTTCTAGAACATTGAGCTATTTTTAGGAATCCGGGACAAGTCTTTGCAAGGTTTCTAATTCCTATAAAGTCCTTGTATATTTGGGAAAGCCCTAATAAACTCATTTTCAGGTCGGGTACTAACACCGACATGGTTAGCCAACATCGTGACAGTCAGAAAAGCAAACGGCAAGGTTCGAGTTTGCGTGGACTTCCGGGATTTGAACAAAGCTTCCCCAAAGGATGATTTTCCACTCCCTAACATCAACATGCTGGTCGACTCCACTGCTGCCTATGAGGTTCGCTCCTTCGTGGATGGGTTCGCGGATACAATCAGATTCTCATGGCCGAAGAAGATCAACATAAGACAGCCTTCACAACACCGTGGGGTACCTTTTGCTACACAGTCATGCCATTTGGGTTAAGAAACGCTGGGGCTTCCTACCAAAGAGACGTGACAGACTTGTTCCACGATATGATTCACAAAGAAATCGTGGTCTATGTGGACGACATGATCATTCACTCCAAAGGGACCGATGGTCAACATTTAATCGATCTCCGCAAGTTCTTCGAAAAGCTTCGCCAACACAAGATGAGGCTCAACCCTGCAAAGTGCGCGTTCGGGGTTATCCGAGGCAAAGTCCTTGGTTATATGGTCACTGAAAGGGGAATTGAAGTAGACCCCTCCAAAATCAAGGCAATCATTGACATGCCTCCTCCAAAGATGCAGAAAGAGATCAAAGGTTTCATGGGCAGACTGCAGTACATCAGTCGGTTTGTGCACCAACTCACTTCCATGTGCGAGCCAATCTTCAAGCTACTCAAGAAGAATGTGGCTCTAAAATGGACCAACGCGTGCCAAGAAGCCTTCGACCAAGTGAAGCATTACTTGACGTGCCCTCCTGTCCTAGTTCCGCCGCACAAGGAGAAGCCTCTTTTGCTCTATCTCACTATCAATGATGAAGCCCTAGGGGCTATGTTAGCACAAGAGCAACGAGAGTCCACAAAGGAGAACGCCATTTATTTTGTCAGTCGCCGATTCCAAGGAGACGAAAAGAACTACTCTGTCTTAGAGAAGTCATGTACAGCATTGGTTTGGGTCACTCAAAAGCTCAAGCACTACATGGAAGCTTTTCCGATCAAGCTAGTAGCAAAGGTGGACCCGCTCCGCTACATCTTCGAGAAGCCTTTCATGTCAACAAGAATAGCCAAATGGTACTTCATGCTCGCCGGCTACGATATCACTTACGTCACACTAAAATCCGTCAGGGGGAAAGTGTTCAGTGACCAGCTTGCCGAATTCCCGTGTGATGACGTGAAGGGGGAAGACGTACAGTTTCCCGACGAGCATTTAATTTGTACTGCAACCGAGGAAAATAAGTGGCAACTTTTTTTCGATGGCGCCGCCAATAAACACGGTTTTGGTATAGGAATATTGCTTGTCGATCCAAAAGACATCTACACTCCCATCGCCATCCGTCTGGAATTCGAAGCTATCAACAACATTGCCGAGTACGAAGCATGCATAGCAGGGCTCGAAACAGCTCTCGAAAGAAACGTCACGGAATTAGAAGTATTCGGCGACTCTTTACTCCTTATCAATCAGCAATCGGGTAAATGGCGAACCCAAGACCCGACTCTCCAACAGTATGGTCAGCACCTTGAAGAATTGGTTGAACAATTCCAAGAGATCACTTTCAACTACCTGCCAAGGGATAAAAATCGCTTCGCCGATGCACTGGCCACCATAGCTTCATTAGTCGAAATGCCCAAAGGGAAAATGGTGAAGCCTTTCAAAATTGCCCGAAGGAACAGTCCGGCGTACTGCATGAATATCGAGATCAACGATGTCCAAACAAACTCTCCTTGGTATTCAGATATCATGAATTTCCTCAAAGATGGTACTTATCCCGAGAATAGCAATAAGAAGTCTCAAGCAGATCTGCAAAGGCTAGCCTCTCGGTACGTACTGATTGGGGACCGAGTCTATAAAAGGCACCACGACGGGATCAATCTCTTATGCGCCAATGAGGCCGAAGCTCAAGAGATAATGTGTGAAGTGCACGAAGGAGAGTGTGGACCCCACATGAATGGGTTTATGCTAGTCAAGAAGATACTCCGCATTGGTTACTATTGGAGCACTATGGAACGAAACTGTATCGAGAAAGTCAAAAGGTGTGCCAAATGCCAATTCCATGCTAATCTGCAGCATGCTCCACCCTCGCAGCTTTATAACATGGTCACACCTTGGCCTTCTCTTGTTGGGGGATAGACATCATCGGTAAAGTCCATCCTACCGGAAGCAATGGGAAGTCATTCGTCCTAGTTGCCGTCGACTACTTCACAAAGTGGGTCGAAGCACAAGCCTATCGGACCCTCAACACAAGAAAGTGGCCGAATTTGTAAAGATTAATATCATGTGCCGATACGGCGTGCCTCATGAAATCATTTCCGACAACGGCTCTCACTTTGAGAAGGAAATGGATGCACTTTTGGTAGAATACAAGATCACCAAGCACAAATCATCTCCTTACCGTCCCAAGCAAATGGCGCGGTTGAAGCAGCAAATAAGACCATCGAGACCATCGTCAAGAAAATGGCCTCAACAGGAAGGGATTGGCCCGAGAAGCTACCTTTAGCATTGTGGGGCTACCGCACATCAATACAGTCAACGACAGGAGAAACTCCGTATGCATTAGTCTATGGTTTTGAAGCCGTACTCCCAATCGAACTTAAAGTCCCATCTCTACGGGTCCTCCTCGAGAATCAAGTCAACGAGGTCGACTGGATGCAAAGTCGATATGAACAGCTAGCCGTACTCGACGAGAAAAGGCTAAGAGCACTCGAACGCACAAGGGCGTATCAGCAAAGGATGGCGAGAGCTTTCAACAAAAAGGTAAAGCCTCGAAACATCAATGTGGGAGATTTGGTCTTAAGACAACATCCTCCTAATGCCATGAAACCCCTGGGGAAATGGGGACCCCGATGGATCGGTCCGTACATGGTCAAAAGGATACTAAGCGGCGGTGCAGTCCGGCTCGTGGATTTAGATGGTGACCAGCTGCCAAAGGAGGTCAACCTCGACAAGATCAAGAGGTTCTACGCTTAATAAACAAAGACCATTTAAAAAAAAAAAAAATCGCTCGCTAGGTTGAAAACCCGCAAGGGCGGCCTAGGCAAAAATTAGAGCACGTGCAAAAAAGAAGCACGCTAGATTGAAAACCCGAAAGGGCGGTCTAGGCAAAAAACAGGTGCACACTAAAAAAAAATAAATGGTCTTTGTTTGTTTGAACTACGGAGACCTGAGCCTCCCAACTGGAGGAACGTAGGCAACCTTCGGGTGCGGTCTAAAACATATCAAAAATACCCAATTCACTTCAAATAACAAAATGCAGTTTTTATTCATCCAAATGAATTATTCAAGCCATTACAACGGATTTATTGAGCAACAAAAGACATCAAAATACTAAATCCTAAAACAAAGTGGTCTAATTGCAATCTCTTAGGGTTCTAAGAAAAATCCAATTTTCTCTTAGCCTTCAAAGGACCACCCGGTCGTCTCTCAATCCTTTTCTTCTTGGATAACGGAGGAGCACTAATACGCACCGAAACCCTCTGTGTTGCGGCGCGTCTCTTGGCATAAAAGTCATCCAAAGGAGTGCCAAAAGGGCCAGCAAGAATGTTACTCGAATCAGCAGCGGCCTCCCTATACCTCAAAGCGCTGCTAGGCTCAAAACCCTTTCCCAACAACTCGGCACAAAGCACATCGACCCAAGTGATGCCACGATAAAGGGTGCCAAACAAATAATCCAAGTAGATCTCGGGAAGGAAGACACTCCCCCGATGCAGAGGAGCAAAAGCCCAGCGGTCGCGATCATCTCCCCAAGCCGACTGAAGCTCACTCAAGAAGTCCGGACCCATGTAAGCAACTGGACGAAGCATTCCGCCCCTCGGAAAAGGGATTATCTGTTGGCGACCGAACTGCCGCAGAACCCGCTCTGGCTGGTAAAATGAAGAATCTCTCAAGCCGGGTACAACCACGTGCTGAAAACCAGGAGTCCATTCCACAAAAGGACAAAGACCCCAAGAAGGAGGGCACCACTCAATATCGACAGTTACCCGAGAGGCAAGAATTCCTTCCAACCATCTTCAGATAAATCCCGGATCAACAACTTCCTCCTATGAACAGCAAAGGGAGACAAATCACCATCCGGGGAATAAATCTTGAAGTGTTCTCGGAGCCATATGGTCAAGAGCAGAGGGCTTCCCCGACACATCTTGCCCGTCCTATGTAACTCATCAAGGCCTTGCAACGTCTCCCCTACAATAAGAGGGATTACACTAAATTGTTGCTCCTTGGCTTGCAAAATAATCTCAGCCAACTGCACATCCGCAGTCCTGAAGGGTGTAACAAACAGTACTTCACTAAAGAGACAAGCGGCCATGGCATTCCTTTTGAAAGATTGAACCACCGGGTCCTCAGAGTGTAAACTGAAGAACATCGGCAACTCAGTTATGTCAATCACAGTACCGTGCAACATCTTCCTCACGTCCTCAACAGGGAGATTCAGAACTCAACCCAAGAGTCAATGGCACCACGGTGATATTTAGGGACGGCAATCCGACCGGCCAAAGGCATGCCAAGGATGGCCCCGAAGTCATCAACAGTCGCACCATTTCATTAGCTGAAAGTTGAAGGTATGGCTGTTGCAATCCCAGAAAGCCGCGCAGCTCTCAACAAATCCCAATCCGGCTTCAACTTCCGCAAAGTGAAAAGAATTCGGAACCCGAAGTCTCTAATGAATGCCTTCTTGGGATGGTCTTGAAAGAATACACAAAAGTGCCCAAGTCCTTTTCATAACCACTAACAACCTTGGCATCAAGAACAAAAGAATTGAAGCCATGGAAAATGTTGATCACAAGCAAAGTTGAGCAATAATATGATGTTCAAAATGGCAGAAAGGAGCTGTGAGAATCAAGTGGTCAAACAGAAGATGATATTATAGCTGTTGGGGTTTCTTTTAGCCAGCAAATGTCAAGCCCGGAATTCCGCCTCCCAGACGCCGCGCGCCACCCGCCAGCGTCTTAAATGCGCGCGCGTCCCAAGCCCACAGAGGAAAGCGCGCGCCTCCCAAGTCTAGACCACTTCAAAAAAGGGCCTTGTCAGAGATCTCTAACCTAAATCAAGACACAGTCCCGGTCCTCGGGCACCCAGTTGGGCACACCTTCTCCTGGTCCGCCCTTAAGGCATGTCAAAGACTGAAAGTAGGATAGAAACTCCCACTCAAAAAAGTAGGTTGTCCTGCCTAGATTCCGAACTCCCTAAGTTCTGTCACGGGTGCCATACCCCCTCAAGAGTCAAATCTCAACATTTCATCCCCAGCAGAACATTTTTCTGGTCACGGTCAACTGTGCCCGCACCCCACAATTCAAAAAAGAAGTCAAGTGTGACTCCAAGTGGCACGAGACTTCAAAGCAATACCTCATCAATGGATTTCACTAACGGATTCGTCTCCAAAGGTTCACTAACGGCCTCTCCAAAGGTTCACTAACGGCCTCATCAACGGATTTCACTAACGGATTCGTCCTCAAAGGTTCACTAACGGCCTCTCCAAAGGTTCACTAACGGCCTCCTCAAAGGTTCACTAACGGCCTCTTCAAAGGTTCACTAACGGCCTCTTTAAAGGTTCACTAACGGCCTCTCCAAGGTTCACTAACGGCCTCCTCAATGGATTTCACTAACGGATTCGTCCTCAAAGGTTCACTAACGGCCTCCTCAAAGGTTCACTAATGGCCTCTTCAAAGGTTCACTAACGGCCTCATCAACGGATTTCACTAACGGATTCGTCCTCAAAGGTTTACTAACGGCCTCTCCAAAGGTTCACTAACGGCCTCTTCAAAGGTTCACTAACGGCCTCTCCAAAGGTTCACTGACGGCCTCTCCAGAGGTTCACTAACGGCCTCATCAACGGATTTCACTAACGGATTCGTCCTCAAAGGTTCACTAACGGCCTCATTCAACATATTCAGCCGGCAGGTTCACCTAACGAATCATGCCACCCCCTCTATCAACAAAATCCGCTCACACAGAGAGCGCACCACTACCTCTCGCAATTTCAAATTCCTGCTTTCATCGAGTCTTTGCTTTTTCTTGTGATGTCCTCGGCGGGTGTTTTTTAACTTTCGTCGACGCGTTTTGCTTTGCAATCCACGTCGCCGAGGGGCTCTGTAGACACCCCGCCTTGGACCGCTCACCCCGATTGCACATTTGATCTTGTGTTTCTCCCCATTTTAAGTGTTTCTCGTTAGTTTCTGTCACTCCCGTTAAGTTCCTGACTGACTTCGTTAAGTCCAGGGACTAAACTGAATAACAAGGCTGACTTTCTAGTCCATTCTGTCAAAATTGCCTTCTCTGAGTCGCGCGCCTCCAACAGGAGGAGCCAGACGCGCGCGCCTCCCGCCCCCAAAGCAGGAAGCGCGCGCCTCTGGGCGTCAGTTACAGATTTCTGGCCAGGATTCTCTCCCTTGCTCAATTTACAGGATTTTGCCCGGGAAGAATTTCTTGGTGACTGAGTTTTGGCACCAAAAACACCCCTCTTTCACCTATAAAAACCTCCCTTTACCTCCATTTTCAATAGGGAAAAACTTAAGACAAAACTTTGATAAAAAAGACCTTGACTTTACCAAGTTTCCTCCTCTCAAAGCATTTTCCAAAGGATTTCTCCAAGTAATTCAACGAGAAGTGTTTGAAGTTTCTTGAAGTCTAGGTAAAGCCATTTCTTTCCCTTTCTCAACTTCATCTCTTTTCTCTTTCTTTTTGTTTTATCAAAGTGCAATCACCCAAGTCATTTTGGGACATGACTCTAATGATCACCTCATCTCATTGAGGTTGGTTAAGGAGTTATCTCCTACATTACAAACTCTATTTTAAACCCCCTTTTATGACTTAAAGAAGAAGAAGAAGAACATTATCATTTATGTAGATTTTGATCAAGCAAGACCAACTTTAGTTGGGCGAGATGGGTGTTTCGATACTTCCCATCTCGTAATCTAACCTCCGAACCTCAAAACAAAGAATTTCTGTTTTCGTAATCAAACTTAGGCTATTACCGATAGGTTTTTCTTATGTTCCTCAAAACATAGGTGGCGACTCTAAAACAAGTTAGACATCCTAGGATAATTCACCGCTCTAGCCAAGCCGTGGTTCCCCGGGGTATCTACACTAGGGTCCATGGCCTCAACTCCGACCTCAGCTTCTTCGCCCATGGGCATCTCAAAAGGAGGAGTTTGATGAGAACTCGACATGATTCCTCGATGGAATGGTCTCAAATGAACAAAGGAAACGTTTTGGGATGTTTTCCTTGCGAGATTTCGACTCACAATGCAAAGAGTTTGGGCAATTTTTGAACTTGGATCGAATAGAATGAGCAGTTTCTGAATATATATTCTGAACTTAAATGAGATGCGCGCGCCTCCTGATTCTCTTATGCGCCGTGCGAGCGTCCCACAGCAATACCCAGACGCGGGCGCCTCCCGTGTCCTGTTCAGGTTCAAGTTCCCATGCAGGAATAAATACATCACATCAATTCCTCCAACTCCCATCCTAGTTTTCAGCTCCACCTTGGGGCGTTTCAAGCACAAAAGTTCCGCAACAGGCATTATTAAATCCGACGGTTATAAAAGTCAAAGTCAATCTCGTCTTTTTCCTCTCTAAAGGGAAATCATCTTTTCGGTCCGCAGTTAATTGTGCCGTTACCCCACAAAAGTCATAAAGTCAACAACAAGCATGGCTCCGAACAGCATACATCAGATACAGCTACAAACAGCAACTCGGTACACGGGGATCAACTAAAATCACCATTTCTTGAGCAACGTAGCGGATTCACTAACGGATTTGTCAATAAGGGTTCACTAACGGACTCATCAAATGGATTCACTAACGGATTCAGCCGACGGGTTCACTAACGGATTCGTCAACAAGGGTTCACCAATGGACTCATTCAAAGAATTCACTAACGGATTCATCAAACGGATTCACTAACGGATTCGTCAACAAGGGTTCACTAATGGACTCATTCAGCAGATTCACTAACGGATTCATCAATAAGAGTTTACTAACGAACTCATTAAAGGAATTCACTAACGGATTCATCAAACGGATTCACTAACGGATTCTTCAACAAGGGTTCACTAACGGACTCATGAAAGGGATTCACTAACGGATTCAGCCAAAGGGTTCACTAACGGATTCATCAACAAGGGTTCAAGAACGAACTCATTCAAGGAATTTACTAATGGATTCATCAAACGGATTCACTAACGGATTCATCAATAAGGGTTCACTAACGGACTCATTCAACGGACTCACTAACGGATTTGTCAACAAGAGTTTACTAATCGACTCGTTCAATGGATTCACCAACGGATTCATCAAGAGGATTCACTAACGGATTCGTCAACAAGATTTACTAACGGACTCATTCAATGGATTCACCTACGGATTCATCAAACGGATTCACTAACGGATTCATCAACAAAGGTCCCCCAACGGACTCATTCAAGGGATTCACTAACGGATTTTGCAAACAGATTCAATAAGCGGATTCACTAACGGGTTCAGCCGGCAGATTTACCAACAGATCATGCCACCTCCTCTATCAACAAAAGCCGCTCACACAGGGAGCGCACCCCTATCTCTCGCATTTTCAAATTCTTGCTTTCATCGAGTCTTTGCTTTTTTCTTGGTGATGTCCTCGGCGGGTGTACTTTCTTTTGTCGACGCGTGTTGCTTCACAATCCACGTCACTGAGGGGCTCTGTAGACACTTTGCCTTGGACCACTCACCCCGATTTCACGGTTGATCTTGTGTTTCCCCTTATTTTAAGTGTTTCTCGTTAGTTTCTATTACTTCCGTTAAGTTCCTGACTGACTTCGTTATGTCCAGGGACTAAACTGAATAATAGGGTTGAATTTCTAGTCCATTCTATCAAAAAGGCCATCTCTGAGTCGCGCGCCTCCGACCATAGGAGCCAGAAGCGCGCGCCTTCCGCCCCCGAGGTAGGATGCGCGTGCCTCTAGGCGTCAGTTACAGATTTCTGTCCAAGAATCGCTCCCTTGCTCATTTTACATGATTTTGCCCGGGAAAGATTTCTTGGTGACTCTGTTTTGGCACCAAAAACATCACTTTTACACCTATATAAACCCTTCTAATTCACCATTGAGGGAGGATTTTTGATCATTAAGAAAACTCTACACAAAATATACTTGCAAGGCATTTTCCAAGAAACTCTCTTTGAAGTCCTTTGAAGCATAGGTAAAATGAATACTCTTTTCTCTCTTCTCTACTTCATCTCTCTTCTTCTCTTTTTTTATTTCATCAAATGTGCAATCACCCCCAAAACCATTTTGGGACATGACACCAAAGACTACTTCACTTCATTGGAGTTAGTCAAGGAGTTATCTCCCTACATTCCAAAAAACCCCTTTTCTAATAGTCAAGAATAGGAAGAACATTATTTTGCATATGTAGACTTTGAACAGGCAAGACCAACATTAGTTGGGCGAGAGGGTGTTTAAGTACTTCCCATCTCGTAACCTAACCCCCGAACCTCATAACAAGAATCTCTGTTTTCGTAATCAAACTTAAGCTATACATTAGGTTTTTCTTATGTTCCTCTAAAACATAGGTGGCGACTCTATAATTAAAACACGATTAGACATCTTAGGACTACTCGCGCGCTCTAGCCAGGCCGCGGCCTCTCCCGGGGTATCTACACTTAGAAAGTCATCTCTAGCAAGGGGCTTAGTCATAGGGTCAGCTACCATCACATTAGTAGAAATGTACTCTAATGTTACTACATTAATTGCTATAGTCTCTCGAATGTAGTTATTCCTTAGATCAATGTGTTTGGTTTTTACATGATACTTTGGATCTTTCGTGAAAGCAATAGACGCTTGATTGTCACAATAAACTATCACGGGGTCATATGTATGATCGACCACTCCAAGATCATAAACCTTTTTAACCACTGAACAACTCTTGTGCATGCAGTAAATTCAGCTTCCATGGTAGACAGAGATACACTTGTTTGCTTCTTGCTATTCCACATAATAGCTCCGTTACTAAGCAAAAATACATAACCTGATGTAGACTTTCGGTTATCATTATCTCCTCCCCAATCAGCATCACTATAACCAACTATCCGTGAGTTGGATCCTTGATAACACAACATGTAGTCGATAGTTCCTTTTAGATAACGTAATATCCTTTTGACTGCTCCCCAATGTGCTCTTCCAGGATTAGATTGATAACGACTAACCATGCCAACTGCGAAAGCTAAATCTGGACGAGTACACATAACTGCATACATTAACTTGCTAATGGAACTACGATATGGAACTCTAGACATCTTATTCTCTTCTTCCTCAATCTTAGGGCAATCATCAAGACTCAACTTTTCATTCGTAGCCATAAGAGTGTCAAGAGGTTTGCATTGATGCATACCAAAGTGTTCAAGAACTTGTTTAAGGTAAGTTTCTTGAGACAAACCAAGGAGTCTTTTGGAACGTTTCCGATAGATTCGAACACCCCGTACGAATTCAGCTTCACCCATGTCCTTCATCTCAAAATTTGAGGACAACCACTTCTTAGTGGCTTTCAACAACTCCAGATTATTTCCAGCTATTAAGATATCATCCACATAAAGTGAAAGGATAACAAAATCACCTTTAGATCATTTGAGATAGACACAGTGATCTTCTTCGATCATTACAAATCCATCATTAATGATTGAGTGGTGAAATCTTAAGTACCACTGCCTGGATGCTTGCTTGAGACCGTATATGGATCGTTTGAGTTTACAAACATATTTTCACTTCCTTTTACACTCAAGTTGATCCATATAAATCTCTTCATTCAATTCTCCATTGAGAAAAGCTGTTTTTACATCCATTTGATGAAGTTCTAAGTCCAAACGAGCTACAATAGCTAGAATCAATCTTATTGAGGCAAACCTTACTACAAGAGAGAAAGTTTCCTCGTAGTCTATACCCTCTTATTGAGTATAACCTTTAGCTACTAAGCGAGCCTTGTATCTTTCAATGGAACCATCCACTTTATGTTTGACTCGTAAGATCCACTTATTTCCTACAGTCTTTCACCCTGGAGGTAAATCAACTAATTCCAAAACATTATTGGTTTTCATTGATTCCATTTCATCATCCATTGCTTTCATCCATTTTTCACTAGTATGAGATATGATAGCCTCTTTATAGCTTCTTGGCTCATCAACATCATGTGCATCAGCCATGAATGATTCATTTTCGATGTCAAAACGATGTCGAGGAATATGTCCACGCTGACTTTTACGTAAAATAGGCTCTTGAGATTCTTCTTCTAATGTAAGTGTGCTACTCGATGATGGATCCCTCCCACTATCGTTAGGAAGGTGAGGAACTTCTTCCTCTATCTCCATTTGATGAGTAGGTATACCCGCTTAGGGTCCTTCCATTTCATAAAGTTTAATCTCCCTATCTATTTCACCCCTGCTAGGGAAATCGTTTTCCAAAAATTCCACATTACGGGACTCAATTTCAGTCAAGATTCCATCTGATCCTTCAGCTATAAATACATATCCCTTAGAGTGTTCTAAGTACCTAATGAAGATACACTTTTTAACCCTAGGACTTAATTTCCCGTGCTTATCGGAAGTGTTATGTACATAGGCTGCCGATCCCCATGGACGCAGATTTTCCAAAGCTGGTTTTCTGTCCTTCCATAATTCGTATGGGGTGGAACTTACTGATTTAGAGGAGATACGATTAAGAATATATGCGGTAGTCAGTAAAGCATCTCCCCAAAAACTTATAGGTAGATTTGCTTGTGCCATCATAGATCTAGCCATGTCTAGCAATGTCCTATTCCTCCTCTCTGTAACTCCATTCTGCTGTGGAGTCCTTGGAATAGTTAATTGCCTTTTAATACTTTTTCATAATAAAGAGACTTGAATTGCTCCGACAAATACTCACGTCCACGGTCTGTTCTTAAAGCCTTGATGCGTTTATCTATTTGATTCTCGACAAGGCAAGTATATCGTTTAAAACAATCTAATGCCTCGGACTTGTGAGAAAGTAAATAGATATAACCAAAACGTGTGTAGTCATCTATGAATGTATGAGGCTCCATGCCTTGCCCTCACGTTCATTGGCCCACAAATATCATAGTGGATTAATTGGAATGGAAAAGTAGCCCTAACTGATTTTCCAGATGGTTTTCTAGTTGCTTTCCCAGCTAGGCAACTTTCATGAGTAGGCAATAACACTTTGTTAAGTAAGCCTAATAGACCCTCTTTTGCCAACCTGTTCATTCTTTCTTGTCCGATGTGCCCTAAGCGAGCATGTCAAACACATGCATCTACGTTGATGCTACTAGAAGATGCCATTAAAGAGAAACAACCATCTTTATTAAACAACGTATGTTCAACATCCAAAACAAGAAAACCATCAACTAGATGTTAGGTGATGGAGTGGGAAGTACTTAAACACCCACTCCGCCCCGCTTACGCAGGTCTTGCTACTATTGGTGTTCTAATGCTAAAAAGTCTTTCAAATAATACGAGAAATGTGCTAACAATTGTGAGGGAAAGAAAAGGGAAATAAAAGATAAATTGTTTTATTATATTAATGCTTAAAGATTACATGTCAAACTATTCTAATAATTACATTAATATGAAATGGGGAAATTAAAGTAGAGTTGGAATGTAGGGAGATAACCTTAACCAACTTTAATGTAATAAAGTGATTAGTTGGTCATGTCCCATTTGATGGGGATTGCATACATTGACTAAGACAAGTAAAATAAAAGAAGAAGAATTAAGTACCTTTAGAAAGGAAGAACTTCAAACTTGACTTGAAAAGAGTTTGGGTAGAGTTTTGTTGCTTGAATAGAATTCTTTGTCAAGAACTCTTGGAGAGAAATGTGTATAGTGTGTTTGTGAACAAGTTTCAAGTCCTTTTATAAGGTAAAAAGAGGAGGTTTTTATAGGTGAAAAAGAGAGGAAAAGATGGCTTTTCAACCAATAAGAAAATAAAGAAAATCAAATAATAAAAAAAGAAATCAAATAAAATAAAGATCAAATATTTGGTTTTAAGGAAAAAGGCTAGAATATGGGATTTGGGAGTTATGAAATAAGGGGGATGAATGTGGATGTAAAAAGAGTTCTTTGTGATAAATAAAAATGAGGGAAAAGACTGCAATCTGTAACTGTCATAATGGGAGGCGCGCGAGTCCGGCTTTAGGGGCGAGACGCGCGCGTAGCCCACAAGCAGTGCCGGAGGCGCCCACGGGTGGAAAAGACAGAATATAGAAATGACTCTAAAGTTAATTCTTTTATGCAGTTTAGTCCAAAAATAACGGAATCAGTTAGGAACTTAACCGAAGTAACATAAATTAACAAAATAAGTTAAATAAAAAATACTATGTATGCAATCGGGGTGAGAGGTCCAAGGTGGGGTGTCAGCAGAGCCCCTCGACGATGTGGATTGCAAGGCAACACGCGTCGACGAAAGAAAGACATCCGCCAGGGACATCACCAAGAAAAAAGGAAAAGACTCGATGAAAACATGAATTTGAGATTACAAAGGATAGGAGTGCGCTACCTGTGTGAGCGACTTTTGCTGATAGAAAAAGGGCACGGTGGCATGAGGCGGCCCACTGCAGCCGCAGTTTAAAGAAAGGTGTGTTTATAGTCTGTAGATGGAAATTCTTGTGCGCGGTGCGGCATATTATGATGCGCTCTTATTGATTCTGGTGCGCGGTGCGGCATATTCTGATGCGCTGTGCGGCACTTGTTGATTCTGGTGCACGGTGCGGCATATTCTGATGCGCTGTGTGGCACTTCTTGATTCTGGTGTGCGGTGCGGCATATTCTGATGCGCTGTGCGGCACTTGTTGATTCTGGTGCGCAGTGCGGCATATTCTGATGCGATGTGCGGCACTTATTGATTCTGGTATGCCGTGCGGCATATTCCGATGCATTGTGCGGCACTTTTTGATTTTGGTATGCCGTGCGGCATATTCTGATGCATTGTGCGGCACTTGTTCATTCTGGTGCGCGGTGCGGCATATTCTGATGCGCTATGTGGCACTTGTTGATTCTGGTGCGCAGTGCGGCATATTTTGATGCGCTGTACGGCACTTATTGATTCTGGTACATGGTGTGGCATATTCTGATGCGCTTTGCGGCACTTGTTGATTCTGGTACGCGGTGCGCCATATTCTGATGTGCTGTGCGGCACTTGTTGATTCTGGTGCGCGGTGCGGCATATTCTGATGCGCTGTGCGGCACTTGTTGATTCTAGTGCACGGTGCGGCATATTCTGATGCTCTGTGTGGCACTTGCTGATGAAAAGGGGTTCGGTGGCATGAGTCAGCCCACTGTGGCCAACTTATAGTCCGCAGGGGGATTGCTTGATGAAGAGGGAGTGTTTTCCGTGGCTTACCATGGACCAAGTTACTGCCATTGGACTGTACTCGTTGTTGACTGTTGACTTGGGGTGCAGGCACAGTTGACTGCGGACTACTTTCTACTGGGGATGAAATGCCTGAATTTCCCATGATGTTGACTTTGTGTTGGTACCTGTTATGTGTGTGCTTGGCAGGTATACGTGCTTGTGCGATGAAATGTATGATTGTTGTGAAGTAGAAATTGTGAGAGAAATTGTGCTTGTGGTGTGATGTGATTTTGAAAGCATTTTTGCATGAGAGAGAAGTATTGTGAGTGACTTCGTGTGCGGTGTGATTTTTAGGAAAATTTTGGATACATTCATACTTTCACTTACCATTGCCGCTTGATTGGAGAATGATGATGAATTGCTTCTGCCTTGGATGGATAATGATGATGAATTGCTTCTGCCTTGGATGGAGAATGATGATGAATTGCCTTTGCTTTGGGTGAGACGGTATTCTGGATGATAGGTTGGTCGTGCCCAAAGGCTGCCTACGTATCCCTTGAAAGGAATCAGACCAGCATAGTTCAAGGATGATAGAGAATGCTGGAGAAGAAACTAAGAGCAAAATAAAGCACATACTTTTTTACACAAGCAAGAAAAAGAAAAAAGAAAAAAAATCTTTTTGTCGTTTTTTTTTCTTTTTTTAGTTCGTGGGTGAACCATTTTAAGCATTGTCTGTTTGTTAAGCCAACCCAAGATCAAGTCATGTTCGATCGAAGTCCGGATTACCTTGTTGAATTCTGTCGTTGTTGCCGTTGTGCCCAACGAAGATTGATGTCTAGCCCCAAGAGATTTGCCGATTGTGGGGCTCTAATAGACTTTTGATGTCAAGATACCAAGGGATTGTTGATTGTAAAGCCCCTAGAATGCCTTTGATGCCAAACTTTGAGTGACTTGCGTAGCCCCAAAATAAATCAGCTTTTGGCCCATTTGAATAAATTTCCTTTTGTCGATGTGAGCAAACCCCAAGCTTCGAGAGATTGCTAAGCCCCAAATGTCATGTACATGTTGTTTACGAGCTTCAAGACGGTGGAATGTGAAGACCTTTCGATGTAAAGCCCCAAATTATCTTGGAATCGGCTCGGCATTATATTGAGAGCGGATGATAGAGATCTCCTTCTTACTCTTAATGGGGAGATGAATGGCCTCATTGTGGTCGGTACCCAAATAGCGGAGGGCTTATGTCAAAAGATGCAATAATGCCTTGTGGTGCCATCGAGATCGCGGACGGTAAGGTCTTAGTGTGATAAGGACCTAAATGGATATGCTTGCTTGAGTCTTCTTGTGTTGAACTAATAACGGATCTTTGGATGCAACTCGTGCGGATGCAACTTGTGCGGATGCAACTTGTGCTTTTGATCTCGGAGAAGGGGGTGCTGAATTGCAGAAACATTGGGATTGGCCATGACATTTCCCGCCATAACCCTGTTTTGATAGAGTTTAACCTATTGAATCTTTTTTCCTTTTCTCTAAGACTTTCTTCATAACCTCGTCGTAAGTCACAACATAAGAATCATCAAATTCATTCATAACATCAGAGCCCTCCTTTCAAACCAGAAGACCTTTGACGTGAAGTACTAGGAGACCCTTTAAGCTTGGACCACTCCCCACGTTGCATTGCATTGAGTACCATCGCCCAAAAGATTGTCAATTGCGAAGTCCCAATATTTCCCTTTGCTTGGATTACAGTAATGCTGTAGCCCAAAAGACTATAGGTTGCGAAGCCCCTTGAGACCTTTGGTGCCAAAATAATTGAGGATGCCTCCAACGTTGCATATGGCTTTGCTAGGGCCATTGTTGGAAGGTGAAGTGAATTGCATTTTTTTTTTCTAAGGGAGCCTTTCAAACTTGATCGTAGCCCCTAGTGTGCCACCATTGATTTCAAGTAGAGGAAGTCCTATCTTTGATTGGGGAACAGGCACAAGCACATATGATAAAAAGGCTTTTCATCATTCCTTTGAGAGGCTTTGAGGATAGTCTCACACATCTTTCTTGAGCGTAGCCCCTAGGGCTCAATAACTTTCAAATGAAGAAAAAGAAGCTCTCATTCTTGAGTCACATAGCCCCTAAGGAGTCTTCATCTGTCGAGTAAGAGACTCGTCCTCGTGTTGGGGAACAAACATAAGAGGATATGGCAAGAGCTACTCCATTTCTCGGGAAGCCTTTCGACATACTGTAGGGGCATATGCTTGGAGAAGCTTGAAAACTGAGTCACACATTGTTGCCAATTTCTGCCCAAACCAATTGACTCACTGGGGACTATTTGTGCAACCTCGAACCCCATATCAATCATGAGCTCATTCTCGGATGGGCCTTTTTTCACATGAGCCCCAATAATGCATATTGCAAGAACAACCTATCTTATGTCAATAACCCAAAATGACATTTGATTGTGCCGTATCTTGTCGAGCCCTTTGCAATTACGAAGTTGACTCGGTGGGGAATTGACTTGCTGAGGAAATTCAATGTAGCACTTGTGTAGTCGTCTCATTTAGAGGTCGGGGATCTCCATTTCTCTTTCCCTTCTCTCTCTCACTCTTTTTTTTTTTATGACGCACCCTATTTTTTTGCCTAGACCTCCCTTTCGGGTTTTTAATCTAGCGGGCATCTCTTTTGCGTCTTCATTTTGACTCGATTAATGAGGAAGTGTGCATTGACTCAAGCTGAGGATGAGAGGCATGTGATTTTTGCAGTGGAGACCTTTGTCACTAAATGTGAGTGACATTGACTTGACTAGGGAAGTGGTCCCTAGTATTGACATGTATTTTTATTGAATGACTCAAGAAGGAAAGTAAGTCATTAAGAGAGAAGAAAAGGAAAGCTCCAATTTGATTGCAAGAAACTGGGAGCGTTGCTGAAAGAGAAGAAGCTCCTAGACTCAACAAGAACGTGAAATGATTTCAATTCGAAGAAAGTCGTTCAATGTTGAGGTGATTAATTCATTGGCAAATGACTCGTACAAAGATGTCTTGACAAGTTCGAGATGAAAGCCGATCACCATAACGCACTAGGGCTAAACATATCTTCTTTCTTGCATGAGACCGGACCCAAAGGTTGCCTACGTTCCTCCAGTGTAGAGGCTCAGGTCACCGTAGTTCTTGTGGATGCACCTTTCGTCGTGATGGAATTGTTGCTTCGTCCTTCGTTGGTGGATGATGATGTTGATCTTGTACTTTTTTTTTATTGAGGGGGATTTTTTTAATTTTTTTTTTTTTTTGTGCTCTAACTTTTGCCTAGATTATTTTGAAGAGTTCAACCTAGCGAGTTTTTTTTTTATCCCCCTTTGAAACATTGCTTGATTTTTCTCCATGGTTGTAGTTCCACCTTGCTTGATGTCTTGGATTTGTCGTTGATGTGTCGCCTTCGTCACGATGTTTAGCCCCTAGGCGTTCAAGTGATGGCCTTCGTTCCAAAACTCGCTTAGACATCTTTTCATCATTTTGCCAAGAATTAAATTGAACAACTTGGAAGAGTGTATGAGGATAAGAACGACTTTTATTAAGACCGACTCAAACTTTAGCATTAAAGAGAAGCAAGAAAACTTAATGCACACAAAAGAGGACTTTTGACTTTTTTTTTTAATTCCTATTACTAGGTAGAGAAAGAGAAACGGAGATTGTTGTCGTCGTCTTTGCCGTTGTAGTCTCCCTGTGGCATGATCTCTTGTTGAAGCCCCATTTCAAATCTGAGCCTCTTCATTGATGAGTTTCTATTCACCCAAGGTAAATTCACCATTGTCGATCAAATCTTGGATGATGTTTCGGAGAAGGAAGCATTCCTCGGTAAGATGGCCACTGTGTTGATGATAGCCACAATATTTGTGATGGGCATGGTTGGGACGCATCGTCTTGGGTTTTTACCCTTCTAAAGGCTCGATCTTTCCGCTTGCCACCAAAGTTTTAAATGCTTCGGCTTGGGTTAGTCCTAGGAGAGGAGTGAAAACTTGGTTGTCGGCGGTACTTTTGTGGCTTTTGAGGGATGGGCCACTTGAGCATGTTTTACCATTGACCTTTGCCTTGTTGTCGGTGAATTCTTGTAGACGGGCTTTGAGTTCAGAAACCTCTTCATCGTGAATTTTCCTCTCGAGATCAAAGCGGGCTCGCCACAAATCGTCTTTTCGGTGGGCATCCTCGGTAAGTCTATCCATATGTTCCCTCATGGCTCTCATTATGTTGAAGATCCTTTCATTGGACAAGAAAATGTACCCACCATTGTTGTTGTTGCCATTGGAAGCCATTGGACCTATTGAAAGAGAACGGTTGATCTTAGGATGGCCCCACAAGCACTTTTTGAATAAAATAAATTAACCCACAAACAGAAAAAGACTCATCCATATAAGAAAAAATGACTCGCTTTTTTTTTTTATTTACAAAAGTCGGAAGGACGTAGTCCTTTATGGGGTTTCTAGAAAAATAGTGGAATCGTCACACTAGTATATAGACCTTCTCGCGGTCCCATATATTCATCGGATTCCACCACTCTTGTGATACCTACATGTGACGGGATTAAACTAAATTAATATCATAAAGCATACATGCGGGGACGGATTTTTTATTTTCGTCCATAATAACCACTTGGGGATGGAGTTTTATTTCGTCCATAATAACCACTTGTTTCTTTTGGAAACGGCATGTATGATTTGATGACATTAGTTTAGGGAAATCTCGACACATGAAAACCGACTTGGTCACGGAGTGTTAGACCCTAACTAGAATTGTGCTGGCTTGTGCTCGGCTAATGAGAGGCTTAAGGTCACCCCCGGCATGTAGTCGTGAACTACGCCACGGGTTGAGGTTTACCGGTTCGAGAGAGTCAAGGTCGGGTGGAGCTTGAAACTCTCTAGGACGGGCCTCGACGGGCTTGGGGTTATGGACTTGTGTGACTCGATGGTGAGCAATTCATAGAAATATGTGCATGTAATGTGAGGTCAAGCCAAGCAACAAAATATTTTTTTTTCAAAGAAAGAAAAGAAAAACAAATAAGCACATAATTACAACTTTCGAATCACCCGTGTGACCGATAAAATAAACAAAAAGTAAAAGAAGGTATGTGCATGCCCGGTGCCCACACACTGTCAAAACTGTCCATTCTGTTCATTGTTCTGTTTCTGGAGAATTGCCCAAAAGCGCGTGCATTGGGCAGTGAGAGTGGGTGGCGCGCGCCTCCGAGCGAGAGAGGCTGATGCGCCCGATTCTGGGCAGTACCTGCAAATCAGTGGGTTCAAGGGATTGCCTTGACCCTAAATAAAAATTCTTTCCCCTGCAGAATTTATTAGCACAGAAACATGGAATTGAAGGATGAGATGAGAGGCGGGCGATTCTGGTAATTGGAGTCGGACGCGCGCGCTTTAAGCCAAGAAGGCCAGAGGCGCGCGCTTCCAACCCTTTTTATCAGAATGCCCAGAAAACAGAATAAAAGTACACCAAAAGCAGAAACCCAAGTTTAACCCTCTAAATTATCCCGAACGGAGTAGCCACTGTAGATACCCCGGGAAAGCCCACTACTTGGCTAGAGCGGTGGAAGGATCCTAGGATGTCTAACTTCTTTTAATTGTAGAGTCGCTACCTATGTTATTAAGGGAACATAAGAAAAAACCTAAAGAAATAGCCTAATTTATGTACAAAACCAGAGATTCGGGAGAGAAAGGTTCGGGGGTTAGATGATGGAGTGGGAAGTACTTAAACACCCACTCCGTCCCGCTTACGCGGGTCTTGCTACTATTGGTGTTCTAATGCTAAAAAGTCTTTCAAATAATACGAGAAATGTGCTAACAATTGTGAGGGAAAGAAAAGGGAAATAAAAGATAAATTGTTTTATTATATTAATGCTTATAGATTACATGTCAAACTATTCTAATAATTACATTAATATGAAATGGGGAAATTAAAGTAGAGTTGGAATGTAGGGAGATAACCTTAACCAACTTTAATGTAATAAAGTGATTAGTTGGTCATGTCCCATTTGATGGGGATTGCATACATTGACTAAGACAAGTAAAATAAAAGAAGAAGAATTAAGTACCTTTAGAAAGGAAGAACTTCAAACTTGACTTGAAATGAGTTTGTGTAGAGTTTTGTTGCTTGAATAGAATTCTCTGTCAAGAACTCTTGGAGAGAAATGTGTATAGTGTGTTTGTGAAGAAGTTCAAGTCCTTTTATAAGGTAAAAAGAGGAGGTTTTTATAGGTGAAAAAGAGAGGAAAAGATGGCTTTTCAATCAATAAGAAAATTAAGAAAATTAAATAATAATGAAGAAATCAAATAAAATAAAGATCAAATATTTGGTTTTAAGGAAAAAGGCTAGAATATGGGATTTGGAAGTTATGAAATAAGGAGGGATGAATGTCGATGTAAAAAGAGTTCTTTGTGATCAAGAAAAATGAGGGAAAAGACTGCAATCCGTAACTGGCATAATGGAAGGCGTGCGAGTCCGGCTTTAGGGGCGAGACGCGCGCGCAGACCACAAGCAGTGCCGGAGGCGCCCGCGGATGAAAAAGACAGAATAACAGAAATGACTCTAAAGTTAATTCTTTTATGCAGTTTAGTCCAAAGCTAACGGAATCAGTTAGGAACATAACCGAAGTAACAGAAATTAACAAAAATATGTTAAATAAAAATACTATGTATGCAATCGGGGTGAGAGGTCCAAGGCGGGGTGTCTACAGTAGGTCTAATTGGCACGTACTAATTCCTTCTACACCAATTCTTGAGTTGTTACCAACATAAATCCACTTTTTACCCTTTGGCACTCGATGGTATTCTTGGAATGCTCCTCGGTCTCTAGTTATGTGGTCCGTGGCTCCTGAGTCTACAGTCCATAAACGATAAGAGTCAGTGAGCAATGCAAAACTAGAAACAAAGATGAAATTAGAGGTAGGGCATTGTTTTACCTTAGTTGGTATTTTACATTCAAAAGCCAGGTTACCCAGTTTGCTACAATTGTTGCATTCCTTCTTAGGATCAGGACAGTCACGTGCAAAATGACCTGTCTTGCCACAATTGTAACATCTCTTCTCAACTTTGTTCTTCCCTTTGCCATTGTTCGCATTACCTTTGAGATTTCTATTCTTTGCCTTATTCGGCGCCAATCCACTCTCGTTCCCCTTCCTTTGGTCATCACCTCTTCCACTCTTAGACCCAGAAGCTTTACTTGTACTCGCTTCAGCAGCAAACACTTGAGATGAGGATTTTGAGGCTGAAAGACGCTCATCCTCCTTCTCTAAGTGAGTCTGCACATCGTTAAAGGTCTTAACATGTTCATTTTGGGTGAGGTTCATCACCATATGATCCCAGTTACTAGGAAGAGAACGGAGAACAGCTTGAACCTGTTGTTCATCTAAATGAAAGTGCCCCGCAGACTTTAGCTCCCTTATCATGTTTGACATCGCCCTTAAGTGCTTCCTCAGAGAATCATTAGGACGGTTGCTTGCGTTGTCATACTTATAGAGAAGTTTCTTCAGCTTCGTAGCCCAAGTTCCTCCAAACTTCTCTTTTAGGGCAGCCCACATATCTTTGGCAACTGAATATGTCTCATATTCACACATAAGGTCATCTTGCATACTACTCAAAAGTGTGATTCGAGCCTTTCTGTTTCGCTTCTTCCAAGCTTCGAATGCAATAAGATTCCTCTTATGTTCACCAGCGGTCCTTTCATCAGTCATAACAGGCTCATCCATAAAACTTTTCAGAGTGTCAAGAACTTCTTGTGTAATATCTTATTTCCTTAAGAGAATACTTATTTATCTCTTAAAGATATCTTGAGCACTTAATAGCATGTTGCGTAGATTTAGCACATAGATCACTTTATGATAAAGGCTAACAATATTGCAAACACTTAACATAAGATAAATGATCCCACTCAACATAAGCAGATTTATGATTATCATTGTTAATATATATCACGTAATCATTAACAAAACATAATAATCAAACTTATTTTAAGGAACATTGAGAAAATCTGGAAAATTAAACAACTTTAGAAAATTTCAGAAAAATTTCAGAAAATCTTAAACTGAAAAACATGGCTTCTGTATTATTATTTTTTCCAGATTTTTCTGACATCGGGAAGGCCCCCAAAACAGTCCGTAAGTTGACTGGTCAAACAGTTGACCAAAAAGTCAAAGCCAAGAAAAATTTTCAAAAAAAATCCAGAACGTAGAAAACTTAAAAACTTAGTTTTTGTATTTTTTTCATAATTTTTCGATGTCACTAAGACCTCAAAAAATAATTAACAAGATGTAATTATTGACTGCGGGACGGAACGAGGAAAAACAATCTGAGTTCTAGTCTTCTTCTTCTTCAGAGTCCACGGAAAGAATTCCCTATTGTTTTTACTCACTATGTATGTACAGTACTTCATGCACCACATAGAACAAAAAATTATATATTGTACAACATCCATCTTCTTCGACAATGAAAGAGAGAAAACCCTAGAATTTTAAAAAATCATAACTTCTTCATGTTTAATCCAAAAATCATGAAACAAAATTTTGCGAAAAGCCATTTTAATCCTCTTTCAAACCATATCAATGATTCATACAAATTCTTAAAGCATGAAAACGAAAATTAAACCCATTTAACATGATATGGAAAATAAAACATCGAGCATGGCTTCAAAGAACAATTCGAGATCAAATCCAACAAAGGCTCTGATACCAATGTAAACTTTAGAGGGATATGAATCACTTACTTAATTGATTCTTGTGCGGAAGCGTGAATCGATACCGTGGATTTTGATCACCGAATTGAATTTGGTACAATACTTCGCAACGTAGGCCGGGAGCGAAATCACGAACGGAAATCACCCTCTGATTCACAACACTTGTTTGCTCATCTTGATAGCCATGGATGGGTGGGGAAAACGAAGAAGAGAGGGAGTGCAGTTTTGCGTTTTTCGTTTGCGTCGTGTCCTCCGAAAATTGCCGTAGTCTATCTTTTGAGTCGTGAAAGATAAAACAGACTCCGTAACTGCTTGTATTTAACTGCCTCCCTTTTATTTATTCATGTATTTTATTTTCTTAATAAATACAAGGAATTGGGCTTGTCTAGGTTGGGTCACCTTGGGCGGACCTAGTTTAATTCCAACTAATAAGGACATACAAAAATGATTGGAATCAAAATTAATGTTGACATAGCGCAAATGTGTATCTGACTTGGCGTTGACAGGGCAATACCATGTCTTTAACGTTGTAAGTTGAAAAAATGTATGTTTCATTATTTAATGACGTAAGCAAAAGTATGTTGCCCATGTCTTTTACTAACGACTGCATTGCATTATTAAAAAAAAAAAACTCAAAAGTATGTAGTATATGTTGGTTGATTGATTGGCAACTGGAATATGCAGGAATAATCAACAATCAAATTGTTGAGGAATTTGGGGGGATCTCCGCATCCACTAGCCCATACTAGCAGTCATCAATATTGAGAAAATAATTCATCACATGAATAATAATATCAAAGAACAAATAACACCGATGTTTGATAACCCAGTTCATCAACACATGACTACATCTGGGGGCACTTAGCCAGGATATCATTATAATAATATATGTAAAGATTATTACAATATTAGCATATGCGCTCACATAGATCTAGCATGTCTACTCTCCAATAATAATCTCTCTCACCAATACATTATTATCTCTCCTCCCCAAGATTATACAAACATAGTCATGGCCGGGTTGTAGGATCGCCCCCCATGGCTCTCCTAGGCCCCAGCCCCCTCCTATACACTATTTTGTATCTCTCTCTTGATATCCTAACTTTATCCTACACAAAGTAAAGTACTAAATATTATGGTGGTAGTCACAATATAATTATAGGGATACAAAACCTAATTTACCCAGAATCCCTGAGACGGACGGAGTAATATAATTCTTATCCTCCAAGAATTGTATGCCATGTGAATTTGGGAATCTACTAATTACTAGGAAACTTATTCCAAGTTCTAATTAGACTCCTTCCATGCCACGTGAACACCAAGAAGCAAATTCCATCCAGAGTCCTCTAATGCACGGTCCACTCCATGCCATATTGTGATGTTCGGCCGAGTCACACCTTAGGTTCGGCCGAACTCCTTCCGCACCATCTCGGTTTTGACTCCTCTCTCTTCCGCGGTTTTGACCCTCTACTTGATTTTGACTCCATTCCCAACAATGTCCAACCTGAAGACATAAACCACCATTGTGACAAGCTCCTATCATACTCCCACCAGTGAATGATCCGCCAAAATATTTTACACCACCATTGTAACACCAAGCTCCTCCTTGATGATGATAAGCCTCCATTCTCCTCCACCATGAACCTCCAAGCTCAAGTAATAAGGCGAGTTGAAACCAAGAGACGCTTCAACCTCTCCGTCTTAGATCCTTCTTGCCTCCCCAAATCAACTTCTACCTTGATTTCTTTGCAAGACTAACTTCGCCTTCTCCCTCCTAGATCCACTCCCCTTGCAATGCTCCCCATGAAACTCGGACACACATTGCTTCTTGCATTGTCTTCATGTGGTATTTTCTCGCTCTCTGTTAGGGCCACTTGACTCCCACCG
Source organism: Campanula takesimana (assembly GCA_026119855.1). NCBI lineage: Eukaryota > Viridiplantae > Streptophyta > Magnoliopsida > Asterales > Campanulaceae > Campanula > Campanula takesimana. The sequence continues at coordinate 89,520 of JAOWBW010001684.1, read as the reverse complement.
CGTTGTAACTTTTGAGTCACTCTCCCCCCTAACATGCCGTTCATTGATGTCTCTCCGTTTTACACCAATAGGCCGGTATTTACACCTCTTGATCCCACTCGGAACGAATTTGATATTATTGGTAGAGTAAAACATCCTCCTAACCCCCATCGGTCGTTTGTGAGAAGTTCTCCTCTTCCCACGTGGTCTAACCGGCTTATACCACTCACCTTTGCATCGTCGGTTGCTTACGCAAGTTCCTGATGCATTCCTCCTTTTCTTTCATATTTTTCTCCAACCACCTTGACTGCCCGAAGATCCCTTGAACACCTCCTGATCCATCTTGATCTCTGCATCTCCAAATCCCACCTCGAATATCTGCAGATCTCTCTTCACCTTGGATATCTCGAATCTCAAACCAAAACTCTTGATACCAGTTGTTGGGGAATTTGGGGGGATCTCCACATCCACTAGCCCATACTGCAATCATTAACATTGAGAAAATAATTCAACACATGAATAATAATATGAAAGAACAAATAACACCGATGTTTGATAACCCAGTTCATCAACACATGACTATATCTGGGGGCACTTAGCCAGGATATGATTATAACAATATATGTAAAGATTATTACAACATTAGCATATGAGCTCACATAGATCTAGCATGGCTACTCTCCAATAATAATCTCTCTCACCAATATATTATTATCTCTCCTCCCCAAGATTATACAAACATAGTCATGGCCGGGTTGTAAGATCGCCCCCATGGCTCTCCTAGGCCCCCAGCCCCCTCCTATACACTATTTTGTATCTCTCTCTTGATATCCTAACTTTCTCCTACACAAAGTAAAGTACTAAATATTATGGTGGTAGTCACAATATATTTATAGGGATATAAAACCTAATTTACCCAGAATCCCTGAGACGGACGGAGTAATATAATTCTTATCCTCCAAGAATTGTATGCCACGTGAATTTGGGAATCTACTAATTACTAGGAAACTTATTCCAAGTTCTAATTATACTCCTGCCATGCCACGTGAACACCAAGAAGCAAATTCCATCCAGAGTTCTCCAATGCACGGTCCACTCCATGCCAGATTGTGATGTTCGGCCGAGTCACACCTTAGGTTCGTCCGAACTCCTTCCGCACCATCCCGGTTTTGACTCCTCACTTTTCCGCGGTTTTGACCCTCTCCTTGTATTTAACTCCATTCACAACACAAATACACTTAAGGAATTGTACACGTCAAGATGTTGCATAAATAAGCAATCTAAGTAGGTTAACAAGTAATCCTAGTGCAGATCATTAGAAAGCTCCAACAAAGGTATTAAGATCTTTAAAATATACCATGAAGTATGGAATTCTTTTTAATATAACAAATATCCAACAGTATTAGAACGATAATGATAATGTGATGTCTGTCTGATATACGACGTAAGTAACTCTAAATCAAGGAGTGTATATGTTATCACAATAGGTGGAGAAGCATTGTCACGGAAATTTTTCAAGCATACTTGTATAGCTCGATCAACAATGGAATATGAGTTTATAACAATAGATAAATTCAAAGAAGAGGTTGTATGGCTAAATAATTTCTTGGAAGATATTCTTTGTTGGAGTAAGCATTTACATGTTATCCCAGTTCATTGTGATAGTCAATCAATAATTGAAGGGGAACTGAAAAGTGTGTATAATAAACCTAGACACATTTGTCGAATACATAATACCATTAGACAACTTATCTCAAATGTTGTTATCGGAGTTGACTATTTGAAGCCAAAAGATAACGCAACGGATCCATTTACAAAAGGGATAAATAGAGATTAACTTGTATAGTTGTTAACATGAATGAGTTTAAAATCCACAACAAAAGAACTCATAGCGAACACTTAACCTTGAGAATCGAAGATCCCAAAACTTTGGTTCAATGAGACAAAAAAATTATGATGTTAAGTTAAAACATTTAGAACATGTTTCACGCTCATTTCGAAAACACCCAAGTGTAAATACATTCAACATAGGTGAAGTTAAGTTGTCAACAAATTTCATTGATTTAAATACCTAAACGGTAGACTACAACATGATACTCATTATGAAACAATCACATAAATAAGTATCAAGTAATAAGGCCACTCCTGATTGAACACTCATGAATTAAGATACAATGTGAAGCCAAAATGGACAATAACATGAGAACAAAAAGTGTGTTGCCATTAACGTGATAGTTTAACTATAAGATTCATTTTCTACAACCAAAACCAATTAATATTAATGAATAAGTTTGATGATTGAACTATTAGACACTTTAGAATGATAGCTGAATTATAAAACTTTAGTTTGTCCATCTTCCACACACATTGACTTAAATGGCCTAAAAAAAAATTGAGGCTATGAACACTTATACACACATTGAAAAATTCATCACATGAAGCAAATCAAAATTTATTTCTCCTAAACATTACAAAAATGTTCCCCAGTCCTAAATAGGACATAAATAGGAGTGAGTGCTTTTCCATGTGTCTTTTTAATTTGTTTACATTTTAGATTTGATACATGTCTTAAAATATGTAAAGTACTCGTAGTGGAATAGGTGTTATGAGTATAAAAAGTTAGGTTGAAATTTTAAATGATGCAGTTGTTATGAGTACGACAACTGTGTTCATTGAATAAAATATATTATAAAGTTTTCACCTTTAGTGCGGAAACAATCAAATATGGGACATTTAAAATGGCAAAAAGTAAACGGATAAAAAAGATGGATGAATATTTTTACGTGGTGTGATAGTAGATATTGATAAAAATGTGGCATAATCATTGTATTAGTGGGGTATTGCTGAGACTTCCATTTGAAATAATTTCCCATAAGTTCAAACGTCCAGGTGCGCATTAGTTGCAGTTATTTCTTCAGTCGAGTAGGGTCCTAATCTTGAATTTGAACACACCGAAATCGAGACTTGAGACTTCGGCCTGTATTCACATTTGTTGTTGGTATTGTTCTTATCTCTATAGACAAAACGATAGGACGAGGCTTCAATTTTGGAGAGAATAAAAGAAAGGTACCAGAGAAAATGAAGATGATTGCGTTAGATATAGATGAAGATAAAAACGTCAGAGATGGATTTTGTCTGTAGTACACAGCCGGATCTCGGTCGGGAAGAAAAGGAGACGGAGGGAGACACACTAGTGAGTTACTATTGGGGATATGATGTGGGATGTCACGGGAATAGACGGTTAGGAGTGGAGATAACTGAGAGAAGGGATTTCTAAGAATAGAAGGTACACATTGAATTCATAAACACATTGAATTAAAAGCCTCGAGAAAAGAAGAAGAAGAATTGAGGGTAGGAACACTCATATACACTGAAAATTTATCACATTAAACAAATCAAAATTTATATCTTCTAATCATTATAAAAATGTTTCGTAAGTCCTAAATATGAGTCCATACTGAATACTCCCACTGACTTTTTAATTTATTCACACTTTACTTTGAATACATGTCTTAAGATTGATGTATAATATTAATAGTGGAGTAGTTTTATGAGTAAAAAGTGGGATAAGAATTCTGAGTGAGGTAGTTGTTGTGAGTATGACAAGTAAGTCCCTTGGTAAAATATATTATAATAGTTTTCATTTTTAATGTGTGAACAATCAAATGGGACATCTAAGATGGCAAAAAGTGAACATATAAACAAAGCGGAGGAAGTATGTTATGTGATGTTGTTAGGATTCACTATTTTGAACCGCCCTACTTGATTTGATTGAGCCATTCCACGTGCCTTTTTATGAACTATAGGGAAAATGTAATGAAGTTTTATACTTCAATTTTTAGATAAGTCCATTTCTAGATTTTTATTTGTCATAGGCTGAGATATGTTCGGTTTGTCCCTCAGCGGTTTGGTCGTTCAAACTACACTCTTTGCGATATTCAGACCGCCTACATGGAGCCGCATTATTCATGAAACCGCGTTCAGCAGTTTCGATGAAACCGCACTTCAAGTCCTTCATGGAACTTCTCCAGCTTCTTTGGAAGAACCGCATATCATTTATTAAAGAATTCAAGTTTTATCATTTATTCCCCAAGACAAACATTCCCTTTCTAATCATAAAGGAATGTTTTATGATTTGACATATAACTTCAAGTTAACTTGGATTTTCTGCAAGGAATGTCGGTTTTGTCCAGTAAATTCAAGTGTTTATTGTTAGTCATTTCTCTGCAATAAAAGACAATGTCAGGTAGTGGTGCAACAACTACCTAGGACTACAAGACAAAACAAATGACGAAAATGACAGCTCAACTAATAGGATTTTGACAGCAGTTGTACCTTCAAGATTTGGATCAGATTATTGTCCAATAGTCACAAGACTGCTCTCACTATAAATAGCCTTCATTTCTCGACAATGAAAGTTGCTGAGCTTTCAAGAGAGAAAATTCCCTAGTGTTGAAAAGTTTGCTTTGAGATTTTACCCAGATATTCAAACCTTCATAGATCTCCTTAGCAAACCCAGAATTCTTCATAAATCTTCAAGCCAAACAACCATCATTTCTCAGCCTTGTATCACGAAATTTTTCTTATGCTCATCTTCACTTAGATCTTTAGAGCATTTGATTTATTTCCCACACACACACCCGAATTGTATGATTACATAGATTATACTATTTGAAAACACCGATTTTTAGAATAGCTTTGATAGGTTAGATTGTATGTTTAGAGTTTAGATTCATCTTTGTAATCTTGTAAAGGCTCCTCTAAATTAATACAAGTCTAGTAGCTATTAGAAAATCCTAGACTAACCATCTAGGTAGAAGACGTAGTTCATTCAAGAAAGAACCTCTCCAAATTGGTGTGTTTGATCTTTAATTTTATGATTTGTTCTTTACTTTCTTGTTTTTGGTTTTTCACAAGTTCTTACTATGACATGATCTAAAAAATGACAAGTGTTTTCCTTTGATCCTTAAGTTTTAATTATCTTGTGCATAATATTGTTTTTCAACCCACTCAAGCCGCCCAACTCTTTATCTATCCATTTTAGCCAAACCACAAACCTCCGCTGTGCATTTTATCTATTCGGTTTTCTGCTTTGAACCACAGTTGGCTAAATTGATAAGTACTCAGTTGAATTTTATAAGAGTATTTTCAAAAAAGTTGAAACTGCTATTTACCCTCCCCCCGGCTCTCTAGCGATTCTATACCCTTATTGCCTTCTGGGACCAACAAGTGGTATCAGAGCATATCCACCAAAATTTATTTTACAAGCTTAACTGCTTGGGTGCTGATCCAATGGCAAACGTAAACACCCATATGATGCAGACATCCAATTCGAATCACTTGTTGATTCTGGATGAAGATATTTTTATCTTTTGGAAAGATAGGATGATGAAACACATGATTTCAGTTGATCATAGACTATGGACTGTGGTTGTGGATGGACTATACATTCCTATAAAAGCTAACCCACGTGCAGATACTACTGGACAACCTGCTAAAATCAGAAAGCTGGAAAGCGAGTGGACCGATATAGATCGCAACAATGTGGACTTTGATGTAAAAGCTATGTCTATGCTTGTCTCAACTATTGATCTAAGGACTCACTCAAAGGAGCTGCACTGCAAAACCGCAAAGGAAACTTGGGATGCAATAGTTGACTTTCTGGAAGGATATGCTGATACCAAGAAGAACCGCCTCTACCAACAGAGAAGACTCTTTGATTATTATGTCAAGGATCCAAATGAATTTCTTTGTCAACGCTATGAGCGGTTCATTGAAATTGTCAATGTATGTTTCTCACTAGGTAATGTCTACTCCAATACAGACTTGAATATGAGATTCATGCAAGCCCTTGGTAGCAAATGGCTGATCAAGACTACAAATATCGAAGACAACAAAGACCTTGAAGCTCTTGATCTTCGTCATTTATATGCCATGCTGAAGGTATTTGAATTCAAGCTTGAAGAGGTCAATAAAACCGAAAACATATTCAAAACCCTTTCTCTAGCCGCATTCAACAATACCTCATATCCAACCTATAATCAAGACCACCATCAAGCCGCACCTTATCTCCACTTACAAGCCGCTCCTCCTAATCAGAATGTCCCCAGATATAATCCTCCAACTGCATCATCAGAGTACCATCGACATTCTCATCAACCTTATCCACAATCTCATCACCCTTACCAACAATCTCATAAATCCTACACTCCATCTCAATGTTATTATCCTCAAAGTGTAGCATCTCAATCATCATGCTTTAGTCAAGTTGATTTTGATGACATGGATGATGAAGAATTTGCCTTGTATGAAAAAAAAAAAATACACAAAGTTTAAGAAGAACAACAGAGCTCAGTTTCCATCCAAAAGCCCTGCAAAGTTTGTCCCTCCAACAAGATTCAACAAAAATGCCGATGCTAAGAAAAGGGATGACTTAGTGTGTTACAATTGCAGATAGCCAGATCACTTTGCTTCGAGTTGTCCCAAACCGCGCTATGAAGCCGCACCAGCTAAAAAACCATTCAACAAGACGTTCATAAAGAGAAGAGGAATGGTAACTGAACAAGGAGACCAACCGGTTACGTGGATGGGTTCTGATTCTGATAAAAATGATTAAGAAGAAGAAATTTCTAATCTGTGCCTCATAGCCATTGAAGTAAGGTATGAAACTGATGAAGTCTTCCACTGCCAGTTCAACAACAAATGAAGTCAGTTTCACCAAAGACTCCTGAGGCAATAGCAATCAAGACTCCAACAACACCAAACTCCTATCCTGAGGTTGAAGCAGGGCAAACTCATGATGACCAGGTACTTGAACATGCTAACCCTATTTGTCAACAACACACAGTGCTTAAAAAGGCATATAAATTAATGGCTATGGAACTTGAAGATTCCCAAAAAGAATGTAAGTCCCACAAGGAGAAAATTGAAAGCCTCAAGTTTCAAATTGATGGGATTTCATCTATTGAGGAAGAAAAAAGATATCTCAAGGACAGAGTTGAGGAACTCCTAACCCAAATCTAAGAGCTAACTACACAAAGGGATGAACTTCAAAAAGTGACCAATGTGTGGACTAAGTCTAGAGTCAGTGTGGAACAAATTCTGAATTCACAAATTCCAAGTTCGGATAAAAGTGGATTGGGATTCAAAACCAGTGATGGGTGCAAGTGTCCTTGCCTCTGTGCTCAAGGTGGTATGCTACCCCCTGAACAAACCAATTAAATTCCCAAAGTTAATCATGCTGGTAAAAAAGTGCTCTAAGAAAGAAATTAAGAAGCAAAATTATTTCTTTGAGTATCCTAAACACCAGACTGGGAGAGATTCTAAGTGGAAAGAAAAATCCACAGAAGTTGCGGCTGACAAGGAAATACTGAGTGATGAAACCGCTCTATATCAGTACAAGGAATACCCTGTAGTATATCCCAAAACCGCACCTAAGAGAAAGGTTGAGCTCAAGAAAATGATCTTTGTCAAAGCCAAAACTTTTGACCCAGTAAAACATGTGAAACCGAAGAATAGTAAGGGGTTTGTAAAACTGCAACCAAAACCGAGTTTCATTCATTGTGCTGTTTGTGCCGATTATGGTCATGGTGCTTCTCATTGTCTTTTAAGGTTCACACCCAATGCCAAGGGAAATAAAAATCCTAAGGCCAAACAAGTGTGGATCCCAAAAAGCTGCTAACCCTAGGACTCAAGGAATAAAGGGGACCAAATCTTTCATGTCTTACTATTCAGATATTATGCTTTATGGCTGGTAATACAAAGAAGAAGAAGGATCTCTGGTACTTGGACAGCGCCTCATCTCGTCACATGACCGGAGATGATGAACTTCTTTGTGATATCATCAAAATGAAAGCCCCCCAGTAGTATTTGGTAATAATAAGAAAGGAGAAACTGTAGGAAATGGAGCAATCAAACGAGGAAAGGTGACCATAGAAAATGTGTCACTAGTAGAAGGACTCATGCACAACCTTCTCTCCATATATCAGTTTTGTGACAAAGGAATGAACTGAAACTTTACTTCAACAAAATGCTTTATCAAGGATGCTTCTTCCGAAGTTACTCTACTGACTGGTTATAGAACAGGTGGTGTGTATATGATAGATTTAAGCAATGTTATATCTATTGATGAACTATGTTTCGTAGCAAAAAATGTTAGTGAAAGAAACTAGTTATGGGATAAGCAGCTCAACCACTTGAACTTCAAATACTTAGCAAAACTACAAAGGGATGGCCTTGTAAAGGGACTACCCAAAGTGGCTGACCATCATGATAAGAAATGCAAAGCATGCCAACTTGGTGAGCAGCCCAAACAGTCTTTCCCCAGCAAAACCGTACCTTCAACGAACCGCTGCTTATAAATGCTTCACATGGACTTATTTAGACCTGTCCCAACCACAAGTATAGGAGGAAACCGCTATACCTTGGTGGCTGTTGATAATTATTCAATATATACATGGGTGGAAATGATGGCCTCAAAAAATGATACTTATGGCATTGTAACCGCCCTATTTAGACAGCTCCAAACTTAAAAATTGGATGACATTGTTAGTGTGCGTTCAGATAATAGAACCGAATTTACAAACAATAGTGTTGCCCAATACTGTGATGATCATGGAATTGATCATAACTTCTCTGCCGCTGGGGTCCCACAACAAATTGGAGTAGTTGAAAGAAAGAACAGGACTTTGATTGAAGCTAGGAAAACCATGATTGCAGAAGCAAAGCTTCCCAAGTATTTCTAGGACGAAGCAGTTAATACAACTTTTTTCACTCAGAACCTCTCCCTCATCATCAAAGCCTATAATAAAACTCCTTATGAATTGTGGAGAGGCAGACCGCCTAACATTTCCTTTTTCAAGATATTTGGATGCAAATGTTATATCTTATACAATAGCAGAAAGCATCGAGGTAAATTTGATGCTAAAGCCGATGAAGGTATCTTCGTTGGTTACGCAAAATATTCCAAAGCTTTTCGTTGTTTCAATAAGACATCTTTAAAAATTGTAGAGTATGTCTATGTTACATTCGATGAACATGATCTTCTTGAGCCACATGTGGCTCCAAATATTGCTGATGATTTTAATGATTTTGAGACAGGTACAAATTATCCAAATCATACAGCTACTAATGACTAACCTACTCAAACCACTCCATCTGGTCCTACAGCCGCACCCAATCAAACCACTCATGGTGTTGCTACAGAACTGCTGTCTTCTGATCCCATTCAAGTAGTTCAACCAGTTCCAACACTCACCTTCAATGAAGATTTCAATGATTATCAAGAAGATCCTCCTTAAGAAAATCTTCAAGAAATAGTGGTTCATGAAAACCTCCCTCCGGAAATCAATGAGCATAGAGACCATCCAACAACAAATGTTATTGGTCCTATTAATTTTGGTGTTCGAACAAGAGGTAGCATAACTCATAGAGATAACCACAGCTTGTTCTCAACTGCCCTATTATCTCAAATGGAACCGGAGAAGGTTGAGGAATCTCTAAGTGATCCAAGTTAGGTAGCTCCTATGCAAGAAGAGCTTAATCAATTTAAAAGATGTAGAGTTTGGACTCTAGTTCCAAGCCCCAAGGTTCACACTGTAATTGGAAGAAAATGAGTATATAGAAACAAGATGGATGAAAATGGTACTATAACAAGAAACAAAACTTGGTTGGTTGCTCAAGGTTATACGCAAGAAGAAGGAATAGATTATGATGAAACCTTTTCCCCTGTAGCCAGACTTGAATCCATTAGATTGTTCTTGGCATATGCATCCTTTAAGAAATTCAAGCTATATCAAATAGATGTGAAGAGTTCATTTTTAAATGGTGAACTACAAGAGGAAGTCTATGTAGCCCAACCTCCAGGATTTGAAGACAACAAATTCCCTCATTATGTCTTCAAGCTCAAGAAGGCATTATATAGACTCAAGCAAGCTCCAAGAGCATGGTATGACACTCTATCTAAATTTCTTATTGAACAAGGCTTCTCTCGAGGTAAAATTAACACAACTCTATTTATTGCTAAACACAAAGGTCACTCTTTATTAGTTCAGATTTATGTTGATGATATTATTTTTGGTTCTACTAATTAAACTATGTGTGTTAAGTTTGAGAAGCTAATGAAAGGTAAATTTGAGATGAGTATGATGGGAGAGTTGACATTCTTTCTCAGACTCCAAATCAAGCAATGTCATGATGTTGCTCTCAAATTCTCTGGATGAAACAATAGTTGGAAGATTATGGAGTATTTGAAAAGAATTGCCATATCTTTTGTGATAGCAGTGCAGCTATATCTATTTCCAACAATCCAGTTCAACACTCAAAAACCAAGCACATTGACATTAGATATCACTTCCTCAAAGACCATGTTGAAAAGAAGATATGTTTCTAGCAAAGGTGGGAACAGATGATTAAATTGCAGACATCCTCACCAAACCACTGGAAAATAACAGGTTCTTTCATTTAAGAGGAGAAATGAGTATGTTGGAACTAAATTAATATTTCTTGTCCATTTATTTCTTATTTCTAATAATGTTTGTTAAGTATTTTGGCTATACTTAGAAAATACAAAAATAGCTTGCGGTTCTTTCAACATTGAAACCGCATAAATAAAGAAACAGTAGTAGTAATCAAGTCAAACCGCTGATTGAAAGAGGTAGGTATCAGTTTGTTCCAAACCGAACCAAGGAAACCGTATCGTCAGTTTACGCTAGTGAAACCACTGATAAACATGTGAGACATTGGTATGATCCAAACCGTATCAAGAGAACAAGTATGTCGGATTGCTTACCACCAGCCATCATGGCCGCTCCACTACCCGAGACAGTTACATATGAGTATAAAAGACAAATCCTTCTCTCATTTTACCTTTTTACTTTCTTCCTTATTTGGCAAACCATTGTTTCTCTCTCTACTGTTCACCGTACTTTCGCTGTTCTAACTTTCCATTACTTATAAACAAATCAAAATGGCACCTAAGAAATCCACTCTATCTATTGATGCTACTCATTCTACATCTAAATCTACTAAGCCGGATATGGTATGGATTCTTGAACCCTTCTCTCAGCAATTTAATTTTTGTTTCATGTCCGCCATTGTTAAAGCTTAAAAGCTTATTCATATTCTGTGATATTTTCTTGCTTTTTCTTCGAATTTTTGGTTGGATATTGATTATGAATAATTATATATGCTGATTACTTGGTTTATTTGTTGATTTCTATTCAAATTTGGACAAAATCATGTTTTGGGTTTTTCGGTGTTCTTCGTGATTTTGTCAGATTCTGGGTTCATTTTTTTGTTATTTGAAGCTATGTGTTTAGATGTTTGTCATAATCTGCTTCTTAGGATCATTTTGGTATAATCCTTTCATATTTTGGTTAAGTTCTTGAAAATCATGTTTATACTCTGTTCTTGATGTTCTTCATGTTCTTTAGGCATTCAAAACCTTTTTCAAAACTCAGTCTATTTAATCCTTATGTCATGCGTAGTAGTAATTAATTTGTGTTTTTACTTCTTACCCTTCTTTATTTACTACTTGTTTGAACCGCATGTATATGTAGTTAGGATTCTCTAGCTACGGTTTTGTAAGCCTTGCTCAAACCGCATGGTCTAATCCTCTTTGGATCAAACCGCCCTTCAACATCAATTATTTCTAGCTTTGATTATTTTCTTAGGATACAACAAACTTTGTACTTGGATCAAGAATACTTGAGAATGAATTCAAGTAGGATGCAGTTGGAAGGGAACTGCTGAGGGTACTGACAAAGTCTAAGATTAAGCCGCTGTTTGAACTAGTGAGTTGCGGTTTATCCCCCTCATTTGTTCAAAAATATTCAATAATGGAGTCAAGTCTAGTAGTCCTATGCTAAATGAAAAAGGGGTTGAGATAAAATATTTGGAGACAAATGAGATCATGATTGAAGATGCCATCAGATCCAAAGTCTGTGGTAAACCCTTCGTGCTAACCACAACCAAGATTGGTGCCTTAGCCAAACTTGAATTTTCTGGAGAGATGAGCGCCAGTACTGAAATGGTGGCTAACACTACAATGGAGTTGATTGGAATGAGGAAATTTTCAACTTGGAACTCAGCTAAGAAAGATATTAATGAGCTGATGACCCACATCTGTGATTTGGTAGACAGTGGGGTGATGTCCAACAATGGTAATCACAACAACTTTACTTCTGAACAGTATAATTATTGTGTGGATATCTACAAGGGCAAGCAGGTTCACTAGCCCAAGATGATCATGAATGCGTTGATCAATGCCCTGAACAGACATCATGCGGACAAAGCCGCAAAGAAGTCAAAAATTAGAACTCATTGTCGGCTGATAACCAAGTTCCTGAACAACGAAAAAGATGTCTTTAATTTCTCAATGTCAAATCCTTCCTACTGGATTTCCCCAGCAGACAAGACTGTCTTTGGAGATGCTAAGTTTGATGCGTTCAGAACTAAGTTTGGATGGCGGTTTGCCCAAGCAATCTGGAATGCTGACCCCTTATCAGTTGAGGAAAGGGGCCCTTACCCTGAAGCCATATTGAACAAATCGGGGGAAACCGTACACTGGGTAGATTGTAGACTTGGCTGAGGCAAGTCAAAGAATAGAGGAAGCTCAGAAGGCTACTCTTGAAATATTGGGGTTATAAGATATTGCGAAGGATGCTCTAGCCGAGGGGGAGGCTGTGAATAAAAAGGAGCATACAGTTGAGGGGGAGTCTGTAGTTCGATCCAAACCTGCGGCTCAGCCTAAGGAAACCGCAGTGCCAACAAAAAGAAAAGGAAGTGTGACAATTCCTTCCAAAATTACAAAGGATGGCTTTGTGAATACCCCTTTCCGAATGCAGCGACGCATGGGAAGTTTCTTATTTTTATCTTATTTATGGGACATGATATTCAAGTTGGCATTTAACTTATTATGATTCGCCATGCCATTTTATTGAGCTAAAACATAGTGAAAATCTAACAGAGAGGCTTCGGGTTCAAGTTACTGTAGACACCCCGCCTTGGACCGCTCACCCTGATTGCACGGTCAATATTGTGTTTCTCCCTATTTTAAGTGTTTCACGTTAGTTTCTGTTACTTTTGTTATGTTCCTGAATGACTTCGTTAAGTCTAGGGACTAAACTGAATAACAGGGCTGACTTTCCAGTCCATTCTGTCAAAAATCCATCTTGAAGTCGCGCGCCTCCGCCTGTAGAGGTCAGAAGCGCCCGCGTACCGCCACCAAGGCAGGGGGGCGCGCCTCTGGGCGCCAGTTACAGATTTCTGTCCAAGAATCCCTTCCTTGCTCATTTTACATGATTTTGCCTAGGAAAGATTTCTTTGTGACCTCGTTTTGGCACCAAAAACATGTCTTTTTCAACTAAAAAAACCTCCCTTCTCTACCATTACAAGTGACCTTTTCTTTTGGAGGACTTTTGTGACTAAGAAAACTATACACAAACATTTTCAAGGCATTTCAAGGCAATTCTCCAAGAAGTGTTGAAAGATCATTTGAAGTGTAGGTAAAACTCTACTTTCTTCCATCCCTTCTACTTCATCTCCCTTCTTCTCTTTGATTTCATCAAACGTGCAATCACCCCAAAACCATTTTGGGACATGACACCAACGATCACTTCACTCTATTGAAGTTGGTTAAGGAGTTATCTCCCCACATTCAAAACACTCTTTTTAAACCCCCTTTTATTACAATAAAGAATAGGAAGAACGCTTTATATTATGTAGACTTTGAACAAGCAAGACCAACATTAGTTGGGCGAGATGGGTGTTTAAGTACTTCCCATCTCGTAACCTAACCCCCGAACCTCATAACAAGAATCTCTGTTTTCGTAATCAAACTTAGGCTAAATATTAGGTTTTTCTTATGTTCCTCTAAAACATAGGTGGCGACTCTACAATAAAAACACAAATAGACATCCTAGGACGACCCGCCGCTCTAGCCAAGCGCGCGGGCCCTGCCCGAGGTATCTACAGTGGCGACTCTGCTGGGAACGTTTGAGGGTTAAACTTGCATTTCTTGTTCAAAGTCTACATCTTTCTGGGCATTCTAGTCTCTGATGGGGGAAGTGTGCGCCTCTTGCCTTCTTGGCCTAAGGCGCGCGCATCCCACATCAAGGACCAGAATCGCCCACTTCCCACATGTTCTTCCTATTCTTCTTCGTTTTTCTACGCTAGTTATATTTGCAGGGGTTCCAATAGACATTCAGGACCAGGGCAATCCCCTGAGTCCAAAGTCTGACAATCTGACAGGTTTTCCCAGAAGCGGGCGCCTCCCATATAGTCTGCGCCCCGCGCGTGCATACCATGGCACAAGCTAGAGGCGCGCGCTTCTGGGTGGTTCTCCAGGACAGGGACAGTTTCAGATCAGAGCAGAATATTGGGGTGTGGGCACAGTTGCCTGCATCAGACCTGATTTGGACCTTTGGACTGTTTTACTTTCGTGTTTTGTTTTATCGGTCACACAGGTGATTCGAGAGTTTTAAATTATGTGCTTATTTGCTTTTATTTCAAAAAAAAAAAGTAAAAAAATGTTTTGTCACATGTTGGACCTCACACTACGTGCACATATTCTTATAAATTGCTCACTATCGAGTCGCACAAGTTCATAACCCCAAACCCGTCGAGGCCCGTCCTAGAGAGTTTCAAGCTCCACCCGACCTTGACTCTCTCAAAGCGGTAAACCTCAGCCCGTGGCGTAGTTCATGACTACATGCCGGGGGTGACCTTAAGCCTCTGATTAACTGAGCAAAAGCCAACACAATTCTAGTTAAGGTCTAACACTCTGTGACTAAGTCGGTTTTCATGTGCCGAGATTTCCCTAAACTAATGTCTTCAAAACATACATGCCAAGTGGTTATCATGGATGAAATAAAACTCCATCCCGAAGTGGTTATTATGGACGAAAATATAAATCTGTCCCCGCATGTATGCTTTACTACATTAATTTAGTTTAATCCCGACATGTGTAGGATTCACAAACGTGGTGGAATCCGATGAGTATATGGGACCGAGAGAAGGTCTATATACTAGTGTGACGATTCCACTATTTTCTTAGAAACCCCAAAAGGGACTCCGTCCCTCCGATTTATAAACCTCTTGGTTGACGGTGGTTCCGCACTCAACCTAATGCCCGACTGAATCATGGGCAAACTGGGGTTTAAGAATTCAGATTTAAAGCCTTCTGCTCAAGTAATCCGAGGTTACGACAGCACTGCCCGTATAGTCATGGGTATGGTGGAGATAGACATTGAGTTTGGGAGCATGGTTATGTCTGTCCCGTTTCAAGTGCTCGATGTACCTTCCTCATTTAACTTTCTCTTGGGCCGACCATGGATAGACACTTCCAACGCTATCCCTTCAACTCTCCATCAGTGTGTCAAGTTCAGAAATGGGGATGAAATAGTGACCGTCATGGCAGAAAACATCACTATCCATAGAAATGGGGAACCCGTTCATCAAATACAGCATGGGTTAGAAGACTCCACCCTCTCTGTCGTCTCAATCAACTCCATCAACGAACAAGGGGGAAACGGATCATGGACCCTCGGCAACCACAAAGTCCTCCGCATGATGAGGAACATGAATTATTTCCCTGATTTAGGCCTATGGAAGCACCAACAAGGGAGAATGCAACTCGTAGAGGTCCCATTCATCAAGAACAAGTTCAGTTTGGGGTAAGAACCTTCCGAGGATGACTTGAAATATAATCAAGACATCAAGAATGAGAAGGCCCGAGCTCGTAGAGAAGGCCGTCACTATGAAATTCCCAACATGAGGCCTTACCGCAAGACACTAAATGGATACTTTGTCCGCCAAGGGGAAGATGTCCCGTACATAATCCTTCCTTAGCCATGGGTTAACAGCAAGGGCGTCAGAAATCCCGGCCTCAAAATATTTTCTGACTGTCAGATCCAGAAACCGAAGAAGAACCAACTCCTATGTCACCCCGAGAATGGTGGGGGTAAAAAGTGACAATAGAGTCCGAGTTAGAGATTACTGTGGGGGAAGATCTATCCTCCATGTTCGAGGAACTTGCCATCATGGATGAATGCCAAGTAAATGCCATCTCCGACAACACCGAAAAGGGAGGCGAGCCTAGCAATGAAATCAATCCAAGCTCCAAGTCAATCAATAACTGGTATTCTACAAAGAGACCCGTGATATCCAAGGAATTCCTGGTCAAGAAAATGGGTTGCATACCGCGTAAGGTTATAAAGGAAGACTTATTCACATTCACTTTCGAGTCCGAGTGTGTTTTCGATACCCTGACCCAAGAGGATATGGAGGCCATAGCCGAGCGTGTGTTCCCTTTCTTTGTTAATGAAAAATTCGATCTTTCTGAGTACCCCGAGATTACAAACATCATGAATGATGAATTAACTAATAACGAATTTAATGAAATAGTTAATAACGATTCAAACAATGATGAAATAGACCACGAAAATACAACATACTTAAATGAACTTGCTCAACAGGTCCGTAGTCGTGGTGAAAATGATTCAGGGGCTGACGAAGAATTGCATGTTGTTAATCTGGGTACCGATGAAGATCCGAAAGAAACCAAGATCGGAAGCTTCTTCAAGGGGGAAGAGAAAGACATGTTGACTATACTGCTCAGAGAGTTAGTGGATTTATTTGTATGGTCATACAAAGACATGCCCAGTTTAGACAGAAAGGTCGCCGAGCGCAGAATTCCGATCAGAGATGACGCTAAGCTGACAAAGCAGAAACTCAGAAAGATCATTCCAGAATGGTCTCTATAGGTCAAGGAAGAGATAGAGAAGCTTCTCAGTGTGGGCTTCATCAAAATTATTAAGTATCCGACATGGCTAGCGAATGTTGTGACGGTCAGAAAGGCTAACGGTAAGGTCCGTATTTGTGTGGACTTCCGAGATTTGAACAAAGCTTCTCCAAAGGATGACTTTCCACTACCCAACATCAAAATGCTATTCGACTCCACTGTTGCCTACGAGGTTCGCTCATTTGTGGATGGTTTTGCTAGGTATAATCAGATTCTTATGGCCGAAGAGGATCAACACAAGACTACTTTCACAACACCGTGGGGCACCTTTTGCTACACAGTTATGCCATTTGGGCTGAGGAACGCTGAGGCTACCTATCAAAGGGCTGTAACAAACTTGTTCCATCACATGATTCACAAGGAAATTCAAGTCTATGTGGACGACATGATTATCCACTCGAAGGGGACCGATGATAACATTTAATCGACCTCCGCAAGTTCTTTGAAAGGCTTCGACTACACAAGATGAGGCTCAATCCCGCAAAGTGCACTTTTGGGGTTATCCAAGGTAAAGTTCTTGGATATATGGTCACATAAAAGGGAATTAAAGCAGCTCCCTCAAAAATCAAGACAATCATTGACATGCCTCCCCCAAAGACACAGAAAGAAATCAAAGGCTTCATGGGAAGACTTCAATAAATCAGTCGGTTTGTGCACCAACTCACTTCCATGTGTGAGCCAATCTTCAAGCTACTCAAGAAGAATGTGGCTTTAGAATGGACCGACGCCTGCCAAGAAGCCTTCGACCAAGTGACACATTACTTGACATGCCCTCTGGTCTTGGTTCCACCCCACAAGGAGAAGCCTCTCTTGCTCTACCTCACAGTGAATGATGAAGCCCTAGGGGATATGCTAGCACAAGAGCAAAGAGACTCCACAAAGGAGAATGCCATTTAATTTGTCAGTCGTCAATTTTAAGGAGGCGAAAAGAACTACTCTGTCTTAGAGAAGTCATGTGCAGTACTGGTTTGAGTCACTCAAAAGATCAAACACTACATGGAAGCCTTTCCGATCAAGCTAGTAGTAAAAGTGGACCCGCCCCGCTACATCTTTGAGAAGCCTTCATGTCAACAAGGATAGCCAAGTGTTACTTCATGCTCGCCGGCTATGATATCACTTACGGCACACTCAAATCCATCAGGGGAAAGTGTTCAGTGATCAGCTTGCTGAATTTCCGTGTGACGAAGTGAAGGGGGAAGACTTACAATATCCCGACGAGCACTTAATTTGCACTACAACCAAGGAAAATAAGTGGTAACTTTTTTTTCGATGGCGCAGCCAATAAGCACGGTTATGGGATAGGAATGTTACTTGTCGATCCAAAGGACATCTACACTCCAATTGCAATTCGTCTTGAATTCGAAGCTACCAACAACATTGCTAAATATGAGGCATGTATAGCGGGGCTAGAAGCGGCCCTAGAAAGGAATGTCACAGATCTAGAAGTATTTGGTGACTCCCTGCTCCTTATCAATCAGACATCGGGTAAATGGCGAATCCAAGACCCGACCCTCCAACAGTATGGTCAACACTTTGAGGAATTAGTTGAACAGTTCCAAGACATCATGTTCAATTATTTATCGAGGGACAAGAACCACTTTGTCGATGCTTTAGCCACCATAGCCTCACTGGTTGAGATGCCCAAACGGAAAATGTTGAAGCCCTTCAAAATTCAAGAAGGACTAGTTCGGCATACTGTATGAGTATTGAGATCAATGAAATCCAAGATAACCCCTCGTGGTACACAGATATCATGAACTTTCTCAATAATGGAAACTTCCCCGAGAACAGAAATGGGAAGTCTTGAGTAGCATTACAGAAGCTAGCCACCAGATATGTATTGATTGGGAACCGAGTCTACAAGAGACATCATCAAGGGATCAATCTCTTATGTGCAAATGAGACCCAAGCCCAAGAGATAATGATTTTGAAGTCCACGAAGGCGAGTTTGGACCCCACATGAATGGGATAATGTTAGCCAAGAAGATACTCCGTATTGGCTATTATTGGACTACAATGGAAAGAGACTGCATCGAGAAAGTCAAGAAATGCGCCAAGTGCCAGTTCGATGCTAATCTACAACATGCTCCACCTTCACAATTGTACAACATGACCACACCTGGGCCGTTCTCTTGTTGGGGCATAGATATCATCGGCAAGGTCTATCCTATGGGAAGCAACGGACAGTCATTTATTCTAGTGGCTGTGGATTATTTAACAAAATGGGTCGAAGTACAAGCTTACCGAGTTCTCAACGCTAAGAAAGTGGCCAAGTTCGTGAAGAACAACATCATGTACTGATACGGTATTCCTCATGAGATCATATCCGATAATGGTTCTAACTTTGAGAAGGAAATGGATGTGCTTTTGGTTAACTACAAAATTACCAAGCAAAAGTCATCCCTGTACCGTCCCCAAGCTAATGGAGCGGTCGAATCAGCAAACAAGACAATTGAGGTCATCATACGGAAAATGGCATCAACAGGAAGGGATTGGCCCGAAAAATTACCACTAGCATTGTGGGGGCTACCGCACATCAATCCGGTCAGCAACGGGAGAAACCCCATATTCATTGGTTTATGGTTCTGAAGGCGTACTCCCAGTCGAACTCGAAGTTACCTCTCTATGGGTCCTACTCGAGAATTAAGTCAACGAGATTGATTAGATGCAAATTCGATTTGAGCAACTAGCCCTACTCGACGAGAAGAGGCTAAGGGCATTTGAACGTACAAGGGCTTATCAACAAAGAATGGCAAAGGATTTCAACAAGAAGGTGAAGCCTTGAAACATTAAAGTGGGAGACTTGGTCCTAAAACAACATCCTCCCAATGCCATGAATCCCCTTGGGAAATGGGGACCCCGATTGATCGGTCCTTACGTGGTTAAGAAGATACTAAGCGGCGGTGCAGTCTGACTTGTAGATTTGGATGGTGATCAACTGCCAAAGTAGGTCAACCTCGACAAGCTCAAGAAGTTCTACGCTTAACAATTAAAGACCATTAAAAAAAAAACGCTCGCTAGGTTGAAAACCCGCAAGGGCGGCCTAGGCAAAAATTAGAGCACGTGCAAAAAAGAAGCCCACTAGATTGAAAATCCGAAAGGGCCGTCTAGGTAAAAAACAGGGTGTTGTAAGTACCCCAATCTGAAATGACCAAATTAGAGGAATTCTTGGCACCATTCAGGGACAAACCGATAGGCCAGGACCTCACTAGGATAAATTTGGAACACAATGACCTTTCTGGAATTAAAAAATTGGAAAAATCCAGAAGGCACCATCCTTAGCCGTACGGATCCACTTATAACAAATTAATGATCATGGTTTGTTGAATTTCTCACTTATAACAAATTAATGATCTATTTTAATGAAAGAGGCACATGTTTTGGTTGATTATGTTGTTCATTGGTAGCAAGGATGGTCATTTGGATGATAAAGTTTCAATCTTTATCATCCAAACATTGATCAAGCTTCAAAATCCCCTTTGGGGTCATAAAAATCAAATCTTTATGTCAAATAATGTTGTCCCAAGGTTGTATTTGTCTTAACGATCCACTCTAGTGGTTAAAGTCCAAATCTTTATGTTGATTTTGTTTTGATTTGGCAATGATAATCATGTGGGATGATAAAACCTTAGTGTTTATCATCTTACCCTTTTGATTTAGCTTTGAAATCCCATTTTGGGTCCTAAAGATTGAATCTTTATGCAATAATTTGGTCCCTAAGAGGTTAATAATGTATAAAAATGTCATCTTGATGATAAAGTTTCCATCTTTAATCATCAAATGGTCATTTTGTCTCATTTGGCCATGTTCATCACCTTTGTGTGATTTTCTCCAATGATTGCTTTGATCACACCTAAATACTTGTTTTAGAGTTCAATTGATGATCATTAGGCATAGGAATGATTTTGTTTAAGTTTGTTGTGTTGAAATAAAACTGGAATCAGAACTGTTTAAGTCCAGTTTCAGCAGAAAGCTCTATTTCTGCCTGGAACTGGACTGTTTCTGAACAAACTGTAAAAATCCCAAGGAAGATCATCCCATCCGTACGGATGGTTTGGGTCAGAGGGAAAATGACTTTTTTGCCCCTTGTTCTGTTGTTTCTTGTGCAAATAAAACCTTCTTTTTTAGTTAAAATTGATAAACAGTCAAAAACAAAGATTTTCCGTTAAACCACACACGCATGCACTTTTGTTAATTAACAAGGGAGACTCGGTTTTGACCGAGGCGGATTGGGTGACGTAAAACTCTTCCCAAGCCGTAACTTGACCTCCGAACCTTTTGTCTCTAACCTTTTTCATTTTGTTGGGTTTAAAATTAACAAAGTGTGGCGACTCCGTTAAATTGTGCCATTGTGTTTGGAACCATCCCGGATTTGGACACGTGTTGACCTTGTCGCGGGGTGGGGATCCTTACAGTGGCGACTCCGCTGGGGAAAAGTTTGTTTCCAGACTTCTTTCTAGAAGATCCAGGGGCATTCTTGTGTGGGTCAAACTCCCGCCCCCGTTAGTTGACCTTGTGCATGCTTTTGTGTGTTTCATGTTTCTGTTTGAACTTTTTTGGGTGGATCTGTTCTGGAAATGCAATAAACTGGGGCTTGGTGATCAGAAGTTGGAAAAACTGAAGAAAAAAAATCTCAACCCTCTTGTCTTAGCCGTACGGCTACTTGGGGTAGGGGTCAGAATGTTGCAATTTAACCATTTTGTGCAGGAAGCAACACTCTGAACACCCCCTTTGCTTCTGCTTGTCCAGGTTCCAAATTTACAGTCTTATTTGTGCACATTACCTCCTTTTCTTTGGCCAAAACTTGGTTCTTAAAGCTTGGTTATGCACAATCTTTTGGGAAAATAAAATAGGTTTTCAAAGCCTCATTGTGCATAACCCTTTTTGAAAAATTTCTTTGTTTTCAAATCCCTCTTTTTGTTGTGCACAACTTCATTTGTACAAATGGCTTTCAAATGAATTTCTCTTCTTGTAAAAATGTTTGGCTTTCAAAAATTCTTGGTTGTGCACAATTGTTACATGTACAAAGTTTTGGTCCTTACTTGTTCATATTCTATGATTGATTGCTTGTATAAATTTCTTATTCCATACTTGTTCATATTTGTTCATATCTTGCTCATGTCTTGTTCATAATATTGAAAAACGGATTGAAAATTTCTATATTGACTCGAAAGGGAATATAGAATGACTTAGCACAATGCGCACTTGACCTTGCACATTCCAAATACCCTTAAAACCCGGGATGGATGCCAGATGCAGCTCGATTGGCGCTCTTGTTCCCTTCGAGTGCGCACGGGTCCATTCCACCTCCCCTTCCGAGCCGAGTCAACCATACATGTCCGTGATACACGAATACCATGACTTCGGTTGGTTTTTGGTCTAGCTCACGTTGCCACATCCTTAATGCATGTCTAAGGTTAATCATGGCCAAGTTAGTGCCCGAGTCATGACTCCTTGTGAAAGCAAGTGTGACCATGGTCAATTTTGACCCGGTCCTTGACTTACGCGTTAATGTTGACCGTAATTAACCTAAGTCATATATTAAGGATAGGGTGACATCGTGTTGTCAAGCCCTAATGAATGGTCCATACTAATCATCCTTAATCCCAAGGATAAGGTTCGAGAGCCCTCATCAAAGATGAGGTTATGCCGGAAGTCCCTTAAGTCCCTAAGATGAATCTCGACCTTAACCGGGGCTTAATCATGATTGGAATGGCTCACGCATTGGGAATCTTGCGACGCACTAGACACTAGGTTCGTTAATTTCGCCCGGTGGAAGCTGTTTGCCCTATAGGACCCTCGCCCGGGACAGTCTATCCTTGGGAGTGTGCAAGGCAGGTGAAAAACGAGGGGTCTATAGGCGTAGTGATGGCCTCCACTGATCCAGGATATAGAATAGTTGCGAAAAAGAAGAGGAATCTTTTCCAACTATTTAGGAATAAAAATGTGTTTTAAGTAAAGTTGAACGAATAAATAATTACATGTGGCATGAGCTTGCTCCGTTCTTTGTTTCTTGTCTTCGACACATTCTTGCGTTAATAAATGTCACTTTGTTAAGTCTTCGGACGGACCCCCGTTGTCCTCCAAGACCTCCGCTATGTGATTTCGTTAAGTCTTTGGACGGACCCCCGTTGTCCTCCAAGACATCCGTTATGTGATTTCGTTAAGTCTTTGGACGGACCCCCGTTGTCCTCCAAGACCTCCGTTATGTGACTTGGTTAAGTCTTTGGACGGACCCCCGTTGTCCTCCAAGACCTCCGTTAGGTGATTTCGTTAAGTCTTTGGACGGACCCCCTTGTCCTCCAAGACCTCCGTTATGTGACTTTGTTAATTCTTTGGACGGACCCCCGTTGTCCTCCAAGACCTCCGTTATGTGATTTCGTTAAGTCTTTGGACGGACCCCCGTTGTCCTCCAAGACCTCCGCTATGTGCTTTCGTTAAGTCTTTGGACGGACCCCCGTTGTCCTCCAAGACCTCCGTTATGTGACTTTGTTAAGTCTTTGGACGGACCCCCGTTGTCCTCCAAGAACTCCGTTATATGATTTCGTTAAGTCTTTGGACGAACCCCCGTTGTCCTCCAAGACCTCCGCTATGTGGTTTCGTTAAGTCTTTGGACGGACCCCCGTTGTCCTCCAAGACCTCCGCTATGTGGTTTCGTTAAGTCTTTGGACGGACCCCCGTTGTCCTCCAAGACCTCCGTTATGTGACTTTGTTAAGTCTTTGGACGGACCCCCGTTGTTCTCCAAGACCTCCGCTATGTGCTTTCGTTAAGTCTTTGGACGGACCCCCGTTGTCCTCCAAGACCTCCGCTATGTGATTTCGTTAAGTCTTTGGACGGACCCCCGTTGTCCTCCAAGACCTCCGTTATGTGACTTTGTTAAGTCTTTGGACGGACCCCCGTTGTCCTCCAAGACCTCCGTTATGTGATTTCGTTAAGTCTTCGGACGGACCCCCGTTGTCCTCCAAGACCTCCGCTATGTGATTTCGTTAAGTCTTTGGACGGACCCCCGTTGTCCTCCGAGACCCCGTTAAGATTCCCGTCAAGACCTTAGGCGCTGTCCCCTAGGTCCCCACTAAACCCCTAGGAATAGTCCCCTAGGAAGTCAAGTCTTGGAAGGATCCCCCTTTTTCCTCCTAGAATGCCAGTCAAGTCTTTGAATGGATCCCCGTTGCCACCCAAGAAGTATGTTACAACCTTGTAAGTAGACCCCCGTTTGAATCTCGAACGGATTTAAGATCCCATTTGATCTCGTCCACCTTTCACCCTAACGGTCATTTCCCATCAGTAGCATGAGCATTCGCCCAATGTTTACCCGAGCCTAAGTTGCATTCTTTCTCTGTCGCAGCAAGAATGAAGTGGAAAAGAGCACCGTGTCACCGCCTGTCCAGCATTGAGTCTGACAGTTCCTCAGTCGCTATAACACCTCCACTCCGGTACCTCGGAACGACCAGCTCAGAGGAAAACAGTTGGGAAGTGATACCGCAGATGATCAGACCAGTCCAACCAAAGAAGAGTTGCTCCAAGCTTTAGAAGCCTCCAATGTTAAGGAAGAGATTACCAGGTTACACCACGAGAAAGCACGGGACCGATTTGTTGAGTCGATGAGACAGAAGGGTGTTGAGGTTTTGTTTCAGACAGATGGATCCTTCATTGAAATTTCTGACCACGAGGAAGAGGTCGAAGTCACCCAACCTCCGAATTGCAACCAAACTCCACCCCCTCAACCTCGCGAAAACACCAAATCCCCTCATTCTCTATCCCAAATCTTACCTCCCACTCAGGCTCACTACACCTTGCCTCACCCCAGATCCAACATCACCCTTGGGTTGCCCCCCATAAATCCCCAAATACAATACACTCAAAACACCCATGTCTCACCAATCACAACGATCATGCCTCAACCATCACTCCCACGACATCTTACTAATTATGCTCCCTCTCAGTTCGAGATATCCAATCAAATCCCAAGAACTCAGTCACCATATATGGATACTCAATCAAGCATTGGACTTCATGGAGACCCGTATCATTTCTACGGTCTGGGAGCTTTTGGACCACAAGTTCATTGCATACCTCCGATGTACATTCCTATGAGCAACCGAGGTTATGAGTATGCCTACGCCCATGTACTTCCACGGAGTCCTCATGGTTCACCACAGCCGGGTAACGTATTGGGAAAGAGATGGAAAATGAAATATAAGGAACCCCTTGCCTCGAGCGGTGGTAATTCTCGTCACCACCACATCTCAGCCAGAGATAAAGGAAAGACCAAACGCCAACCCAAACCCCATTTCATAAGATTTGAGGATTTCGGAATGCCCATAAGCAAGGTATTTGAGAGATTGGTTAAGCAAGGCCTCACAAATCCCCTTGTCAACTTTCAACCCAAGAACCCTGAGAAGTATCTTGATGAGAGCAAAAGATGCGCTTTCCACAATTACCATGGGCATAATACCGACGAGTGCCTTGTTGTGAAGCGTATCATTCTGGGTTTGATTAAGGAGGGAAAGCTGGAACCCCCTCATGCCTCTGACGCATCCAACAGCCCGAGTGTCAACATACTTAATCCTGCGACCTCTCCAAGGATCAATGAATGGAGTGATATCCGCCCCGAGGAGAAGGAGCCTGTGGTCGACAGAGTCACCAATCCCAAAGTAGGAGAGACAGTTTCGGGAAGATTGACAAATTCAGTATCCAAGATGGTGGTTCCTAACATCAGCAAAGCCAAAGGTGACGGAAAACGTTGGGGAAGGATCAGTGTCACAGGAAATGTCTGAAGGGCTAAATACCCCAGGTTGTGAAATTGATAATGCCGTGGTTTCCGTAACAGGGGACGAAATTTCAAAACCCCTTTCATCAACCTCCCCTTAGGAAAAGTCAAAGTCCATTGTTAGGATGTGTGATAAGTCTTTAGGAAAAGTCGGTTAAGATGTCCGTTAGGTTTAGTAAAAGTCTTGACTCCCCGGTTGACGCCATGTGGTGACCATTCTGAGTCCATTGTCAGTTTTCTTAATAAAATTATTATTATCACCTTGTCAAAAGTTTGCAAAAATGTGTGTGAGTCTTTCACTCAAAACAAAAGTATGTCTTCAAAAAAAAAAAATCTTAAAATAAAAATATCAAGTTTTTCCTAAAAGGATAATCTGCTAATGAAGCATGCTTCTCGAATCATGGTTATAATTTCACCTTGGGGTTTAAAATGCTAAAGTCATTTGCGGTTTTGTCCCTCGGAAACATCGACCAAGGAGCTCACATCTGAATTGGTGTCCGAGGCAACCATCCACATGAGGAAGAAAAGTTGGAATACCGATTGCAAGAAAATGCTTGTGTTTTCGGAAGCCCAAAGGCGGCTACATCAAATGGCCATACACTCGTTGAATGCCATGCACGAAGGTCACGCCCCTTGAAAGGAAATCACCAAAAGAAGATGGCCAAAGATGAGCCCGGTAGTTACAACGCCAAGCCAAATGGAGGCCTCGCGACATCTTTTCCCGATGACACGGAACCCGAGTTCCCCGTGGAAGGCATGGAATATGCCGCCGACAACCCCTCCAACAACGGAAGAAGGAAACAGACCATCGCACTTCATAAGGGCCCATCCCTAAAAAAAATTTAAAAAAAAATGAGTCTTCCAGCCTCGTAGGATCTAGATTCTCACAAAAAGTCCTTCTTGGACTGTGTCTTTTCATTTTTACAAAGGTCCAGACTTGGACATGTATGTACAAAGTTATCTAAATAAAATAGTCATTTTCATTCTCTTCTCTCTAGACTTGAGACATTATTTGCAATATACATTTACTCTTGAAACTGCCTTGCTTGTTATTTTCAATTAATTGCTACGTCCCCAAAATAATGAATTGACTTCTAAGCATACTAGTCAATGACAACTCATTAAGGACGAATGGACCTAAACACAAATGAAAAATGCTAAATGCAAACAATTAATCTTGATGTGAATAAATGTTGTGATCAATTGACATGAAAAAACCATTAATGGCATGTCTTCCCTCATACGCATTCCCGATACACATTTCCGATACACAACCCGATACACCTTCCCGAGACAAATTCTTGATGCACATCGAAGGCATCCCGAGACAGTGAAAAGGCGAGGACGTTGTTGCTCGACCACCGAGATTTGACAGTGCTCACACGTGTGCGACAAAGCATAGGGCTTCCCAAAATTTTCAAAGTCAGCCCAAAGTAACAGGCACGCCACAAGGGGCTACAAAGGAGCCAATGCCCGAGAAAGCGAGCTGGGGCTAATGTTTACCTCCTCCAAAAAAAAAAAAAAGGGGAGAAGAGGGAAAGGAAATGAGCATATGCAAAGAGGAAGTTTGCCTCAAGAGCTCATCGCAAAAGGTCCACCCCCAAGAGTTCACACAAAAGGAGGGTTCACCCCAAAAGGCCCATCCCAAAGAGTTCACCACGAAGTGGAAGGATCTACATCAAAGGATCAACAACGTCCTCCGAGACAACGTGAGAAGAAAGCCAATTTCAGCAAAATACGGCCCAAGGCCGAACTACGGCGACCTGAGCTCCTCAAACTGAGGAGAACGTAGGCATCCTTCGGGTCCGGTCACAGCATGAGAAAGAACGGTCAAACCATGGCTTTCCCAAAGTAGCCAAACCTCTCCCCCTTGGTCCCATCAATGACCAATTTACCAGACAAGGACCAATTCCCCATAAACACCTTTTGATCTTGCCATTGATCGAATCTTAATCCTAATTGATCACAACATTTATACATGTTAAGGCTAATTGCTTGTTATAATCTTGACTTAATAATGAACATGGTCCATCCAAGCAATCATTTTGATAATTTTAACCAAGACAAATTTCAAATTTCTCGACAAGTCTTCTTCTCTACATCCTAGGAAAGAGCTAAACACTTATGTTTTCTCAAGCAGGGGTTTCCTCCTATTTCATGATACAATTGAGGGACTCTCTCTCGCCTAAATAAATGCCCCTGCATGTTTTCTCCAAAAGACATCTTAAGTCCCCATCCCATCGAGTCGGCTGGATCACTCATAAAAAAAAAAAGAAAAAAAAAAGAAAAGTGGCACCAAAAGAGTAGCCCGCTAGGTTGAAAACCCATAAGGGAGGCCTAGGCAAAAGACAGGGTGTGCCATAAAAGACGCAAAAAAGTAGCCCGCTAGGTTGAAAACCCGCAAGGGAGGCCTAGGCAAAAGAAAGGGTGCGTCATGAAAAAGGGCTGGGTTCCTAACCTCACTTCAAAGGTCATGTTGGGTCTACGCCAACGCCAAAGGTCGAAAGATGATATCGGGTCTACGCCAGCATCAAAGGTCGAAGGACGACATTGGGGCTACCTCCACACCAACGACCACAGGGGTATGGGGCTACCTCCACAAAGACATGGGGGTACCACCACAAAGACATGGGGCTACCCCGACATCGATGACAACGAGGACATGGGGATATGCCGCCACCGACACCAATAAGGACATGGGGCTACCTCCAACATCAACAGCGAGAAGGACATGGGGCTACCCTAATATCAATGACAAAAGGGTTCCCTATACCTGATCACTGCTAAGAAATGGACAAATCTCCAAGGGACTTTATGCATGACAAACCTCATGGTTAAGTTAATATAAAAAAAAAATTGACTAACAAGCTTCGTTAAAAGATTTGCCTTTAGGAATAAGCATTTTTAAGCTTGCCCCTTTGACCTCATTTATCAAAAAACAATGTTTCAAGCAAAATGCTTTTGATCTTCTCTCAAAATTATTGGACTTTTTCATCCACAATGTGTCTAAAAGGTCACCCATAGGCTTCCCCGGTGTCAAGAAAGTGTGTCAACCTTCCCAAAGAGCTAAGTTGACCAAATTTCAAACTTTGACCAAAGAGGTCAAGTTAAAATCTTCCCGGTCAAACTCCCCAAAGATGGAGTTGAGCCAAGTCAAGCCTTGACCCAAAATGGTCATTTTAGGATAAAGTGTTTGTCCCGGCAGTCCTTCATAAGTCCAGACTTGTGTGAAAAAAGCCGGCTGTCCTTCGTAAGTCCAAACTTGTGTGAAAAAAACCGGCAGTCCAAAATGACGTAAGACCATCCTTGTTAGTCAACCATCTCGTAGTTAGAGTTGACCAAACCTTTAGGATTGACTAAGTGAAAGTCAAATCCGTTGTTGTCCCCGGTGTAGACACCCCGCCTTGGACCGCTCACCCCGATTGCACATTTGATCTTGTGTTTCTCCCCATTTTAAGTGTTGCTCGTTAGTTTCTGTCACTGCCGTTAAGTTCCTGACTGACTTCGTTAAGTACAGGGACTAAACTGAATGACAGGGCTGATTTTCTAGTCCATTCTGTCAAAATTGCCTTCCCTGAGTCGCGCGCCTCCGACAGGAGGAGTCAGGCGCGCGCGCCTCCCGCCCCCAAAGCAGGAAGCGCGCGCCTCTGGGCGTCAGTTATAGATTTCTGGCCAGGATTCTCTCCCTTGCTAAATTTACAGGATTTTGCCCGGGAAGGATTTCTTGGTGACTGAGTTTTGGCACCAAAAACACCCCTCTTTCACCTATAAAAACCTCCCTTTACCTCCATTTTCAAGGACCGAAAATTGAACTTACAAAACTATACCAAAACCATTTTCTAAAGGTTCTCCAAGGATATCATCAAGCAACATTTGAAGGTCTTCAAATTGTAGGTAAAAGTCCATCTTTTCCTTTCTTTTCTACTTCATCTCCTCACTCTCTCTTTTACTCTAATCAAATGTGCAATCACCCAAATCATTTTGGGACATGGCTTTAATGATCACCTCATCTCATTGAGGCTGGTTAAGGAGTTATCTCCTACATTCCAAACTCTATTTTAAAACCCCCTTTTATGACTTAAAGAAGAAGAAGAAGAACGTTATTATTCATGTAGATTTTGATCAAGCAAGACCAACTTTAGTTGGGCGAGATGGGTGTTTCGGTACTTCCCATCTCGTAATCTAACCCCCGAACCTCAAAACAAAGAATCTCTGTTTTCGTAATCAAACTTAGGCTATAATCAATAGGTTTTTCTTTTGTTCCTCAAAACATAGGTGGCGACTCTAAAAACAAGTTAGACATCCTAGGATCCTTTCACGCGCTCTAGCCAAGGCCGTGGCTCCCCGGGGTATCTACAGTGGCGACTCCGCTGGGGACGTTTGAGGGTTAAACTTGCATCTGATCAAAATCTACATCTTTTCTGGGCATTCTGATTCCTGATGGGGGAGGCGCGCGCTTCTGGCCTCTTCAGCCTAAGGCGCGTGCATCCCGCATCAAGGACCAGAATCGCCCACTTCTTCATGTTCTTCATCTTCTTCTTCTGCTATTCTGCACTAATCATTTCTGCAGGGGTTACAATATGAACATAGGACCAGGGCAATCCCTTGAGTCCAAAATCTGACATTCTGACAGGTGTGCCCAGAAGCGCGCGCCTCCTAATATCATTGCGCCATGCGCGCACGTCCCACATCAACACTCAGAGGCGCACGCTTCTGGGTTGGTTCCCAGAACAGAAACAGGTTTGAGTGACTGAGCAGAACAGTGGGGTGTGGGCACAGTTGCCTGCATCAGAACAGAATTGAACCCTCGAACTGTTTTAATTTTGTGTTTTATTTACCGGTCACACGGGTGATTCGGGAGTTGTAATTTATGTGCTTATGTGTTTTGTTTGTTTTCTTTCTTTTCAAAAAAAAAAATAATAAAAAAAAAAAAATTGTCACTTGTTAGACCTCACACTACATGCACATATTCCTATGAACTGCTCACTATCGAGTCGCACAAGTCCAACCCCAAACCCGTCGAGGCCCGTCCTAGAAAGTTTCAAGCTCCACTCGACCTTGGCTCTTTCGAAGCGTTAAACCTCAGCCCGTGGCGTAGTTCAAGACTACATGCCAGGGGTGA
Organism: Campanula takesimana; assembly: GCA_026119855.1. Lineage (NCBI taxonomy): Eukaryota > Viridiplantae > Streptophyta > Magnoliopsida > Asterales > Campanulaceae > Campanula > Campanula takesimana. The sequence goes on along the minus strand of JAOWBW010001684.1, from coordinate 58,847 downwards.
CCTTTGAGCCTCATATTCAAGCCGAGCACAAGCCACACAATTCTAGTTAGGGTCTAACACTCCGTGACTCAAGTCGGTTTCCATGTACCGAGATTTCCCTAAACTAATGTCTTCAAATCATACATGCCAACATGTTGAAATGGACACAATAAAAATCCATCCCCAAAAGTGGTTATTTTGGACGAAAATAAAAATCCGTCCCCACATGTATGCTTTACTACATTAATTTAGTTTAATCCCGGTACATGTAGGATTCACAAGCGCGATGGAATCCGATGAGTATATGGGACCGCGAGATGGTCTATATACTAGTGTGACGATTCCATTATTCTCTTAGAAACCCCAAAAGGGATCCATTCCCTCCGACTTATAAAAAAAAAATGAGTCTTTTCTTATGTGGTTCGAGTCGTGTGCCCAACTGTGTGTTCTAAGCCTCTTCGTGGACCGTAAGTGTTACTCAAGATTGACAAGGGCCTCTTCTGCAATATAGGTTCAATTGGTACTTACAGAGTCTACCGGGATTCGGCAAATCGGTTAGTCCGTGAAGAGATCACTCCAACAGCTCCTACATCAACCATGACCGGCAGCAGCAACACCATGTCTCTCGAACAGCTCTCAACAATGGTCCAACTCCTCCAAGAGCAAGTCTCCACCCTTAATAAGGAGGCACAAAGCAAAGACGACATTTGGTAATCCCACCTCGACAGCCAAAGGGAGGCCCACAAGGCCGAGATGGAGCTAATGAAAGAAAAGCTCACTAACCTTGCCAAGGGGAAGAACAAGAATAATGATGACGAATCCGAGTGGACCGAGGGTTTGTTCAAAAGTCCTTATGTCAACACCCGCACTAAGAAAATGGGGGAGCCGAGTTCCGAGAACAATGAGCCCAAAATGGTGGATTCTATCATGGCCTACATCGACCAAAAATTCAATGGGCTCAACATGGGGAAAGGCTCCGACACAAGCCTTTATCAATCATCCATCCTCATGAGTACTATGGCCGCTCTTCCCGATAAGTTCAAGATGCCCGACATAAGAAAATTCAAGGGCAACTCTTGTCCTATGGCTCACATTGAGATTTATATTTGGGCAATGGTTCCGAAGAAAGTCTCCCCCAAGGTGATGGCTCAATGCTTTCCTCTCACTCTCGAGGGGGCGGCAAAAGATTGGTATGCTACTCTCCTGCTCACTGTTCGTCTTGATTGGGACTCCGCCATGCTTGCCTTCAAGTCACAATACCAAGGAAACACCACTCATCGGCCCACAAGGAAAGAGCTTGAGAATACCACTCAAAGAGACAACGAGTCCTTCATTGACTTCACAAGGAGATGGAATGACAAACTCTCCGAAATTGTTGAGAGGCCGAACACAAAAGAGTAAATGGACATCTTTCTCAAGTGTCTCAAGATTGATCTCCGCACCCACCTAAGTGGGGCTTTCTACTCCGACTTCTCCCAAATGTATGAGGCGGGGGTACGCATGGATGACTTGCTTAAGGAGATTAAGAAGACCACTCCTACTTACCGATACAAGGCCGCTTCCAACTCCACAAAAAAGGCCTCGGTCAACGCCGTCACTAATGACAAGGGGAATTACATAAGGGTTCCTCCACCTCAAGGGAAGAAGTCCCGAAATGACCGTGTCTATACGCCTCTCCAAGGCATGACTCAAACCGAAGTGTTCGAAGTCCTCAAGGCAAAGGGTCAAGTCACACCCGTGCAAGGGTACCAACCCAAGACGGTCCACCCCAATCATGCTCACCACAAATATTGTGGCTACCACCAATATAGTGGCCACACCACCGAGGATTGCTTCGTTCTCCGCAATGTCATTCAAGATCTCATAGACAAGAAAGAATTTGTAGTGACTAATGGCGAGCATGTCAATGTAATAGAGATAGGAGAACTCGAGGGGACCACCCATTCAATCCCAATTGTGGATGGGGGCCCCAATGTTATGAATAAATTTGACAATTCTTGTTATGTGGTGACTTACGATGAGGTAATGAGGGAAGTACTAGAGAATAGGAAAAAGAAGCAAGATGGAAACGTCAACATGCTAACTCGATCTGGTCGAGTCATAGCAAGCAACCCTTCCACTTCCGCACCAAGCTCCTCTTCTCAAAGGCCGCAAGCTTGCGACACTCCCGAAGATCCTCTACTTGTCCAACTCAAGAAAACTCAAGCCAACATTTCTATTTGGGACCTCATTGCATCCTCAAAGAAACACCGAGATCTTGTCATCCGCAATCTCGATGATACATCAGTTTCTCCCAATACTACTCCCGAGGACCTCACGGCAATGATCGGTCACATTCATTTTGGCAACGTCATCACCTTTGCCGTTATGGACCTTCCACCATTTGGTTCCGATCACAACGAGGCTATTTACCTCAAGGTACGAGCAAGGGGGAGGCCCATCTCAAGAGTCTTAGTGGACGGTGGTTCCGCACTCAATCTCATGCCTGGCAGAATCATGGGCATACTGGGGCTTAAGGATTCCGATTTGAAGCTTTCTACTCAAGTAATCCGAGGTTATGACAGCACCGCCCGTACAGTCATGGGCATGATCGAAATAGACATCGAGTTTGGGAGTATGGTCATGTCCGTTCCATTCCAAGTGCTTGATATCCCGGCATCGTTCAACTTACTTTTGGGTCAACCATGGATTCACAGTGCTAATGCCATCCCGTCAACTCTCCACCAATGTGTCAAGATCCGAAATGGTGATGAAATAGTGACCGTCATGGCTGAAAACGTCACTATCCACAGAAAAGGTGAGCCCGTCCACCAAGTTCAGCATGGTCTACCAGACTCCACTCTCTCCAGCGTCTCAATCAATGCCATTGACAAAGAAGGGGGAAACGGATCATGGACCCCCAATAATCACAAAGTCCTCCGCATGATGAGGAATATGGACTACTTCCCTAGTTTAGGCCTAGGGAAATATCAACAAGGAATCCTACACCCTGTGCAAGTCCCATTTGTCAAGAACACATTTGGTTTGGGGTACGAGCCTTCCAGAGAAGACTTGAAACAAGAGCAAGCGATCAATAATGAAAAGGCCCGAGCTCGTAAAGAAGACCGTCGTTATGAGGTCCCTAATCTAAGGCCTTACCGCAAGATGTTGAATGGTTATTTTGTCCGCCAAGGGGAAGACGTTCCATACATGATCTTTCCCGAGCCATGGGTTAACAATAAGGGCGTCAAAAAGCCCGGTCTCGAAATCTTCTCCGATTGTGAGATCCAGAAATCCGAAAGGGAACAACTCCCATGTCGCCCCGTGAATGGTGGGGAAGGAAGGCGACTATAGAGTCCGAGACAGAAATCACCGTGGGGGAAGAACTACAAATTTAGCCTCCATGTTCGAAGAGCTTGCCATGATGAATGAATGCCAATTCAACGCCATCCATGACACCGTCATCATGAATGAGACTATCAGTGAGATCCCGCCAAGCTCCGAGCTGATCAACAATTGGTATTCTACGAAAGGGCCCATGGTATCTGAGGAATTCTTAGTCCAAGAGATGGGTTGCATACCCCGCATAGCAACAAAGGAAGAGCGTCTCACACTTACTTTCGAGTCCGAGAGTGTCTCTAATACCCTCACCCAAGAGGATTTGGAGGCCATAGCTGAGCGTGTGTTTCCTTTCTTTGCTAATGAAAAATTTGATATTTCTGAGTACCCTGAGATTGCAAACATCATAAATGATGAATTAACTAATAATGAACTTAACGAACAAGTTAATAACGATTCAAATTATGATGAAATAGACCACGAAAACACAACATACTTAAATGAACTTGCTCAACAAGTCCGTAGTCGTGGCGAGAATGGTCCAGAGGCTGACGAAGAATTGCATAAGAAGAGCCAAAAGAAACTAAGATTGGAAGCTTCTTCAAGGGGGACGACAGAGACAGATTGACTGCATTACTATGGGAGTTCGTGGATGTGTTCGCATGGTCATACAAAGACATGCCGGGTTTGGACAGAAAGGTAGCGGAGCACAGGATTCCGATCAGGGAAGATGCCAGGCCAGTAAAACAGAAGCTCAGAAAGATCAAGCCAGAATGGTCTCTGCAGGTCAAAGAAGAGATTGAGAAGCTCCTCAGTGTGGGTTTCATCAAGGTTATCGAGTATCCGACATGGTTAGCCAACATCGTGACAGTCAGAAAGGCAAACGGCAAGGTTCGAGTTTGTGTGGACTTCCGGGATTTGAACAAAGCTTCCCCAAAGGATGATTTTCCACTCCCTAATATTGACATGCTGGTCGACTCCACAGCTGCCTATGAGGTTCTCTCATTCGTGGATAGGTTCGCTAGGTACAATCAGATTCTCATGGCCGAGGAAGATCAACATAAGACAGCCTTCACAACACCGTGGGGTACCTTTTGCTACACAGTCATGCCATTTGGGTTAAGAAACGCTGGGGCTTCCTACCAAAGAGCCGTGACGGACTTGTTCCACGACATGATTCACAAAGAAATCGAGGTCTATGTGGACGACATGATCATTCACTCCAAAGGGACCGATGGTCAACATTTAATCGACCTCCGCAAGTTCTTCGAAAGGCTTCGTCAACACAAGATGAGGCTCAACCCTGTAAAATGCACGTTCGGGGTTATCCGAGGCAAAGTCCTTGGTTATATGGTCACTGAAAGGGGAATTGAAGTAGACCCCTCCAAAATCAAGGCAATCATTGACATGCCTCCCCCAAAGACGCAGAAAGAGATCAAGGGTTTCATGGGCAGATTGTAATACATCAGTCGGTTTGTGCATCAACTCACTTCCATGTGCGAGCCAATCTTCAAGCTACTCAAGAAGAATGTGGCTTTAGAATGGACCGACGCGTGCCAAGAAGCCTTCGACCAAGTGAAGCATTACTTGACGTGCCGTCCTGTTCTAGTTCCGCCACACAAGGAGAAACCTCTTTTGCTCTATCTCACTGTCAATGATGAAGCCCTAGGGGCTATGTTAGCACAATAGCAACGAGAGTCCACAAAGGAGAATGCCATTTATTTTGTCAGTCGCCGATTCCAAGGAGGCGAAAAGAACTACTCTGTCCTAGAGAAGTCATGTGCAGCATTGGTTTGGGTCACTCAAAAGCTCAAGCACTACATGGAAGCTTTTCCGATCAAGCTAGTAGCAAAGGTGGACCCGCTCCGCTACATCTTCGAGAAGCCTCTCATGTCAACAAGAATAGCCAAATGGTACTTCATGCTCGCTGGCTATGATATCACTTACGTCACACTAAAATCCGTCAGGGGGAAAGTGTTCAGTGACCAGCTTGCCGAATTCCCATGTGACGAAGTGAAGGGGGAAGACGTACAGTTTCCCGACGAGCATTTAATTTGTACTGCAACCGAGGAAATTAAGTGGCAACTTTTTTTCGATGGCGCCGCCAATAAACACGGCTTTGGTATAGGAGTATTGCTTGTCGATCCAAAAGTCATCTACACTCCCATCGCCATCCGCCTGGAATTCGAGGCTACCAACAACATTGCCGAGTACGAAGCATGCATAGCAGGGCTCGAAGCAGCTCTCGAAAGAAACATCACGGAATTAGAAGTATTCGGCGACTCTTTGCTCCTTATCAATTAGCAATCGGGTAAATGGCGAACCCAAGACCCAACTCTCCAACAGTATGGTCAACACCTTGAAGAATTGGTTGAACAATTCCAAGAGATCACTTTCAACTACCTGCCAAGGGATAAAAATTGCTTCGCCGATGCACTGGCCACTATAGCTTCATTAGTCGAAATGCCCAAAGGGAAAATGGTGAAGCCTTTCAAAATTGCCCGAAGGAACAGTCCGGCATATTGCATGAGTATCGAGATCAACGAGGTTCAAACAAACTCTCCGTGGTATTTAGATATCATGAATTTCCTCAAAGATGGCACTTATCCTGAGAATAGCAATAAGAAGTCTCAAGCAGCTCTGCAAAGGCTAGCCTCTCGGTACGTACTGATTGGGGACCGAGTCTATAAAAGGCACCATGACGGGATCAATCTCTTATGCGCCAATGAGGCCGAAGCTCAAGAAATAATGTGTGAAGTGCACGAAGGAGAGTGTGGACCCCACATGAATGGGTTTATGCTAGTCAAGAAGATACTTCGCATTGGTTACTATTGGAGCACTATGGAACGAGACTGTATCGAGAAAGTCAAAAGGTGTGCCAAGTGCCAATTCCACGCTAATCTGCAACATGATCCACCCTCACAACTTTACAACATGGTCACACCTTGGCCTTTCTCTTGTTGGGGGATAGACATCATCGATAAAGTTCATCCTGCCGGGAGCAATGGGCAGTTATTCGTCCTAGTGGCAGTCGACTACTTTACAAAGTGGGTCGAAGCACAAGCCTATCGGACCCTCAACGCAAAGAAAGTGGCCGAATTTGTAAAGATTAATATCATGTGCGGATACGGTGTGCCTCATGACATCATTTCCGACAACGGCTCTCACTTTGAGAAAGAAATGGATGCACTTTTGGTAGAATACAAGATCACCAAGCACAAGTCATCTCCTTACCGTCCCCAAGCAAATGGCGCGGTCGAAGCAGCAAATAAGACCATCGAGACCATCGTCAAGAAAATGGCCTCAACAGGAAAGGATTGCCCCAAAAGCTACCATTAGCATTGTGGGGCTACCGCACATCAATACGGTTCGCAACAGGAGAAACTCCTTATGCATTAGTCTATGGTTCTGAAGCCGTACTCCCTATCGAACTTGAAGTCCCATCTCTACGGGTCCTCCTCGAGAATCAAGTCAACGAGGTCAACTGGATGCAAAGTCGATATGAACAGCTAGCCTTACTCGACGAGAAAAGGCTGAGAGCACTCGAACGCACAAGGGCGTATCAGCAAAGGATGGCAAGAGCTTTCAACAAAAGAGTGAAGCCTCGAAACATTAACGTAGGAGATTTGGTCTTAAGACAACATCCTCCTAATGCCATGAATCCCCTGGGGAAATGGGGACCCCGATGGATCGGTCCGTACGTGGTCAAAAAGATACTAAGCGGTGGTGCAGTCCGACTCGTGGATTTAGATGGTGACCAGCTGCCAAAGGAGGTCAACCTCGACAAGCTCAAGAGGTTCTACGCTTAATAAACAAAGACTATATAAAAAAAAAAAAAAAATCGCTCGCTAGGTTGAAAACCCGCAAGGGCGGCCTAGGCAAAAATTAGAGAACGTGCAAAAAAGAAGCCCGCTAGATTGAAAACCCGAAAGGGCGGTCTAGGCAAAAAACAGGGTGCACACAAAAAAAAATGGTCTTTGTTTGTTTGAACTACGGAGACCTAAGCCTCCCAACTGGGGGAACGTAGGCAACCTTCGGGTGCGGTCTAAAACATATCAAAAATACCCAATTCACTTCAAATAACAAAATGCAATTTTTATTCATTCAATGAATCATTCAAATCATTACAACGGATTTATTGAGCAACAAAAGACATCAAAATATTAAATCCTAAAACAAAGTGGTCTAAGTGCAATCTCTTGGGGTACAAAGAAAAATCTAATCTTTCTTAGGTTTGGGAACCCATTGCTTCTTGTTATGTCCTTTAGTCCTCTTGGATAGGGACGGAACATTCTTGGGACCGCCAAGATGGGAGAAAACGCTAGGACGGGACGGAGCTTCATCAACGGCTTTCCCTTTGCCCTTATCAAGCGGAGCCTTAGCGGGGACAACCATGGGACGCTTCCACACATAGGAGGAATTTCCCTTACCTTTCTTCTTCTTGGGAAAGTGACAGGGTCTATAGTCCCGCACATGAACCACCGGTCTCACGGGGTCAACAACATCGTCATTGGGCCTTCCCAAACAATCAAAAACGCTCGGACGCTTCTCCACCATCGGGACGGACCCTACAGCTGGAACGGCATTCACCACTGGAATGGAATTCTCACCCTCGGGGACGGAAACCTTAACTTCAAAGGAGAAAGTCATTGGGGCCATTATGACAAGAATTTTGTGGTTTAAGAGGAGAAAGTGTTTGCAAAAGAATGCTGTGTGACCATTCTGGTCGAAAATGGTTCAAAATTTATAGCTGTTGGAACATTCTGATCAGAAAAAGAAAGGGGCTATAATTCAGCAGGCCAGAAGCGCGCGCCTCCGACCAAGGCTGCACAACGCGCGCGCCTCCCACAAGAAAGGCCCGACGCGCGCGCCTTTGACAGCAGTTCAGACAGAAACAGCCCTTGTCAGTTCAGAACAGAACCCAAGCACTTCAACATATCCAACCTGCAGCAAAATCAAATCCCAGCAACAAAAAGGAGTTCAAGCATCGACAACAAGCATCCTTTGGGCACACATTTGTTTGTAAAGAGTCGACATCTAAGATCGAGTCGTTAATAGAACATAAAATGAGTAGTAAGATAAATAGGATTGTAAATACATGTTAAACGTTATTACAGGCAAAAGTAAAAGTGTTTCAATCCCTCGTCCTCTCAGCCACAACAGCTTGGGCACACCATCACCAGCACTGTGCTCACCCCCTGCTGCCGCTCTCGGTCTCCTCATCATCATCATCATCCTCATCATCATCATCGTCATCATCATCCTCAGACTCAGACGTCTCAACCACAACATCGGGACGGGTCCTCTTGGCAGCTCTCCCTGACAAACTAGCACCACCCCGGCTCTGGCTACCTTCTCGGCTCAGGCTCCTATTATGGCTACCCCCGTGGCTCAGACTCCTGCTCAACGACTGCCTCGCCGAAGAGACAGCCTCATCAATGTCCAGTGCAGCATCCCTGCAGCCTCGTCCCATGCCCCGAGCACCTCGGGCAGCTCCTCTCGCAGCACCAGAGACAGCACCAGCAGCACCTCTAGTCATGGCAGCAATATCCCTGCACAGCTCCAGCACCCTCTCCTCCAGCTGACGGAGCCTCCGCCTCATCCCTTTGTTCTGCCTACCCAAGTGCCTATAAGCAGCCACGGGCACCTGTTGCAACAAAGAACAGGAAAAGGAAACTACATCAATACAAAGGACAGAAAAACAAGACTGGAACTGAGAAATGCAAAGATGGTCAGAAAAACATACCACAGCAGCCTGAGCGGGAGGCTCTCTCTCCGGTGACATATCCTCGGGAACAATCTCCCTCTGCTCCTCAAAGACCCCGAAGTTGGAATAAGTGTAATAAGGAGGAGGCAAAGGAGGATCAAAACAATACCCGGCACCGGTAGTATAAAACTGAGCGGAGGTCGAAGGAGCAGCCTGTGATCTCCTCGGATCAGTAAACATAAAGCCCTGCATCAAGTTGTTCTCCCTGAAGAGGCCATAATCCTGATCCAAGTGAATATAAGGGACGGCATCAACTCCTACCATATACGCCCCGCGATCAGCCTCTGAAAGTGACCTCCAGTTACGAGGGCAGAAAGGAGGAACGTCTGGAACTGCAGGACGGGGGGGGGGGGTGTAAAAGTCTCTCACCTGGGTACCATGCTGCCAAAACACCCTATCTCCCAAGTACAGAGCCATGCACTCACCCGAACTCATCAAAAGCCAAGAACGGGTAGGAATAAGAGTATGCTCAAACCAGTGCTGAACTGATCTCCACGGATACAAAGAGAAGGCAACGGACTCAGGCCTCAAGGTGTCCAAGTGCCGTCGGGCCGAAGTAAGACTAATGGGGTTCGTGCCGGCCTTCACATTCCTCTCCTTGTACGCCCACCGTGCGCAGTCCGGATACTGGGGCTGGCCTTCCTTGGCAATCTTAAAATCCCTCAGATTCAGGATAGCAAAAGCCCAAAGCTGTAGACAAGAGGCAGAAACAAAGTTAATGACAGTCAACCAAAAAGGCAGTTATGACCAAGGCAAGGAGAATATAAAAGGGACAGTAAGTGGTATACCTCCCACAGCAAGCTGAAGCCCGTAACAGAGCTGGTGGTCGAGCGGCTGGTCAAATCCATGCCGTGGTAACAAGCAGCCAAGCCCGCAGCGCCCCAGTTATACTGGCCGATCTGGTCCAACTCCACTAACAAGTCAAGCAGAGCCAAAGAGGCCGAAGATCCCCCGTTGGCAAACAGAGTATGGGATAACAAGTACCAAATGAAGCAACGGGCCACGGCATCAACCCGATCAGCAGTAACACCTTGAGCCTCAGCCATCAAGATGCTGAAATAAGCCCAGATTCACCCCCATGTCACTCGAGAATTCTTAACCTCGAACCGGCAGTCAACCAAAGCCAGTAACTCGTCCGGAGTCCGAGCGGCCCCTCTCAAACCAAAAGGAACATGCATCCCCATGAACGGCAAGCCCGTCAAAGCTTTGAAATCAGTAGGCGTCATAGTCACCTCGCCCATGGGTAAATGGAAGGTGTAGGTGGTGTCCCACCATCTTTCCCTCAATGCCTGGACCACATTGGGGTCATTCTTCAAAGCTGGGAGGCTAGTGACAAAAAGACCAAAATGAGTCCCTGTGACTCGGGCCCGAACATTCTCAGGCAACCTCTTCCATATAGAGATGGGCCCATGGGCCCCACCGCGAATCTCTGTCAGACGGGTCCACTCCTGAAAGGAAAGAAGGAACAGCAAAAATTTCATCAGCATGACTGCTAGAAAACGGATGAACTCAACATAGAGATTTCAATGACAGAACAATGTACAAGCAAGTATGTGAACATGAAAATGGGCCCCCCAACATGTTTCTTACAATAAATCAGCAACAATGAACAACATGCAAAGAATGATCGATAAAGCTGCTGCAGCAATATTTCGGGTAAAGAAAACAGAACTTCATGAAATCCGAAATTGACAAGAAAGGTGAGGCATTCTTACCAAACCCGAAGTCACGAAGTGAGAAATGTGGGTATGAGGCCGGAAAGTAAGCAAGCTCGGGTCCATAGCTTCAACCCCAATTTCGGGCTCCTCGCTCTGTGGCATCTCAAACGGAGGTGATTGCTGACGATCCGACATCGTTTCTTTGACGGAATTGATCCTAGAGCAGCAAGAAAGTGTTTTGGGGTGATTTCTCTATGAAAAGTGGGCTTGGAATTTGGAGGGTTCTTCAAATTTTTGAAAACTGGCCGAAAACAGCGAACAGCCTGTTTAAATATGTTGAACTTATGCGCCAGGCGCGCGCCCCTCGACATACTCATCCGAGGCGCGCGCGTCCCATAACAAGGCCCGGACGCGCGCTCTTCCCATCATCAGGCAGGTTCAAAAGCAGTCTCCCATGCAAGAATCCATGCACAGCATCAATGTTTCCCCACGGATTCCAGACTCCCTAAGTTATGTCACGGGTGCCATACCCCCCTCAAGGGTCAATCTCAACATTTCATCCCTAGCAGGAACTTTTTCTGGTCGCGGTCAACTGTGCCCGCACCCCACAATTCAAAAAAAAAAAGTCAAGTGTGACTCCAAGGGGCACGAGACTCCAAAGCAATACTTCATCAACGGATTTCACTAACGGATTCGTCCCCAAAGGTTCACTAACGGCCTCTTCAAAGGTTCACTAACGGCCTCTCCAAAGGTTCACTAACGGCCTCACCAACGGATTTCACTAACGGATTCGTCTCCAAAGGTTCACTAACGGCCTCTTCAAAGGTTCACTAACGGCCTCTCCAAAGGTTCACTAACGGCCTCTCCAAAGGTTCACTAACGGCCTCATCAACGGATTTCACTAACGGATTCGTCCTCAAAGGTTCACTAACGGCCTCATTCAAAGGTTCACTAACGGCCTCATCAACAGATTTCACTAACGGATTCGTCCTCAAAGGTTCACTAAACGGCCTCATTCAAAGGTTCACTAACGTCCTCATCAACGGATTTCACTAACGGATTCATCCTCAAAAGGTTCACTAACGGCCTCTCCAAAGGTTCACTAACGGCCTCTCCAAAGGTTCACTAACGGTCTCATTAACGGATTTCACTAACGGATTCGTCCTCAAAAGGTTCACTAACGGCCTCCTCAAAGGTTCACTAACGGCCTCAAGGTTCACTAACGGCCTCATCAACGGATTTCACTAACGGATTCGTCCTCAAAGGTTCACTAACGGCCTCTTCAAAGGTTCACTAACGGCCTCTCCAAAGGTTCACCAACGGCCTCGTTCAAAAGGTTCACTAACGGCCTCATTCAAAACATTCAGCCGGCAGGTTCACCTAACGGATCATGCCACCCCCTCTATCAACAAAAGCCGCTCACACAGGGAGCGCACCACTATCTCTCGTAATTTCAAATTCCTGCTTTCATCGAGTCTTTGCTTTTTCTTGGTGATGTCCTCGACGGGTGTTTTTAACTTTCGTCGACGCGTTTTGCTTTGCAATCCATGTCACCGAGGGGCTCTGTAGACACCCAGCCTTGGACCGCTCACCCCGATTGCACATTTGATCTTGTGTTTCTCCCCATTTTAAGTGTTGCTCGGTAGTTTCTGTCACTTCCGTTAAGTTCCTGACTGACTTCGTTAAGTCCAGGGACTAAACTGAATGACAGGGCTAACTTTCTAGTCCATTCTGTCAAAATTGCCTTCTCTGAGTCGCGCGCCTTCGACAGGAGGAGTCAGGCGCGCGCGCCTCCCGCCCCCAAAGCAGGAAGCGCGCGCCTCTGGGCGTCAGTTACAGATTTCTGGCCAGGATTCTCTCCCTTGCTCAATTTACAGGATTTTGCCCGGGAATGATTTATTGGTGAATGAGTTTTGGCACCAAAAACACCCCTCTTTCACCTATAAAAACCTCCCTTTACCTCCATTTTCAAGGACCGAAAATTGAACTTACAAAAACTATACCAAAACCACTTTCTAATGGTTCTCCAAGGATCTCATCAAGCAACATTTGAAGGTCCTCAAATTGTAGGTAAAAGTCCATCTTTTCCTTTCTTTTCTACTTCACTCCTCTCTCTCTTTTACTCTAATCAAATGTGCAATCACCTAAATCATTTTGGGACATGACTCTAATGATCACCTCATCTCATTGAGGTTGGTTAAGGAGTTATCTCCTACATTCCAAACTCTATTTTAAAACCCCCTTTTATGACTTAAAGAAGACGAAGAAGAACGTTATTATTCATGTAGATTTTGATCAAGCAAGACCAACTTTAGTTGGGCGAGATGGGTGTTTCGGTACTTCCCATCTCGTAATCTAACCCCCGAACCTCAAAACAAAGAATCTCTGTTTTCGTAATCAAACTTAGGCTATAATCAATAGGTTTTTCTTATGTTCCTCAAAACATAGGTGGCGACTCTAAAAACAAGTTAGACATCCTAGGATCCTTTCACGCGCTCTAGCCAAGGCCGTGGCTCCCCAGGGTATCTACACCCGGTAGTCCAAAATGACCTAAGACCATCCTTGTTAGTCAACCATCTCGTAGTTAGAGTTGACCAAACCTTTAGGATTGACCATTGAAAGTCAAATCCTTCGTTGTCCCCGGCAGTCCAAAATGACGTAAGACCATCCTTGTTAGTCAACCATCTCGTAGTTAGAGTTGACCATGCCCCGGCAGTCCTTCGAAAGTCCAGTTAAGAAGTTAAAACTTGTGTGAAAAGAACCGGCAGTCCAAAATGACGTAAGACCATCCTTGTTAGTCAACCATCTCGTAGTTAGAGTTGACCATGCCCCGGCAGTCCTTCGTAAGTCCAGTTAAGAAGTTAAAATTTGTGTGGAAAGTCCTGGCAGTCATTCGTAAGTCCACACTTATCTGAAAAGAACCGGCAGCCCTTCGTAAGTCCAGCCATTTAGTCAACCCTCTCCCATAGAGCCAAGTTGGCCATGCCCAACGCTCTCCCATAGAGTCAAGTTGACCATGTCCCGGCAGTCCTTCGTAAGTCCAGACTTATGTGAAAAAAACCGACAGTCTTTCGTAAGTCCAAACTTGTGTGAAAAGAACCAGCAATCCAAAATGATGTAATACCATCCTTGTTAGTCAACCATCTCATAGTTAGAGTTGACCATGCCCCGGCAGTCCTTTGTAAGTCCAGTTAAGAAGTTAAAATTTGTGTGGAAAGTCCCGGCAGTCCTTCATAAGTCCAGACTTATGTGAAAAGAACCGGCAGCCCTTCGTAAGTCCAGCCATTTAGTCAACCTTCTCCCATAGAGCCATGTTGGCCATGCCCAACCCTCTCCCATAGAGTCAAGTTGACCATGTCCCGGCAGTCCTTCGTAAGTCCCGACCTTGAACGGTCGCCCTTAGGCTTGAGACGCTAAGTTCTCCACCCGACCTTTTACGGTCGCCCTTAGGCTTGAGACGCTAAGTTCTCCACCCGACCTTTTACAGTCGCCCTTAGGCTTGAGACGCTAAGTTCTCCACCTAACCTTTTGCGGTCGCCCTTAGGCTTGAGACGCTAAGTTCTCCACCCGATATTTTACGGTCGCCCTTAGGCTTGAGACGCTAAGTTCTCCACCCGACCTCGACGGTCGCCCATAGGTTTGAGTAGCCTTAGAATCTCTCACCCCTCTTCCGAACTACACTAGGCTTGATTCCCCGCGAACGGGATACATAGGAATCCTATACCCCTAGGTCCATCCATTGGAATCAAATCGGCCATAGCCGTCCCCCCAGTCAGATTGGGATGCTTTATTTATCGACAACCCCGCTTCTCCAAAGTGACGTTGCCGAGGGGCTCTGTAAGTAACCCAATCTGATATGACCAAATTAGAGGAATTCTTGGTACCATTCTGGGACAAACCGATAGGCCATGACCTCACTAGGATAAATTTGGAACACAAGGACCTTTCTGGAATTAAAAAATTGGAAAAATCCAGAAAGCACCATCCTTAGCCGTACGGCTACTTTGGGAGGTCAAAACCCCTATAAATTGAACCCCTTGCTGATCATTCCAGGGGGGAGAAACGATTATTGTTAGTGTTACTCTGCTAAAATTGCTCCAGAAAGTGTTTTGAGAGTGAAAGAGAAAGGAAGATTGGCCTAACTAAACATAGGTGAAGCCACCTTCTCCCCCACCCTTCTCTTCATCTTATCTCTTTTATTTGTTCATATTATTGTTGTTCATCTCTTAATTCTTGCAAGTCTTTTCCATTCAAGCAACTTAATTTCATTGCAAGTCTTGTCCTTCAAGCGCTTTAATCTTAATCTTATTGCAAGTCTTGTCCTTCAAGCACTTTAATCTTAATCTTATTGCAAGTCTTGTCCTTCAAGCACTATATATATATATTATTATTATTGTAGACACCCCGCCTTGGACCTCTCACCCCGATTGCATACAAAGTATTTTTATTTAACTTATTTTTGTTGATTTCTGTTACTTCGGTTAAGTTCCTAACTGATTCCGTTAGTTTTGGACTAAACTGCATAACAGAGTTAACTTTTAGGGTCATTCTGTCATTCTGTTATTTATCACCCGCGGGCGCCTCCGGCACTGTTTGTGGGATGCGCGCGCGTCCTGCCCCAAAAGCCGGACCCGCGCGCTTCCCGCTTTGGCAGTAACGGATTGCACCTTATTTCCCTCCCTTTTCTTATTTACAAACATCTTTTCTTGATCACAAAAACCATCTTTTTACATCCACATTCATCCCCCCTTTTCTCATTAACTCCCAATCCCAAATTCTAAGCCTTTTCCCAAAAACTAATATTTCTTTCATTTATTATTTGATTTCTTTTATTTCTTTTATTTTTCTTTTATTCATTTATCTTATTTGTGATTGGCTCATTCCATTTCACATGGATGACCAATTTCCCTCCATCATTTCCCTCTCTTTTTTTACCTATAAAAACCATCATCTTCTACCTTGGAAAGGGACTTCTTTTTTGACTCCAACCTTGATTCACCAACTACATTATACACAAATTCTCCCAACAAGAGTTCTTAGTAACAAGACTCTACACAAATTGTTCTACAACAATTTCATTACAACAACAACACTTTCAGTCAAGGTTCCAAGTCCTCTTTCTCAAGGTACAACTCCATTTTCTTCCTTTGTTTTCTTCTTCTTGATGTATGCAATCCCCATTAATGGGACATGACCAACATGACTACTTTACATATTGAAGTTAGTTAAGTTATCTCCCTACATTTTAATCTTAACTTTAATTCACCATGTTAATTTCTCTTCATCTCTTAATGTAATTCTTTAACATTACTTGTTACATGTAATCTTTATCATTAAATAAATAAAACAATTCTATTTTATTTCCCCTTTATTTCCTCTTTTCTTCTCATCACAATTGTTAGCACATTTCTATTTAATTAATTGAAGGACATGTAAATATTAGAACACCAATAGTAGCAAGACCAGCGTAAGCGGGGCGGAGTGGGTGTTTAAGTACTTCCCACTCCGTCACCTAACCCCCGAACCCTTCTCTCCCGAATCTCTGGTTTTGTACATAAATTAGGCTATTTCTAGGTTTTTCTTATGTTCCTTTAAAAACATAGGTGGCGACTCTAAACAATCTAAAACAAGTTAGACATCCCAGGATAATTCACCGCTCTAGCCAGCCGTGGTTCCCCGGGGTATCTACAGTGGCGACTCCGCTGGGGACGTATTAGAGGGTTAAACTTGCGTTCTTAACTTTTGGTGTTCTTATTACTGTTTTCTGGGCATGCTGGTAAAAAGGGTGGGAAGCGCGCGCCTCTGGCCTTCTTGGCCTAAAGCGCGCGCGTCCGACCCCAATTACCAGAATCGCCCGCCTCCTTTCTTGTCCTTCAATTCCATATTTCTGTGCTAACAATTTCTGCAGGGGAATGTTTTCTTAATTAAGGGTCAAGGCAATCCCTTGAACCCACTGATTTACAGGTTCTCACCCAGAAGCGGGCGCCTCTGCCCTTCTTCCTCTCACGCGCGCGCCTTCCGCATAGGCAACCCAATGTGCGCGCTTCTGGGCGCATTCCCGGAACAGAACAGTGCACAGAAACAGAACAGAATGACAATGTGTGGGCACCGGGCCTGCATACAATTTCTTTTACTTTCTGTTTGTTTTATATCGGTCACACGGTTGATTCGAAAGTTGTAATCCTGTGCTTATTTGTTTTTTATTTCTTTTGAAAAAAAAAAAATGTTTTGTCACATGTTAGACCTCACACTACATGCACATATTCTTATCAATTGCTCACTATCGAGTCGCACAAGTCCAACCCCAAACCCGTCGAGGCCCGTCCTAGAAAGTTTCAAGCTCCACCCGACCTTGGCTCTTTCGAAGCGGTAAACCTCAGCCCGTGGCGTAGTTCATGACTACATGCCGGGGGTGACCTTTGAGCCTCATATTCAAGCCGAGCACAAACCACACAATTCTAGTTAGGGTCTAACACTCCGTGACTCAAGTCGGTTTCCATGTACCGAGATTTGCCTAAACTAATGTCTTCAAATCATACATGCCAACTTGTTGAAATGGACGAAATAAAACTCCATCCCCAAAAGTGGCTATCTTGGACGAAATAAAAAAATCCGTCCCCGCATGTATGATTTACTACATTAATTTAGTTTAATCCCGTCACATGTAGGTATCACAAGCGTGGTGGAATCCGATGAGTATATGAGACCGCGAGAAGGTCTATATACTAGTGTGACGATTCCACTATTTTTCTAGAAAACCCAAAAAGGACCACGTCCTTCCGACTTTGTAAAAAAAAAAAAAAAAAAAAAAAAAAAGAGAGTCGTTTTTCCTTTTGTGGTTAAGTCTTTTTCCTTGTTTGTGGGTTAATCATATTACTCAAAAGGTGTTTGTGGGGCCAACCTAAGATCAACCGTGTTCTTCCAATAGGTCCAATGGCTTCCAACGTCAACAACAACAACGATGGAAATGATTTCGTGTCCAACGAAGGGTTACTCAACATAATGAAATCAGTGGGGGAACAAATGGATAGGATTGTCGAGGATACCCGCCGTAAAGACAATTTGTGGCAAGCCGTTTCGATATCGACAAGAGGATTCACAAAGAAGAGGTTTCCGAACTCAAGGCCCGTCTTGATTATGACAGAAGAATTCACAAGGAAGAGGTTTCCGAACTCAAAGCCCATTTGCAAGAGCTCACCGACAGCAAAGCAAAGTTCAATGATAAAGCATGCTCAAGTGGCCCGACCCTCAAAAGCTACAATGGTACCACCAAAAACCGAGTTTTCACTCCTCTCCAAGGAGTAACCCAAGCCGAGGCATTTGAAATTTTGGTGGCAAGAAGGAAGATCAAACCTTTGGAGGGGTACAAGCCGAAGGCGATACTGAAAAAATCATGCTCATGGTGAATGGTGCGGCTACCACAAGCATAGTGGCCACACTACCGAAGGGTGCTTCCTTCTCCGAAACATCATCCAAGATTTGATCGACAACGGCGAATTTCCGTGGGTGAAGAGCAACTCATCAAGAAGTGGCTTGGTTTTGAAATGGGGCTTCAACAAAGAGGACGACGACAACAATCTCCGTTTTTCTTTCTCTACCTAGTAATAGGAATTAAAAAAAAAAAAAAAAAAGAGTCAAAGTCCTCTTAAGTGTGCATTAAGTTTTCTTTGTCCAATTAATGTGAAATTTTGAGTCAAGTCTCATCATCAAATAAAAAGTCGTTCTTGTCCTCATACACTCTTCCAAGTTCAATCTAATTCTTGGCAAAATGATGAAAAGATGTCTAAACACGTTTTAGAACAAGGCCATCACTTGAACGCCTAGGGGCTAAACATCGACGCCAACATCAACGACGAAGCCAAGACAAACAAGGTGGAGCAACAATCATGAAGAAGTCAAGAAAAGTTTTCAAAGGGGGATTAAAAAAAAAAATCCCCCTCAATCAAAGAAGATCAACATCATCGTCCACCAACAAAGGACGAAACGACGAAGCAACAATTCCATCACGACGAATGGAGAATCCACAAGAACTACGGTGACCTGAGCCTCTACACTGTAGGAACGTAGGCAACCTGCGGGTCCGGTCTCATGCAAGAAAGAAGAAATGTTTAGTCCTAGCGCGTTATGGTGATCGGCCTTCATCTCGAACTTGTCAAGACATATTTGTACGATTCATTTGCCAATGAATTAATCACCAAAAATATTGAACAACTTTCTTAGATTTGGAATCATTTCGCGTTCCTTGTCGAGTCTAAGGAATTTTATTCTTTCTGCATACTCCCAATTTCTTGCAATCCAATTGGGGCTTTCCTTCTCTTCTCTCTTAATGACTTACTTGCCTTCGTGAGTCATTCAATTCAATAAAAAAAAATACATGTCAATACTAGGGACACTTCCCTAGTCGAGTCAATGTCACTCATCTTTAGTGACAAAAAGTTTTCACCGCAAAATCACATGTCTCTCATCCTCAGCTAGAGTCAATGCACACTTCCTCTAAAAATCGAGTCAAAAATAAAGACGCAAAAGAGATGCCCGCTAGATTGAAAACCCGAAAGGGCGGTCTAGGCAAAAAACAGGGTGCGTCATAAAAAAAAATGAGAGAGTGAGAGAAAGAAGGGAAAGAGAAATGGAGATCTCTGGTCTCTAAAGAAGACAACTGCACAAGCTCTACATTGGATCTCCCCAACAAGTCAATTCCCCACCGATTCAACTTTGGGATTGCAAAAGGCTCGACAAGATATGGCACCATCAAAGGTTGTTTTGGGTTATTGGCATCATTCTCCAGCAGTGTGCATTTTTGGTTCATGAAAAGAAGGCCCGTGGTAACCAAGATCCATCCGAGAACAAGCCCATCATAAAGGGCACGAGGTTGCACAAATAATCCTATCTAGTCAATTGGCTTGGGTAGCAAATAGCAACAACATGTGTCTCAGTTTTCAAGGCTTCTTCAAGTATGTGCTTCTAAAGTACGCCGAAAGGCTCCCGAGAAATGGAGTAGCTCTTGCCATATCCTCTCATGTTTGTTCCCTCGCACGAGGACGAGTCACTCTTGCTTTGCTCAACAAATGGTGACGCCCTAGGGCTATATGACCCGAGAACAAGGGCTTCTTTTGACAATCAACAAGCCCTAGGGGCTATGCTCGAAAAAGATGTGTGAGACTATCCTCAAAGTCTCTCAAAAGGATGTCAAAAAGCCCTCTTGTCACGTGTGCCCGTGCTCGTTCCCCCAATCAAGGATTGACCTTTCTCGCAATCAATGATGGCACTCTAGGGGCTACGGTCAAGTCTTAAAGGCTCCCTCGGCAAAGAGCAATTAACTCCCCAGCAGTATCCCCATCCGAGTCATGTGCAACATTGGAAGCTTCCTCAATTCGGCACCGAAGGTCTCAAGGGGCTTCGCAATCTACAATCTTTTGGCCTACGGCATTACAGTAATCCGAGCAAAGGGCAATATTGGGGCTTCGCGACCGACGGTCTTTTGGGCAACAATACTCAAGCAACGCAATTTGGGAGTAGTCTCCATGAAAGGGATCAAGCTTCAAAGGGTCTCTCAACACTTCAAGTCAAAGGCCTCTTGGTTTTAAATGAAGACTCCGATGTTATGAATGAAGTAGATGATTTTTGTTAGAACTCATAGAGAGATTTTGAAGGAAGTCTTAGAGAAAAGGAAAAGATTCAATATGCTAAACTCTAATCAAAACAGGGTTATAGCGGGAAATGCCATGGCCAATCCCAATGTTTTTGCAATTCAGCACCCCCTTCTCCAAGATCAAAAGCACAAGGTGTAGCTCAGATAAAGTTGGGCCACAGCACTAGTTGCATCCGAAGATCCGTCATTAGTTCAACTCAAGAAGAGTCAAGCAAGCATACTCATTTGAGACTTTATCACGCCAAGACCTTATCCTCCGCGACCTCGACGGCACCGCAAGACATTATTGCATCCTTTGACATAAGCCCTCAGCCATTTGGGTATCGACCACAATGAGGCCATTCATCTCCCCAGTTATAGCAAGAAGGAGATCTCTATCAAGAATTCTACCAAACGGTACATCCGCTCTCAATGCCGAGCCAATCACGAGATAATTTGGGGATTTACAATGAAAGGTCTTCACATCCCGCCATCTACAAGCCCACGACACTTGGGGCTTTGCAATCTCTCGAAGCTTGTCATCAATGATCTCCTTTTGGGGCTTGCTCACTACAACAACAAAGGGCGCTTTACTCGAATGGGTCAAGAGCTGATTTATCTTGGAGCTATGCAAGTCCCTCAAAATTTGGCATCAAAGGCATTCTAGGGGCTTTACAATTAGCAACCCCTCATCTCGGCATCAAAAGCCTTTTGAAGCCCCATAATCGACAAATCTCTTGGGGCTAGACATCAATCTTCGTTGGGCACACCGGCAACAACAGAATTCAAGCGAGGCAATCCGGACTTGGACTGAACATGACTTGATCTTGGTTGGCTTCACAAGCACACAATGGTTAAAATGGTTCACCCACGAACTAAAAAAAATAAAAAATAAAAAAATAAATAAAATATTTTCCTCGCATGTGTGCATATTCTTTCCTTTCTTATCTAAAAAAAAAAAAAAAGATTTTTTCTTTCTTTTTCTCCTTCTATGTGCAAAATTATGTGCTTTACTTGCTTTGCTCCTAGCTTCTCCTCCAGCGTTCTCCATCACCCTTGAACTACGCTGGTCTGATTCTCTTAAAGGGATACATAGGCAGCCTTTTGGCACGACCAACCCATCATCCAGAATACCATCTCGCCAACCCAACATCAAGGGCATTCTCTCATCAACATCTAAAGAATGGACATTCTCCATCAAAGCATCCTCCGCGGACATCAAGAATCCATCTCCACTCAAGCAGCAATGGTAAGTGAAGGTATGAATACATCCAATGCTTTCCTCAAAATCACACCGCACACAAGATCACTTTCTACATTCTTACTTCTCTCTCATTGCAAAGGTGCTTTCAAGATCATATCACACCACAATCACAATTTTCTCTCGCAATTCCTATTTCACATCTCACACAAGCACGTATACCTGTCAAGCACACACATAACAGGTACCACCACGAAGTCAACAGCATCCGCTACTCAAGGCACTTCATCCCCACCAAAAAGTGGTCAACCGTGCCCATACCCCACAAAGTCAACAACATAAGCAGATGCGGCTCCAGGTCGGCAACTCGGTCCATATCGAGACAAGCTCCCATGAGCTCCAAGTCGGCAACTCGGTCCATATCGAGACAAGCTCCCAAGAGCTCCAAGTCGGCAACTCGGTCCATATCGAGACAAGCTCCATGAGCTCCGAGTCGTCAACTCGGTCCATATCGAGACAAGCTCCCATGAGCTCTGAGTCGGCAACTCTGTCCATATCGAGACAAGCTCCCATGAGCTCCGAGTCGGCAACTCGGTCCATATCGAGACAAGCTCCCATGAGCTCCAAGTCGGCAACTCGGTCCATATCGAGACAAGCTCCCATGAGCTCCGAGTCGGCAACTCGGTCCATATCGAGACAAGCTCCCATGAGCTCCAAGTCGGCAACTCGGTCCATATCGAGACAAGCTCCCATGAGCTCCAAGTCGGCAACTCGGTCCATATCGAGACAAGCTCCCATGAGCTCCAATACAACACTCCAGCAAAAGTCGCTCATGTAGGGAGCGCACCCCTATCCTTTGTAATTTCAAATTCCTGCTTTATCGAGTCTTTGTTTTTCTCTTGTCGATGTCCTCGGCGGTTGTCTTTCTTTCGTCGACGCGTTTTGCCTCGCAATCCACGTCGCCGAGGGGCTCTGTAGACACCCCGCCTTGGACCTCTCACCCCAATTGCATACAAAGTATTTTTATTTAACTTATTTTTGTTGATTTCTGTTACTTCGGTTAAGTTCCTAACTGATTCCGTTAGTTTGGACTAAACTGCATAACAGAGTTAACTTTTAGGGTCATTCTGTCATTCTGTCATTTATCACCCGCGGGCGCCTCCGGCACTGTTTGTGGGATGCGCGCGCGTCCTGCCCCAAAAGCCGGACCCGCGCGCTTCCCACTTTGGCAGTAACGGATTGCACCTTATTCCCTCCCTTTTCTTATTTACAAACATCTTTTCTTGATCACAAAAACCATCTTTTTACATCCACATTCATCCCCCCTTTTCTCATTAACTCCCAATCCCAAATTCTAAGCCTTTTCCCAAAAACTAATATTTCTTTCATTTATTATTTGATTTCTTTTATTTCTTTTATTTTTCTTTTATTCATTTATCTTATTTGTGATTGGCTCATTCCATTTCACATGGATGACCAATTTCCCTCCATCATTTCCCTCTCTTTTTTTACCTATAAAAACCATCATCTTCTACCTTGGAAAGGGACTTCTTTTTGGACTCCAACATTGATTCACCAACTACATTATACACAAATTCTCCCAACAAGAGTTCTTAGTAACAAGACTCTATACAAATTGTTCTACAACAATTTCATTACAACAACAACACTTTCAAGTCAAGGTTCCAAGTCCTCTTTCTCAAGGTACAACTCCATTTTCTTCCTTTGTTTTCTTCTTCTTGATGTATGCAATCCCCATTAATGGGACATGACCAACATGACTACTTCACATATTGAAGTTCGTTAAGGTTATCTCCCTACATTTTAATCTTAACTTTAATTCACCATGTTAATTTCTCTTCATCTCTTAATGTAATTCTTTAACATTACTTGTTACATGTAATCTTTATCATTAAATAAATAAAACAATTCTATTTTATTTCCCCTTTATTTCCTCTTTTCTTCTCATCACAATTGTTAGCACATTTCTATTTAATTAATTGAAGGACATGTAAATATTAGAACACCAATAGTAGCAAGACCCGCGTAAGCGGGGCGGAGTGGGTGTTTAAGTACTTCCTACTCCGTCACCTAACCCCCGAACCCTTCTCTCCCGAATCTCTGGTTTTGTACATAAATTAGGCTATTTCTAGGTTTTTCTTATGTTCCTTTAAAAACATAGGTGGCGACTCTAAACAATCTAAAACAAATTAGACATCCCAGGATAATTCACCGCTCTAGCCAAGCCGTGGTTCCCCGGGGTATCTACAATTATACATTATGGTCCAAACCATGGATGATTCAAGGTGCCCTTAACACTTTGTGTGAAAGTGGTTCTTACCTAAGGATGATCATGGTTTGTTGAATTTCTCACTTATAACAAATTAATGATCTATTTTAATGAAAAAGGAACATGTTTTGGTTGATTATGTTGTTCATTGGTAGAAAGGATGGTCATTTGGATGATAAATTTTCAATCTTTATCATGCAAACATTGATCTAGCTTCAAAATCCCGTTTGGGGTCATAAAGATCAAATCTTTATGTCAAATAATGTTGCCCCAAGGTTGTATTTGGCTTAAGGATCCACTCTAGTAGTGAAAGTCCAAATATTTATGTTGATTTTGTTTTGATTTGGTAATGATAATCATGTGGGATGATAAAACCTTAGTGTTTATCATCTTACCCTTTTGATTTAGCATTGAAATCCCATTTTGGTTCATAAAGATTGAATCATTATGCAATAATTTGGTCCCTAAGAGGTTAATAATGTATAAAAATGTCATCTTGATGATAAAGTTTCTATCTTTCATCATCAAATGGTCATTTTGTCTCATTTGGCCATGTTCATCACCTTTGTGTGATTTTCTCCAATGATTGCTTTGATCACACCTAAATACTCGTTTTGGGGTTCAATTGATGATCATTAGGCATAGGAATGATTTTGTTTAAGTTTGTTGTGTTGAAATAAAACTGGAATCAGAACTGTTTAAGTCCAGTTTCAGCAGAATGCTTTGTTTCTGCCTGAAACTGGACTGTTTCTGAACAAACTGTAAAAATCCCAAGGAAGATCATCCCATCCGTACGGATGGTTTGGGTCAGAGGGAAAATGACTTTTTTGCCCCTTGTTCTGTTGTTTCTTGTGCAAATAAAACCTTCTTTTTCAGTTAAAATTGATAAACAGTCAGAAACAGAGATTTTCCGTTAAAACACACACACACGCATGCACTTTTGTTAATTAACAAGTGAGACTCGGTTTTGACCGAGGCGGCTTGGGTGACGTAAAACTCTTCCCAAGCCGTAACCTGACCTCCGAACCTTTTATCTCTAAACTTTTTCATTTTGTTGGGTTTAAAATTAACAAAGTGTGGCGACTCCGTTAAATTGTGCCATTGTGTTTGGAACCATCCCAGATTTGGACACGTGTTGACCTTGTCGCGGGGCGGGGATCCTTACAGGTGTGCACAAAAAAAATGGTCTTCATTTGTTTGAACTACGGAGACCTGAGCCTCTGTACGAGAGGAACGAAGGCAACCTTCGGGTGCGGTCAAAACATAAATTTTTACCCAATCTTGTCATAACAAAATGCAATTTCTATTCATCTCTCAAATCATTTTGACCATTACAACGGATAATGTTGAGCAATAAAAGACATTAAAACATTAAATCCTAAACAAGTGGTCTATTAATTGCAATCTTGGGGTACTAGGAAAAATCTAATTTCTTCTTAGCCTTCGAAGGACCACCCGAGCGACTCTCAATCATGTTCCTCTTTGGCGGTCTAGAAACACTGAGATGGACCGAAACCTTCCGCGTAGCAAAACGCCTCCGAGCATAGAAGTTATCCAAAGGAGTACCGAAAGGGTCAGCAAGAATATTGTGCGAATCAGCAGTAGCATCCTTATACCTTAAAGCACTGCTATGCTCAAAGTCCTTTCCTAGCAACGCAGCGCGAAGCACGTCAACCCAAGTGATACCGCGGTAAAGGGTACCGAACAGATAGTCCAAGTAACTCTAGGGGAGAAAGATACTACCACGATGAATAGGGACGGAAGCCCATCGATGGCGGTCATCTCCCCAAGCTGACTGAAGCTCCTCCGAAAAGTCCGAACCCATATACTACCTCCGTCCCAACTCAATGCGCACGTTTACTATTGGGCACAAGATTTAAGGAGAGAGTATTTATATTCAAAAGTATTGTGAGTGGAGAATAATGAGTGGTTGGGAGGAAGAAAGAGAATGAGTGGAGAATAATGAGTGGTTGGGAGGAAGAAAGAGAATAAGTGGAGAATAATGAGTGGTTGGGAGGAAGAGAGAGGATGAGTGGAAGATTATAAAAGTAATAAAAAACTTTCCTTTTTTGGATTGTGCACATATCAACGACACCCACTTAAAAGGTAAGTGTGCACATTGAGCTGGGACGGAGGTAGTATGAAACTGGGCGGAGCACCTCACTCCTCGGGAAAGGAATAATCTGTTGGCGACCGAACTGCCTCAAAACCTGCTCTAGTTGGCAAAATGAAGAATCTCTCAGGCCCGGTAGGACCACATGCTCAAAACCCGAGGTCCATTCCACAAAAGGACGGAGACCCCCAAGAGAGAGGGCACCACTCAATGTCAGCCGATGACCGAGATGCAAAGAATTTCTTCCAACCATCTTCAGATAAATCCCGAGTTAGCAGTTTCTCCTATGAATAGCAAAAGGAGAAAGATCACCCTCTGGAGAATAAATCTTGAAATGCTCCCGAAGCCATACAGTCAAGTGCAAAGGGCTTCTCCGTCTCATCTCACCCATCCGGTGTAACTCATCTAAGCCATGCAAGGTTTCCTCCACTACAAAAGGGATTATGCTAAATTGTTGCTCCTTCGCCTGTAAGACAATCTCAGCCATTTGCGCATCCACAGTCCCGAGGGGTGTAACGAACAGAACCTCGCTGAAAAGGCAAACTGCCATGGCATTTCTTTTAAAGGACTGAATCAGCAGGTCCTCTGAATGTAAACTGAAGAACATCGGCAACTCAGTTATGTCAACCACGGTGCCGTACAACATCTTCCTCACATCCTCAATAGGGAGGTTTAACAAACCGGACCAATAGTCAATCACACCCCGATGGTATTTAGGGACGGCAATTTGACCCACCAATGGCATTCCAAGAACGGCACCAAAGTCATCAACAGTCGGCACCATTTCATTTGCCGAAAAGTTAAAAAGTGTGACTGTCACAGTCCCAAAAGGCTGCAGCGCCTTCAACAAATCTCAATCCGGCTTCAAGGTATGAAGTGTGAAGAGAATTCGGAACCCAAAGTCTTTCACAAAAGCCTTCTTAGGATGGGTCTTGAAAGAATAAATGAAGGTTGACAAATCCTTCTCACACTCACCAATAACCTTGGTGTCAAGAGTGAAAGAATTGGAATCCATGGAAAAGGTGGATTACAAACAAAATCAAGCAAGAAAAGATGTTCAAGAATGGCAGAAAAGAGCTGTTGGAAGAATATGTTCGAACAGAAGCTGATATTATAGTTATTGGGGATTTTTTGGCCAGCAAATGTCAAGCCCCGAAATTCGCTCTCCAGAAGCGCGTGCCGCCCGCCACCCACTTGGGAAGCGCGCGCATCCCGTAGCCACTAGCCAGGGTACCCGCCTCCCATTTCAGAAATCCCTCAACCGGCCCTTGTCAAAAGAAGAAATCAGCAGGATCCACATTCTCCATCAAAGTCATGACAGCTCCGTCCTTGGGGACACAGTTGGGTACACATTAATTTGGTCCACCCCTAAGGTATGTCAAACTTAAAATTAGATAAAAACTCCCAATAAACTTAAAGTAGGGTGTGTCTTTCTTACAAAAATCAAGGTCAATCTCGGTATTTTCCTCTCTAAAAGGAAAACATTCTTTCGGTCCGCAGTCAACTGTGCCTGCTCCCCACAAAGTCAACAGAAAGTACAGCTCCAGATAGCATACAACTCCAAGCAGCAATCATGGTCCATGGTGAACCACTGAAATCACCACCTCTTTATCAACAAAGTCTACTCAACAAACTCGCATTCATCGGCAGACGGGTCCTCGGATCTCGCCAGGTCTTCTCTCGACTTTAAATGATGGCAAACGGGTCGTCAGATCTCGCTAGGTCTTCTCTCGACTTTAAATGACGGCAAACGGGTCCTCGAATCTCGTGAGGTCTTCTCTCGACTTTAAATGACGGCAAATGGATCCTCGAATCTCGCCAGGTCTTCTCTCGAATTTAAATGACGGCAAACGGGTCCTCGGATCACGCCAGGTCTTCTCTCGACTTTAAATGACGGCAAACGGGTCCTCGGATCTCGCCAGGTCTTCTCTCGACTTTAAATGACGGCAAACGGGTCCTCGGATCTTGCCAGGTCTTCTCTCGACTATAAATGACGGCAGACGGGTCCTCGGATCACGCCAAGTCTTCTCTCGACTTTAAATGACGGCAAAGGGGTACTCGGATCTCGCCAAGTCTTCTCTTGACTTTAAATGCGGTAGACAGATCCTCGAATCTCACCGGTCCTCTAATTAGCAAAAGTCGCTCACACAGGGAGCGCATCTCTATCTCTCGTTATTTCAAATTCATGCTTTCATCGAGTCTTTGCTTTTTCTTAGTGATGTCCTCGGCGGGTGTACTTTCTTTTGTCGACACGTTTTGCTTTGCAATCCACAGCGCCGAGGGGCTCTGTAGACACCCTGCCTTGGACCCCTCACCCTGATTCCATGGTTGATATTGTGTTTCTCCCTATTTTAAGTGTTTCTCGTTAGTTTTTATTACTTTCGTTAAGTTCCTGACTGACTTTGTTAAGTCCAGGGACTAAACTAAATAACAGGGCTGACTTTCCAGTCCATTCTGTCAAAAGGCCATCTTGAAGTCGTGTACCTCCACCGTAGGGGTCAGAAGCGCGCGCGTCCCGTCATCAAGGCAGGGGGCGCGCGCCTCTGTGCGTCAGTTACAGATTTCTGTCCAAGAATCCCACCCTTCCTCATTTTACATGATTTTGCCTAGGAAAGATTTCTTTGTGACCTCGTTTTGGCACCAAAACCATGTCTTTTTCAAATATAAAAAACCTCTCTTCTCTACCATTACAAAGGACTTTTTTTTGAGGACTTTTTGTGACTAAGAAAACTATACACAAACATTTTCAAGGCATTTCAAGGCAATTCTCCAAGAAGTGTTGAAAGATCATTTGAAGTGTAGGTAAAACTCTACTTTCTTCCATCCCTTCTACTTCATCTCCCTTCTTCTCTTTGATTTCATCAAACGTGCAATCACCCCAAAACCATTTTGGGACATGACACCAACGATCACTTCACTCTATTGAAGTTGGTTAAAGAGTTATCTCCCCACATTTAAAACACTCTTTTTAAACCCCCTTTTATTACAATCAAGAATAGGAAGAAGACTTTATATTATGTAGAATTTGAACAAGAAAGACCAACATTAATTGGGCGAGATGGGTGTTTAAGTACTTCCCATCTCGTAACCTAACCCCCGAACCTCATAACAAGAATCTCTGTTTTCGTAATCAAACTTAGGCTAAATATTAGGTTTTTCTTATGTTCCTCTAAAATATAGGTGGTGACTCTACAATCAAAATACAAATAGACATCCTAGGATGACCCGCCGCTCTAGCCAAGCGCGTGGGCCCCGCCCGGGGTATCTACAGTTACGATAAGAGAAGAATATTCAGTGATCACTCATATCGCCCAAGTAGTCGGACTTTCTATCATGATTAAGATGTGTTAGTAGTGTGTTAGTGATTTAGATCGGATCCAAAGATTGCCTACGTTCCTCTCGTAAGAGAAGCTCAGGTCGATGTAGTTCGAATATAATCGGAATAGAATGATGAAGCGGGATCATGCATATAGTAGGGGAAGGAGAAAGAATCATACAAGATGATCCCATCCTAGAATGATGATTATACCATCGATCAGATCAATGTGTAGTTGTTGGGTATTGTAGACACCACGCTTTGGACATCTCACCGCGATTGCATACATAGTATTTTTATTTAACTTGTTTTTGTTAATTTCTGTTACTTCCGTTAAGTTCCTAACTGATTCAGTTAGTTTTGGACTAAACTGCATAACAGAGTTAACTTTTAAAGTCATTATGTCATTCTGTTATTCTCACCCGCGGGCGCCTCCCGTAATAGTCATGGGGCGCGCGTGGGTTTGGTCTAATAGGCCGGACCCTCGCGCTTCCCACTTTGGCAGTAACGGATAGCACCATTTTTCCCTCCCTTTTCTTATTTAGAAAATCTCTTCTTGATCACAAACACCTCCTTTTTACATCCACATTCATTCCCCCTTATTTCATAACTCCCAAATCCTTTATTCTAGCCATTCTCCATAAAAGCAAAATATTTCATTTTATTATTATTTGATTTTCTTTTATTTCTTTCATTAATTCTTTTATTTATCTTTTTCTTGATTGGTCAATTCCATTTCACATGGATTGACCAATTTCCCTCCAACCTTTCCCTCCTAATTTTACCTATAAAAACCATCATCTCCTACCTTGGAAAAGGACCTCATTTTTAGACTTGAATTTTCTCTATACACACACTATACACAATTCTCTACACAAATTCTCCCAACAAGAGTTCTTCGTAACAAGACTCTACACAAATTGTTCTACAACAATTTCTCCACAACAAAACACCATTTTCAAGTCCAAGTTTGAAGTCCTCTTCTTAAGGTACAACTTCATTTTTCTTCTATTTTCTTCTTCTTAAATGTATGCAATCTCCATAAAAAGGGATACAACCAAAAGACCACTTCACTATTGAAGTTTGGTCAAGGTTACATCCCAATATTTTAATTTCACTTTAATTTACATTCTCATTTCTTAATGTAATTATCTAGAAATAATTCGACATGTAATCTTTATCATAAATCAATAAATAAACAATTCTTTTTTTATTTCTCTTTTAATTCCCCTTTCTTCTTATTATAATTTGTTAGCACTTTTTTATTAATTAATTGAAGGACATTTAG
The DNA here is from genome assembly GCA_026119855.1 of Campanula takesimana. Taxonomy (NCBI): domain Eukaryota; kingdom Viridiplantae; phylum Streptophyta; class Magnoliopsida; order Asterales; family Campanulaceae; genus Campanula; species Campanula takesimana. Next base: position 28,289 of record JAOWBW010001684.1, on the reverse strand, counting down.
CATTAGAACACCAAAAGTAACAAGACCCACGTAAGCGGGGCGGAGTGGGTGTTTAAGTACTTCCCACTCCGTCACCTAACCCCCGAACCCTTCTCTTCCCGAATCTCTGGTTTTCGTACAAAAAGGCTATCTTTCTTAGGTTTTCTCGTGTTCCTCTAAAACGTGGGTGGCGACTCTTAAAATCAATTAGACATCCTAGGTAATTCACCGCTCTAGCCAAGCCGTGGTCCCCCGGGGTATCTACAGTGGTGACTCTGCTGGGGACATAGAGGGTTAAACTTGCGTTTTTCATTTTTGGTGTTCTTTTATTTTATTTTCTGGGCATTCTGGTAAAAATGGTAGGAAGCGCGCGCCTCCGGCCTTCTTGGCCTAAAGCGCGCGCGTCCGACCCTTATTACCAGAATCGTCCACCTTCCATCTTGTCCTTCAATTCCATGTTTATGTGCTAACGTTTACTGCAGGGGAAAAAGTTCTATAATTTAGGGTCAAGGCAATCCCTTGAACCCGCTGATTTGCAGGTACTGCCCAGAAGCGGGTGCCTCCACTTCTCTCAGTCTAACGTGCGCGCCTCCCGAGTGGTCATCTGGGCCGGCACAGAACAACTTTTATTTCCTGTTCATTTTTATCGGTCACACGGGTGATTCGAAAGTTTTAAATTACGTGCTTATTTGTTTTTTTATTTCCTTTGAAAAAAAAAATATTTTGTCACCTGTTAGACCTCACACTACGTGCACAATTCTTATCAACTTCTCACTATCGAGTCGCACAAGTCCAACCCCAAACCCGTCGAGGCCCGTCCTAGGAAGTTTCAAGCTCCACTCGACCTTGACTCTTCCGAAGCGGTAAACCTCAGCCCGTGGCGTAGTTCATGACTACATGCCGGGGGTGACCTTTAAGCCTCTCTTTAGCGGAGCACAAACCACACAATTCTAGTTAGGGTCTAACACTCCGTGACTCAAGTCGGTTTCCATGTGCCGAGATTTCCCTAAACTAATGTCTTCAAATTATATACATGCCACTCGTTGTTTTGGACGAAATAAAACTCCGTCCCCAAGTGGTCATAATGGACGCAAATAAAAATTCGTCCCCTCATGTATGATTTACTACATTAATTTAGTTTAATCCCGACACATGTAGGTATCACAAGCGTAGTGGAATCCGATGAGTATATGGGACCGCGAGAAGGTCTATATACTAGTGTGACGATTCCACTATTTTTCTAGAAACCCCAAAAAGTACCACGTCCTTCCGACTTTGAAAATAATAAAAAAAAAGAGTCATTTTTCTTATGTGGTTGAGTCTTTTTCCTTTGTTTGTGGGTTAATTATTTTACTCAAAATATGTTTGTGGGGCCAACCTAAGATCGACCGTGTTCTCTCAATAGGTCCAATGGCTTCCAACAGCAACAACAATAAGGGTGATAACATCTCTGTGTCCAACGATAGGCTCTTCAACATAATAAGAGCCATGGGGGAACAAATGGATAGACTTGTCGAGGATGCCCGCCGCAAGGATGATTTATGGCAAGACTGTCTTGATCTCGAGAGGAAAATTCACAAGGAAGAAGTGTCCAAACTTAAGGCTCATTTGCAAGAGCTCACCGACAGGAAGGCAAAGGTCCACGGTAAAGCACGCTCAAGTGGCTCACCCCTCAAAAGTCACAAAGGTGCCACCAACGATCGTGTCTATACCCCTCTCAATGGCATGACCATCACCGAGGCCTACGAAGCTATCAAAACCAAGGGACAAGTTTCTCCTCTCCAAGGGTACAAGAAACCACAACCATTACGTCGCAACCATGCCCACCATAAGTGGTGTGACTATCACCAATGCAGCGGTCATCTCACCGAGGATTGCTTCTCCCTCCGCGACATCATCCAAGATTCGATTGACAATGGTGAATTTACCGTGGGTGAAGAACAACAGACAGAGAGTGAGAACATGCAAGAACTCATCAAGGAAGGGGCTCAGATTTGAAATGGGGCCTCAACAAGAGATCATGCCGCAAGGAAGGCTACAACGACAATGGGGACTACAACAACAATCTCCGTTTCTCTTTCTCTACCTAGAAATAGGATTAAAAAAAAAAAGAGTCAAAAGTCCTCTAAGTGTGCATCAATGTTTTCTCTCGTCCTATGTTAAATGTTCGAGTCCATTGAGTCATCAAATAAAATTCGTTCTTGTCCTCATACACTCCTCCAAGTTGTTCAATTTAATTCTTGGCAAAATGATGAAAAAATGTCTAAACAAGTTTTGGAATGAAGGCCATCGCTTGAACGCCTAGGGGCTAAACATCAACGACGGCATCAACAACGAAGACATCAACAACGACGAAATCAAGACAAAGAAAGGTGGCGCAACGATCATGAAGCAAAGTTTTCAAAAGGGGATTAAAAAAAAAAAAAAAAAAATCCCCCTTCATTCAAAGAAGTTCACAACAACAATATCATTCCACCAAACGAAGGACGAAGCAACATCGACAACAATCACGACGAAGCAACAACCATCTCGACGAATGGAGCATCCACAAGAACTACGGTGACCTGAGCCTCTTTACTGGAGGAACGTAGGCAACCTTCGGGTCCGGTCTCATGCAAGAAAGAAGATATGTTTAGCCCTAGAACGTTATGGTGATCGGCCTTCCTCTCGAACTTATTACGACATCTTTGTACGATTCATTTGCCAATGAATTAATCACCAAAAGATTGAACATATTTTTTAGATTCGCCATTCCTTGTTGAGTCTAGGGGTCTCTCTTCTTTTTGCGATACTCCCAGTTTCTTGCAATCAAACTGGGGATTTCTTTCTCTTCTCTCTTAATGACTTACTTGCCTTCGTGAGTCATTCAAAAAATATATGAAGTCAATACTAGGGACACTTCCCTAGTCGAGTCAATGTCACTCATCTTTAGTGACAAGAGGTCTTCACCGCAAAATCACATGTCTTATATCCTCAGCCAGAGTCAATGCACACTTCCTCATTAATCGAGTCAAAAAAAAAAAGACGCAAAAGAGATGCCCGCTAGATTGAAAACCCGAAAGGGCGGTCTAGGCAAAAAACAGGGTGCATCATAAAAAAATAAAATGAGAGAGTGAGAGAGAGAAGGGAAAGAGAAATGGAGATCTCCGGCCTCTAAGGAAGACAACTGCACAAGCTCTACATTGGATCTCCTCAACAAATCAATTCCCCACCGAGTCAACTTTGGGATTGCAAAAGGCTCGACAAGATTGTCTTGGGTTATCGGCATCATTCTCCAGCAGTGTGCATTTTTGGGTTCATGAAAAGAAGGCCCGTGGTAACCAAGACCCATCCGAGAACGATCCCATCATAAAAGGGCACGAGGTTGCACAAATAATCCCTAGCTAGTCAATTGGCTTAGGCAGCAAATAGCAACAACATGTGTCTCAGTTTTCAAAGCTTCTGCAAGCATGTGCTTCTAAAGTACGCCGAAAGGCTCCCAAAAAATGGAGTAGCTCTTGCCATGTCCTCTCATGTTTGTTCCCTCGCACGAGGATGAATCACTCTTGCTTTGATCAACAAATGATGATGCCCTAGGGGCTATGTGACTCAAGAACAAGGGCTTCTTTTGCTTCATTCGACAATCAATAAGCCCTAGGGGTTATGCTCGAGAAAGATGTGTGAGACTATCCTCAAAGTCCCTCAAAAGGGATGTCAAAAAGCCCTCTTGTCATGTGTGCCCGTACTCGTTCCCCCAATCAAGGATGGACCTTTCTCGAAATCAATGATGGCACTCTAGGGGCTACGGTCAAGTCTTAAAGGCTCACTCGGCAAGAAGCAATTCACTTCAATGTCCCTAGCAACATTTGAAGCTCTATACCGAAAGGTCTCAAGGGGCTTCGCAATCTACAAATCTTTCGGGCCAGGGCATTACAGTTATACAAGCAAAGGGTAATATTGGGGCTTCGTAATTAACAATCTTTTGGGCAGTGGTACCCGAGCAATGCAATTTGGGAGTAGTCTTATGGCTCCATGAAAGGGATCAAACTTCAATGGTCCCTCAACACTTCCAGTCAAAAGGCCTCTTGGTTTTAAATGAAGGCTCTGATGATATGAATGAATTTGATGATTTTTGTTAGAACTCACAGCGAGATTCTGAAGGAAGTCTTAGAGAAAAGGAAAAAGATTCAATATGCTAGACTCACCCGGCTGAGTTATAGCGGGCAATGCCAATATGTGAACTCTAGAGACAGAGTTACGGCCAATCCCAATGTTTCTGCAAGTACTGCACCCCCTTCTCCAAGATCAAAAGCACAGGCTGCATCCGAAGATCCACCGTCGGTTCGACTCAAGAAGACTCAAGCAAACGTACCGTTTGAGACTTTATCACACCAAGACCTTATCATCTGCAACAACATCACCATCTCCCATGAGACGTCTCCCGAAGACCGTACTGCATTTTCAACATGAACCTTCCGCCATTTGGGTATCAACCACAAAAAGGGCCATCCACCCCCACGCAAGAGAAAGAGGAAGATCACTTTCATGAGTTCTACCCAATGGTGCATCTGCTCTCAATACAATGCCAAGATAAGTTTGAGGCTTCACACCGAAAGGTCTCCACATCCCGCCATCTACAAACTTGATAAAGCCCATGACATTTGGGGCTTAGCAATCTCTCAAAGCTTGGTATCATTGATCTTCTCTTGGGGCCTGCCCACGTCGACAACAAAAGATAGTTTATTTGAATGGGCTAAGAGTTGATTCATCTTGGGGCTTCATAAGCCACTCAAAGATTTAGCATTCGAGGGGCTTTACAATCAGCAACCCCTTGACATCTCGGCATCAATAGTCCTTTTGAAGCCCCATAAACGACAAATATCTTGGGGCTAGACATCAATTTTCGTTGGACACCGCGGCAACAACATTCAAGCGAGGCAATCCGGACTTCGATCGAACATGACTTGATCTTGGGTTGGCTTTACAAACACACAATGGTTAAAATGGTTCACCCACGAACTAAAAAAAATAAAATCTTTTTGTCACATGTGTGCATATTCTTTCCCTTCTAATCTAAATAAAAAAAAAATCTTTTTCTTTTTCTCCTTCTATGTGCAAAAGTATGTACTTTACTTTGCTTTGCTCCTAGCATTCTTCCCCAGCGTTCTCCATCATCCTTGAACTACGCTGGTCTGATTTCTTTCAAGGGATACGTAGGCAGCATTTTGGCACGACCAACACACAATCCAGAATACCATCTCGCCGACACTCCTTCAAAGGCAAGAACAATTCATCACCATCAACATCATCATTCTCCATCCAAAGCATGGACATTCTTCATCAAAAGCATCAACATCCTTCAGCAATCCATCCCCAATCAAGCGGCAATGGTAAGTGAAGGTATGAACATCATTCATCTCAAGTAATCTCCGCTTTCAAAAATCACTTCACACACAGAATCACTTTACTTCTCTCTCATACAAACTGCTTTCAAATCACATTGCACCACGAGCACAATTTCTCTCTTCATTTCACACTTCATGCATCTTCTTGCACAAACACATATACTTGCCAAGCACACACATAACAGGTACCACCACGAAGTCAACAGCATCCGCTACTCAAGGCACTTCATCCCCAGCAGAAAATGGTCCACAGTCAACCATGCCCGCATCCCCACAATAAAGTCAACAGCAACTGCAGCTCTAGACATCAATTTGGTCCACGATGATCCCGCAATTAGCAAACGGATCCCGCCATCAGCAAACGGATCCCGCATTCAGCAAACGGATCCCGCCTCAGCAAACGGATCCCGCTTCAGCAAACGGATCCCGCTTCAGAAACGGATCCCGCATTCAGCAAACGGATCCCGCAATCAGCAAACGGATCCCGCACCAGCAAACGGATCCCACACCAGCATACAGATCCCGCCATCAGCAAACGGATCCCGCATTCAGCAAACAGATCCCGCCTTAGAAATCGGATCCCGCATCAGCAAACGGATCACGCATTTAGCAAACGGATCCCCATTCAGCAAACGGATCCCGCTTCAGCAAACGGATCCCGCATCAGCAAACGGATCCCGCATCAGCAAACGGATCCCGCATTCAGCAAACGGATCCCACCTCAGCAAACGGATCCCGCATCAGCAAACGGATCCCGCTTCAGCAAAACGGATCCCGCCATATCTTTTCTATATCAATAAACCCGCTCACATAGGGAGCGCACCCCCATCTTTCACAATTTCTAAATTCCCCTCTCTCTTTAAATTGTGGTCGTGGTGGGCCGCCTCAAGCCACCACACCTTTTTAAAATTTTGTGGCTGTGGTGGGCCGCCTCAAGCCACCACACCCTTTTTTAAAATTTTGTGGCCGTGGTGGGCCGCCCTAAGCCACCACACCTTTTTTTAAAAAAAATTGTCGCCGTGGTGGGCCGCCTCAAGCCACCACACCCTTTCCATCTGCGAAAGCCGCTCACACAGGGAGCGCACTCCTATCCTTTGTAATTTTAAATTCCTGCTTTATCGAGTCTTTTTTTTCTCTTGTCGATGTCCTCAGCGGTTGTCTTTCTTTCGTCGACGCGTTTTGCTTCGCAATCCACGTCGCCGAGGGGCTCTGTAGACACCCCGCTTTGGACCTCTCAGCGCGATTGCATACACAGTGTTTTTATTTAACTTGTTTTTGTTAATATCTGTTACTTCCATTAAGTTCCTAACTGATTCCGTTAGTTTTGGACTAAACTGCATAACAGAGTTAACTTTTAGAGTCATTCTGTCATTCTGTTATTCTCACCCGCGGGCGCCTCCCGTAATAGTCATGGGGCACGCGCGGGTTTGGTCTAATAGGCCGGACCCGCGCGCTTCCCACTTTGACAGTAACGGATAGCACCATTTTTCCCTCCCTTTTCTTATTTAGAAAATCTCTTCTTGATTACAAACACCTCCTTTTTACATCCACATTAATTCCCCCTTATTTCATAACTCCCAAATCCTTTATTCTAGCCATTCTCCATAAAAGCAAAATATTTCATTTTATAATTATTTGATTTTCTTTTATTTCTTTCATTAATTCTTTTAGTTATCTTTTTCTTGATTGGTCAATTCCATTTCACATGGATTGACCAATTTTCCTCCAACCTTTCCCTCCTAATTTTACCTATAAAAACGATCATCTCCTACCTTGGAAAAGGACCTCATTTTTAGACTTGAATTTTTTCTATACACAAATTCTCCCAACAAGAGTTCTTCGTAACAAGACTCTACATAAATTGTTCTACAACAATTTCTCCACAACAAAACACCATTTTCAAGTCCAAGTTTGAAGTCCTCTTCTTAAGGTACAACTTCATTTTTCTTCTATTTTCTTCTTCTTAAATGTATGCAATCTCCATAAAAAGGGATACAACCAAAAGAGCACTTCACTATTGAAGTTTGGTCAAGGTTACATCCCAACATTTTAATTTCACTTTAATTTACATTCTCATTTCTTAATGTAATTATCTAGCAATAATTCGACATGTAATCTTTAGCATAAATCAATAAATAAACAATTCTTTTTTTATTTCTCTTTTAATTCCCCTTTCTTCTTATTGTAATTTGTTAGCACTTTTTTATTAATTAATTGAAGGACATTTAGCATTAGAACACCAAAAGTAGCAAGACCCGCGTAAGCGGGGCGGAGTGGGTGTTTAAGTACTTCCCACTCCGTCACCTAACCCCCGAACCCTTCTCTTCCCGAATCTCTGGTTTTCGTACAAAAAGGCTATCTTTCTTAGGTTTTCTCGCGTTCCTCTAAAACGTGGGTGGCGACTCTTAAAATCAATTAGACATCCTAGGTAATTCACCGCTCTAGCCAAGCCGTGGTTCCCCGGGGTATCTACAGGTATGCTTATTTCTTAACCCTCCTAAATTATGTTAAAATTGATTGATACCATCACCTAACTATGTTTTAAGGACTTTAGGACCTTATGTAAGAAGTTTTATAACTTCAATTTTTAGATAAGTCCTATTTATAGACTAGGCTTAGTGATTAGGGTTTACACTTTGAATTTGAGGTCTCATTTGCTAAATAACTAAGTATGATTCGCATGACTTCCATGCGCAGCACCCAATCTACGCACTCCATGCGCATGACCTTCATGCGCGAGCAGATCAACCTTAGTCCATTCTCTTATCTCTTGACCTCACATTCTAGAAGCTTGGAATGCGTCAAGACAAGCTACGTTTTTTGGAATGAGCCAAAGTGCTGAGGTGTGCACATACGACAAAACAAGCACACTCAACATACACATCGATGGAGACGCGCCTTAGTGAGAAATTTCAATTGAAGACAACTCTCATCCTTCTTGAAGAAGATTTGAATTTTTTCTTCTTGCTCTGTCTCCAACGGCTACAAAGGACACATGCGCACCAATCATATTGTGCCAGCTCATTGTCCTTGATCAGAGCTCCGACGGCTAGTTTTTGAAGCTCATCTATAAATTGCCTGCTCATCCTCATTTCGAAGCTTCTTGAGTTTTTGCTTCCAAAGAGAAACTTTGAAGTTTTGAAGATTGCCTGCTCATTTCCATAATTCTCAAGAATACTTCATACCTTAACCAATCCCAGATCCTAAAGCCTTGTAACACCAAAATATCTTGTGCTCTTAATCTCATAGATTCATAGAGCGTAGATTTCTGAAACACACACACCTCTTAAAGCTTTGATCATACTTCTAGAGATACACCGGTTTAGTCTAGGATTTGTTCTTAAAAGCATAGATTTAGATTTGAGTTTTGATTCCTTGTAATCTTGTAAAAGCTCCTCAATCTAATATAAATCTCGTAGTTAGAAATCCAAGACTAACCATCTTAGTAGAGGACGTAGATCTTTCTGTTAGTACCCGATCTGAAGATAAAGGACTTCCTAGACCTTTAGGATCCTCCGAGGACCTTTTAGGCAATAAAAACCGGACAGGACTTATCTGACAGCTTTCCAGAGTTCTAGTGGGACGAAATCAGTTCTAGGTCGAAATCTATCAGGATATTGATCAAATCTCGAGAACAAACTGATAAGGATTCACTGAGATCTAGATAACCATGCGATCCGGAAAGACTGGCCACGCGGCCAGTCTTGGAGTTTCCGCGCGGCCACTTCTGCCGGCCCAAAACCCCTATAAATAGGCCTCTCCCCTCAGCCATTTGATCACACAATCAACCTATGGGAAACCCTCACAGAAGATCTTCCCAGCCTCTCTCTCTCCCTCTAAAAACCCTCTTAAACCCTCTCTTCACCGGTTTGGTAACGCGTTCTTACTACTTAACTACTTAGATCTATTATATTCATTCATATATTGTTAGATCTAGGGTTTTGTTTATCGTTCGTGTTCTTGACCGATGATGATCTAGGGTTTCTATGAAACCCGCACTAGATGTAGGTCACATATTACTTACATAATGCTATATTTAGGGTAGCGATATTCATGTTTATGTGTTCATTCATATGTATTCATGATGTTCTTATTATAATGCTAGATTTACGACTTATCATACATCATATGCTAGATCTAGGATTGTAATCCCTGTTTATGTCCACGTGCCATAGCCAATGATGATCCTAGGGTTTCATCAAACCCTAATATGATCTAGGAACTATTTCTAACTCTAGTCTTCCCCCTCTATATGCATGATCCCTCTTCATATCTCCCCATTCTAATTATTAATGAACTACACCGACCTGAGCTTCTCATGATGAGAAGAATGTAGGCATCTTCGGATCCGGTCTCAAACACTAACACATACACACACATTGATCATGATAGAAAGACCGATTCGTCGGGCAATAGGAGTGATCACTAGAATATTCTCCTCTTATTGTAATTTCACCCCCTAACCCTATTATTCTCATAAATGATTTTCTCAATATTTTAACTACAAATAAAACAACGTGGCGACTCTCAATTTTTGATCGGGCGTATTCACAGTGGCGACTCTGCTGGGGACTTATTTTTGAAAACCTTTTTCAAAACTTAAGAGGGTCTGACTTTCATTACTTCATGATTTTGTGTGTGTTCTAACTACCCCGCGCACTCCTTTTCTTCAAAAAAACTGCACTTCTGCAAATTCTCACATTTTTGTAAATCGGATTCTAACGATTTCCTGTAGGGTTTTGTGTTCATAGCATGTTTAAATGTTGTAGATCTGCTCTTCTTATGTTTATTTCATGTTTAAACTCTGTTACTATGAATTGTTATGCTAGTAGACTTCTCTCGTGTATTTCATATCATTCTTAAAAATACGTAATCAAATGGCATACTACCACTAGTCCGTGTCACACTGTACACCCTACTGGATACTCCGCTGAGTGCACGGATTTTGGTGATCCTGTCGCCTCTATCTTCGTGGCACCCGGGCTATCTAACTCGTTGTATTCACTTATGAGCGGTTGAGGTTAATCCTTGTTCATTTCTAAACCATGCACCTTGATGTAGTTAAGAACACTTATCAAAAACAAGTAATCTTAATCTTAACTAAAATCATTCATCATGCTACATGAGTCTACCCTAGATCAATTCTAGTCAACCTTCGACCCGTCTAGGTCAACCTAGTCTACCTTAGATCAATTCTAGTCAACCTTCGACCCATCTAGGTCAACCTAGTCTACTCTAGACCCATCTAGGTCAACCTTTGACCTCTTAATTCAACTTCGACCCGCTTAGATCAACCTACCTATCATTGACCCATCTAGGTCAATCTACCCATCACCTCGACCCGCCTAGATCAAACCCGTCACCTTGACCCATCTAGGTCAACCCGTCATCTCAATCCATCTAGGTCAACCCATCACCTTGACCCACCTAGGTCAAACCCGTCACCTTGACCCGTCTAGGTCAACCCGTCTAGGTCAACCCGTCACCTTGACCCGTCTAGGTCAACCCGTTACCTTGACCCGTCTAGGTCAATCCTTCATCTTGACCCCACCTTTAGTCAAGCTAACCAACCGTAGATGACCTACCTCTTGGCCTATCCATGTCCAACCTTACTCGATTCACTTAAGTCAAAAACCACCTTACATAGGGTCCCCCCCACCTTTACTTGACCAAGGACCGAGTCATCTTTCTTTCTTTCTTTTTGACCTCTACGATCATATTCTAATACTTATGGTTTTTAAAATCACTGACCTCTCCAGACACTATCTCACTTATTTTACTAAACCTGAACTACGGTGACCTGAGCCTCACATTATGTGGGACCTCTCCCGCATGGTAAAGGGAACGTAGGCAGCTACTGGCCCGATCAAACTTTTGGTCTTTTCATTCAAAGAACATTTCCAAAATACAGAGATCGAGACTTTTTATAAAAATGATTTTATAACGATGCCTTGTCATTAATTATGAGTCTAATTTAATTCAAAGACTTAACTCCTCCGCAACCATTACAGAATCCTGCATCATGCCTGCCGAAAGGATCAACACAGGTACAACCGAAGCTATTACCCAAGGTCTCGAGACAATTCTCTACCCCAACACCGTTCTCAATGAGCAAGTAGCCCACTTCAACGCAATTCTCAACGAGCAAATGGTCCACCTTAGCACCGCTCTTAACAAGAAAGCGGTCCACTACGAGACTATCCTCAACAAGCAAGCGGCCCACTATGAGACTATCCTCAATGAGCAAGCAACCCTCTCCAGAACCGCCCTCGATTAACAAGAAGCCTTCTTTGAGACTGTTCTCCTCAAGCAAACAGACCACTTCCAGAAAGTGATGTACAAGGCCCTAAAGGACACAGAGAAACATCTCCAGTCTGACATTTGTGGCATCTACGAGTATCTCAACCGCAGTCTCCCTCATGCTTAGTTTCAACACCCGTACGCTCCTCAAATGTATGGGCCACCACAGACTTTCCCCATTGGGATGCCTCCTATGACTACTCATCAACAAGGAATATCGGTACCTAAACCACCCTCCAAGATGGTTCGTCAACAAGGAATACCGGTGCCTAAACTACCCTCTAAGATGGATCGTGACAAGAAGGATAAGCGCGAGTATGATGATTTGGGCATGCCATTAGACAAATGCTTCAAATGTTTAGTTCAAACCGGCAAGTTGTCTCCTTTCCTCAACTATAAACCAATCAATGTAAGACAAGACTTGGATCCCTCCAAATATTGAAAGTATCACTAATACATTGGACATGACACCGAGAATTGCCTCCAATTGAAAAGGAAGATCCAAAGCCTCATTGATAGTGGAGCCATCACCCGCCAAAGGAACACATGGGCGTAGAAGAAGTCCAAGCAAGCAAGAAGATACACCGGGGCTACCTCCTCCTAAAAAAATAATAATAAAAAAAAAAATAAAAAAATATTCTTTCAGTCTTCGTAGGTTCTAGAGAATCTTTTAGTCAAAGTCCACCTCGGACATTAGTCTTTTATTTTTACTAGCAAAGATCCACCTCGGACATTAGTTAGATTGTTAAATTCCACATCGGACTAGTTAATTTGAGTCTTTAGTCGCAATAAAAGTGTCTTTATTTCTTTTCTCTCTAGACTTGAGACATAATCTTTCATCTACATCAACTCCATGAAAATTGTATTAATCTTAATTGACAATTGATTGCTAGATCTTTATATGACGAATTAATCGCAAATAAATTTGTCAATGAAGACTCATTAAAAGGTAAATGGACCCACAAACCATCATACATAACTTAACAAACAATTAGTCTCAAAATAACAAATGCTTTGATCAATCGAATCGTTTTCTTGTTTCTATATACCTTCTCTAAACCTACCCCCCTTGTGTACACCCACTGTGTGCACCCTATATATACACGCCACTATGTACGCCCTCCATATATTCCCCTCATGTACACCCACTGTGTGCACCCTTCATATATATACCCCTCGTGTACACCCAATGCGTGAACCCCCCATATATATATCCCTCGTGTACACCCACTGTGTGAACCCTCCATATATATATCCCTCGTGTACACCCACTATGTGCACCCTCCATATATATATTCTCTTTGTGTACACCCATTGTGTGCACCCTCTATATATTCCCCTCGTGTACACCCACTGTGTACACCCACTAAACACTCCTCAGATACACTTCCACCTTCTCATGAAGAAGACGATGACTACAAAGCTGCTCACCATCAAAGAAGTGCTCGCGCAATCATGGTAGCTGTCTGTTCCCATGACGATGCACCGGGGCTGTCTTCCTCCCCATGAAGATGTCAACAAAATTCAAGGGGATATTCAAACCCCCTTCACGACTTCTACCTACTAAAGGCGAAAGCGAACCAGGGGCTCATCTTGCCCCACGTTTCAATATGTAAATGTATAAAAAAAAAAAAAAAAAAAAAAAAAAAAAAAGGATCGCTAGGTCGAAACCCACAACGGGCGGCTTAGGCAAAAATTAGAACAAAAGCACAAAAAAGAAGCCCGCAAGGGTGGCCTAGGCAAAAATAAGGGTGTGCACAAAAAAAAAAATCAAAGCAAAGCAAAGAAAAATAGAAGGGGCTATCATCATAAGAAAAGTAAAAGTCCCACTTTCTTTTCACTTCTTATTTGTCTATTTTTCTTTCTTTCCAAAGAATCCAACTCAACTCGACAGCATCAGTCCAAAGCGACAACTACAAATGAAGCGGTCCAAAGCAACAATCAACAACGGATCAGACCACCACTCAAACCCTGTATCATAAGTAAACCGGATCAGCCTCGAACTACGCGGACCTGAGCCTCTCACACCAAGAGGAACGTAGGAAACCTCATGGTCTGATCCACAAAATATACACAACCCACCTCGAGCCAACTTTCATTCTTTTCTCTCTTCCCCATACACTACAATTTCTATTCTTCTTCTCGATTAATCAAGGCATTTATTATTTTGAGACTACTTGTCTAAAACATAATCATAAGATATGTAATTAATCAACGAGACCCATTCTCGAGCAATCAAAAGACAATTCCGAATAAAATAATTTTCAAATGTCTCGACAAGTCTTCTGTTCTACAATCTAGGAAAGAGCTAAACACTTACTTTCTGTTAAGCAGGGGTTTCCTTCCTTTTATACACATACTTCCTGTAAGGTCTAAATGTGAGAACTCCTTCTTTCGTTCTCTCTCTCTTCTCTTAACAAAAGGCTTCTGCAAGTCGTCCGTACTATTCTGTCTTTTTATCTTTATTTTGAGTCGACTGAAAAACAAAAAAAAAACAACGCTAAAAGAATATACCCACCTAGATTGAAAACCCGCAAGGGAGGTCTAGATAAAAAACAGGGTGCGTCCAAAAGGAGGTAGGATCCCCCACCTTATGCCCTCACCAAACTAGGGCTACCCTAACGGAATTGGGTCGACCACTGAAACTCCGACAAGATCATTCCCCGTAGAAAGTCATCTCTCTCCATCAAAGCTCAACATGGATGACCTCTCTCAAATGCCCTCACCAAACTGGGGCTGCCCCAATGGAATTGGACCGACTACCGATGCTCCAACAAAGATCACTCTCCACAAAAGGTCATCCCCTCATCAAAGTTCAACATCGTTGACCTCTTTCAAGAACTCCCATCTAACTGGGGCTTCCCCAAAAGATATGGTCACTGCTTGGCTACTCAGATATCACCGACTGTGGACACCCCATTTTGGACGTTCATTTATAATCACACTACTTTTGTGTCTCGCCTTTGATTTGGGTCAAAACTCGTTAAGTTGGACATGTTTCGTTAATTTTCTGACTGACTCCGTTAGTTAGGGGCCAAACTGAACATTAAAACTATCGCAGAGGGCAAATAAGTGATTCCAGCACTTAGATGCCTCGTACGAGACATTGATTTCTCGTACGTGGTATCCCCCTCGACAGTCGGGTTTTTGGTCAGTTTCCTTGTTGATCTTAACCCCTTTTCTTGGCAAACACTCATGCAATCTGGGGAAAATCCCATGGCCGATCCTAGAGTCCTCCACAAGAGGGAAACGTAGGCAGCCACTTGGCCCGGCCATTGCTTGTTTTTGCTTTTACTTTCAAAAAAAACTTTCTATTTTCTCCTTGTCACCTATATCTTGACTCTTACACACGTGCACACATGTAGAATAATTGCACTACATACCCTATAAACCCGGGTCCCAATCGGAGGACGGATGTCGGTCAGTACCCCCATTCTAACGAATGGCCCTCGCCGGTCTCTCCAAAGATGGTGTACCCACTCCGTGACACGCTCCTATACTATGTTTATGGGGAGCCTTACCCGTAAGCCTTGCATCAACCTCATGCATATATACTAGTTAATAAGACACTCCTCGAGACCGGTCAGTTCGATTCTTAGGGTTGGTTTAATCTTTGCCCAAGATAAAGCATCTTTACAATCTATAATCCTCCCTTGTGAATATGACGAATGTCCCTTTGGTTAAATGTTGAACAAAGGATTTTGAAAGAATGGAGAACCTCTCTACGGAAATCTGAGTTGTGTTTTCCTACTTTCATTATTCTGTGCGGGATTGTGGATGCCATTTTGGCTTAGTTTCGACCGCACCGTTCAACATGTCCCTTTCGGTTGTCCCTTAAAAATTCACAAGGTTTGATTGCATTAATGCGTTGTTTAACAAAGTGCAAAACAACTACGGAATCACTTAGGTTTGGTTAATTGAAAGGTGGATTTCGATGAGAATATGGGACCTTTGCCCGAATTGTCCGTTTGGGAGAATGCAATACAGGTGAAAAACAAGGGGCTCATATTCTAGGGTGACAGAATCCACTGTTCCAGGATGAACTAGAGTAGTAACCTTTTTAAAATGGATTAAATTCCATCCTACCATTAGGATTAAAAACTGCAATCTGACTGTTAGGCTGGATGCCTCGTATGAGACATCGATTGTCTCGTACGAGACATACTCCTTTTTATATGAATCTGCCGTGTTGGTCAACCCATGTTTCATAAAATCCGACTTGTTGGGACCCCAGCCTGGATTTGACACAGTTTCTGCACTCTAGGTCCGTCCGATCAGCAAAGTAGCTCCATACTCCCAACACAATGTCAAGCACCAAGTTTAGTCAAGAACTCAACGACCTCAAAGCTCGACTAGAAAGGGAAGTGAGTCAACTCTCTGAGGTGTATGCTACAGTCTTATACGCACGCTTCAAGAGAGAGATAGAGGAAGAGTTCATGACTCGACTGCGAACACAAAAGGAATTCTTCGACAGAAAAATCAAATTTCTCCAAAATCATTTGCTAGCCCGAGAGGAGGAGGTCAATGCACTTCGAAAGGGCTTACTCATGCAAGAAGAGTACTATGAGAAAAATATCAACACGCTCCAAGCATGTCTACAAGCTCAGAGAGAATGCTATAAGATGGAAGTTGAGTCCAAGACTAAAACAAGGCAGAGGACCTATAGCAAGCTAGAAGGTGTCACCCAAAGCCAAATGTTTAACATACTTATGAAAGCCAGCAAGGTGGCAGCAAGGAAGCCTACTACTCCAAAGGAATTCCCTCCTAATCATTCTCATCATCTCTTCTGCGAATTTCACAGGGCCAGTGGTCACGACACCGACTCTTGCCACCACCTCAAAGATGTGATCCAAGATCTCCTAGATTCTAAGAAATTAGGGGCCCCTTATGTAGTGACAAACCCTTTCCCAAATACGGGAGGAGGTATCAATGTAATAGAAATAGCTAGTGAGAAAGGGGAGACTACTCGCCTAGTCCCGAATGTGGGCGAGAGCACTCCCAAGTTTGATAATGAAATTTCTTTCGGTTACATGTTATCTTGGGATCAAGTACTAGATAGAAAGAATAATAAAGAAAAAGAAGATGTTAACTTACTCACCCGCTCCGGTCGAGTCATAATCAACAAAGATCCAAGACTAGAAGAGCCATCTTCCTCAAAAGAGTCCGAACCCGCTGAGCTTGACGATCCACTTCTCAAACAATTAAAGAAAACTCAAGCCAACATTTCCATATGGGATCTCTTAGGCTCATCTCATAAACATCGAATGATGATCTCAAAAGCATTAGCCCAAGTCGAAGTGCCCAAAGAAATAACTCCCGAAGAGTTAACGCAAATGGTAGGCCGAATCCAATTTGGCAATGTGATCACATTTACCGACTTAGATCTACCACAATATGGTGGAGGGCACACCGAAGCTCTCTACATAACCACGAGGGTCAATGGGCATCGAATCCCCAGAATCCTAGTAGACAATGGGTCCGCCATAAATGTCCTACCAAAGAAAGTCATGGTAACGCTTGGCCTTACCTCAAGAGAGCTAAAACCGTCAACTCTTACTGTACGAGGATTTGACCACACTTCACGCTCACCTATAGGGGCAATCACCCTAACAGTTGTAGTAGGAGAGATAACTACAAAGGCAGAATTCCAAGTCATTGACACCCCCTCCTCTTTCAACCTTCTCCTAGGACGCCCATGGCTACATCAAACGGGAGGAGTACCATCAACTCTCCATAAATGTGTCAAATTTAAGCACAATGACACGATAGTCACCGTACTTGGAGAACTAGTCACTGCTAGTTCGATCCTAGAGATTCAACATGAGGCAGCCGACCACCTCTTCAACAGATTCGAAATCCAAAAAGAAAGCAGTGTGCAGATGGTAGAGGTGCACAATGAAAATGACTATTCTAAGGCGATTCCATTCTCTGGAACGCATCCAGTACTTAACATGATGCTAAAGGAAGGGTACTTCCCCGGTCTTGGACTTGGTAAGCATTTACAAGGGATAAGAGAACCACCACCTGTCGTTCTATAGCCCCCAGAATATGGTCTAGGGTATGTGTCACCGCTCAAGGACATCCCTAAAGATGAATGGGATTAGCATTCATACATCGTGCCAATGGCACCGCCCTATCAAAAAACTCTAAACGGGTACTTTGTACGCGAGGGGGAAAACTTCCATACTTCATGTTCCCTGAACCATGGATTGATCATAAGGGGAAGCGCCAACCGGGCTTTGAAATATTCAGTGACTGTGATCCGTACTCACTAGAAACAGAACCGATGCAGTTCTCGTGGCTACCTCGAGAATTAAGGGGTACCAAGGATGAGGCATTCAGTGAGTGGGACTTTGTGTTGGGAGAAGACCTACTACGCCAATTTCTCGACCTTTGCAAGCTAGAGGACACTCAGATCAATGCAATAGAAAAGGGGGACGCTCCGAACCGAGACTATACCAAGCTCATCGAGAAGAGTGACGAGCCTATCTAGAATTGGTATACAACTGGGGGACCCATAGCAAGTGAAGACTTCCTGATCAAGGAATTAGGATGTACTCCCCATCCCCATAGAGAAAGAAAATTTGTAACCCTTACCTTTGAGTCAGATACCGCTACCGATGAGCTCACCCAAGAGGACTTGGATGCTATCACGGAACATGTATTCCCCTACTTTCTTAATGAAAAAATAGATCTTTCTGAGTATCCCGAGATTGCTAGCGTCCTAAATGATGAATTAACTAATAACTCTAACGACTTAGACAATAATGAGTCATACGACGAGATAGATCAAGAAAACGAACAAATCTTAAAAGAAATTAATAAGCAAGTAGGTCTTCATGCCGGAAATGGTCCTATTGATGCCGAAGAAATGTAAACAGTTAATCTAGGGACGAACATGATCCGAAAGAGACCAAGATTGGCAGTTTCTTCAAGGGGGAAGACCGACAAGCCCTCATAGCGCTTCTCTGAGAATTCGTAGATGTGTTCGCTTGGTCCTACAAAGATATGCCGAGGCTAGCCAATTCAATTGTTGAGCACAAGATACCACTGCTTCCTGATTCAAGGCTAGTCAAGCAGAAACTCCGCAAAATTAAGCCAGAGTGGTCGGTACAAGTCAAACAAGAGATAGAGAAACTCCTGAGTGTTGGTTTCATCAAGGTGATAGTGTATCCAACCTGGTTGGCTAATACTGTGCAAGTTTCCAAGGCAAATGGAAAAGTTCGAGTCTGTGTTGATTTCCGTGATCTCAACAGAGCATCTCCGAAAGATGATTTTCCTCTTCCCAACATAGACATGCTCGTTGACAATACTGCGAAATACGAAGTCCGTTCATTCGTAGATGGATTCGCCGGTTACAACCAGATCCTCATGGCCGAGGAGGACCAACACAAAACAGCATTCACCACTTGGGGAACGTTCTGTTATACAGTCATGCCATTCGGACTCAAGAATAACGGGAGCCACCTATCAGAGAGTTGTAACTGCGTTGTTCCATGACATGATACATAAAGAAATGGAGGTGTACGTTGAAAATATGATCATACACTCCAAAGGCTCCGATGGACAACACTTTGTCGACCTTAGGAAGTTCTTTGAAAGGTCGAGGCACTACAAAATGAGACTTAATCCGGCCAAGTGCAGATTTGGGGTAGTGAAAGGAAAGGTCCTTGGGTACATGGTCACTGAGCGTGGTATAGAAGCAGACCCCGCTAAAATCAAAGCCATCATTGACATGCCTCCACCTAAGATGCAAAAAGAAGTCAAAGGATTCATGGGTCGCCTTCAATACTTAGTCGTTTCATTAATCAACTCACGACGATGTGCGAGCCCATCTTCAAACTCCTCAAGAAGAATGCATCCCTAGAATGGACAGAAGAGTGCCAAGAAGCCTTCGAAAAGGTCAAGGAATACTTAGTAAATCCACCAGTGTTGCTTCCATCGCATAAAGAAAAGCCGTTGACCTTATACCTCACAGTCAATGACACTGCATTAGGGGCTATGCTAGCACAAGATCAACCCGATTCGAGGAAAGAGAATACCGTGTACTTTGTCAGCCGTCGCTTCTAATGGGCTGAATTGAATTACTCTGCATTAGAAAAGTCGTGTGCTACACTGGTATGGGTAGCTGGGAGACTAAAGCTGTACATGGAGGCGTTTCCTATACAACTGATTGCCCGAATGGACCCAATGAAATATATCTTCGAGAAGTTGCATGTCTCCTCTAGGATAGCCAAGTGGTACTTCATTCTCACGGGGTACGATATCACTTACATCACACAGAAATCCGTGAGAGAAAGAGTTTTCGGGATCATTTAGCCGAATTTCCATGTGATGAAGCGAAGGGGGAAGACCCGTGATTCCTTGATGAGGACATCATGGCAATAGCAGAAAATAAGTGGCAATTATTTTTCGATGGCGCAGCCAATAAAAGAGGGTATGGAATTGGCATGTTACTAGTAGATCCCTCAGATTTCTACACTCCACTCGCAATCCGCCTTGACTTTGAGGCCACTAACAATATAGCCGAGTACGAAGCTTGCATAGCGGGACTTGAAGCAGCCTTAGAAAGAAATGTGACCGAACTAGAAGTGTACGGAGATTCACAACTTATAATCTATCAGTCACTCAAGAAATGGAAGGTACAAGATCCTACACTCCAGAAATATAACGACCATCTCTAAGACTTGGTCAAACAATTCAAAGAGGTCACTTTCTACTATCTTCCTAGAGATAAGAACCGCTTAGCAGACTCGCTAGCCATGCTAGCATCACTTGTTGAAATTCCCGAATGTACTGAGGTTAAGACCTTCAAAGTCACGAGGCGAGTGACTCCTGCTTACTACTCAATCATAGACCTTCGTGACAGCAAAGAGCCTTGTGATGTCATTTCCATGAATGCCTTAGACAATAAGCCTTGGTATTATGATGAATGGCATTTCCTCCTAGACGGAACATTCCCATCAAACGCATCACCTAAAGCGAAGATAGCCCTCAAACGGTTTGCCGCTCAATTCATTATTATAGGTGAATGCCTCAATAAGAAACACCACGAGCAGTGTCTACTCTGTGCCGATGAGCACGAAGCCATAGAAATCATGGACCAAGTCCATCAAGGAGTCTGTAGAACCCACATGAATAGCAATATGCTAGCAAAGAAAATCATCCGACTAGGGTACTATTGGGCTACAATGGAATCGGACTGCACCAACATTGTTAAGAAATGCCACAAACCAACACAATGTGCGAGCCCATCTTCAAACTCCTCAATGAAAATCATCCGTCCGTGTTATAACCCATGACATCCCTTTGGCCATTTTCTACATGGGGAATAGACGTCATTGGCAAAGTCTCACCGACAGGTCATAATGGACACTCATTCGTATTAGTTGCCGTTGACTACTTCACTAAATGGATCGAGGCTCAATCCTACAAAGTCTTGAATGCCAGAAAGGTGGCTGAGTTCATGAAGACCAACATCATATGCCGATATGGGGTACCTCATGAGATGATATCTGACAATGGCACGCACTTTGAGAAAGAATGTGACCAACTACTCGCAGTGTACAAAATAGAGAGACATCAGTCATCACGTACCGACCACAAACCAATGGAGCAGTCGAAGCTGCTAACAAGACCATTGAGACCATCATTAGGAAAATGGCTAAGACTGGCAGAGACTGGCCCGATAAGCTACCTTTTGCACTCTGGGGCTATCGCACCTCAATCCGTACAGCCACCGGTGAAACTCCATATGCCCTAGCCTATGGGATGGAAGAAGTATTACCAATCGAATTAGAAGTACCGTCGCTAAGGGTTCTCCTAGAAAACCAATTGAATGAAGTCGCATGGTTAGACAGCCGTTATGAATAACTAGCCCTGCTAGATGAATGACGACTCCGAGCCGCCGAGCATATCCAAGCATATCAACAGAGAATGGCCCGACCATTTAATAAGAAAGTCAAGTCCAGAAACATCAAAGAAGGGGACCTTGTCCTACGTGAACATCGTCCTGGACCATTCAACCCTATGGGAAAGTGGGGACCAAGATGGATAGGCCCCTACATAGTCAAGAAGGTATTCTCCGGAGGAGCGGTACAACTCGAAGACCTAGATGGAGATCAACTGCCGAAGCCCGTCAACATGGACAAGCTGAAGAAATACTATTCATGAGTCCGTCCCTTATTTCAAAAAAAAAAGAGGAAAGCTCGCTAGGTTGAAAACCCGCAAGGGTGACCTAGGCAAAAATTAGAGCAGAGAGCACGAGAAAAGAAGCCCGCTAGATTGAAAACCTGAAAGAGAGGTCTAGGCAAAAATCAAGGTGTGCATAAAAAAAATATTAATAAAATAGGGGACAGTCTCGTACTAGACACCTATGTCCCGTGCGAGACATGTCAGTCAGCAAACATATTTTTCTCTTTCTTAAACAAGAACTACGATGACCTGAGCTCCTTATTTAATTGATGTAAAAAGAGAACGTAGGCAGCCTTTTGGTCCGGTCTATTCAATAAATAAAATCAAAATCTTGTCTTCTTATTAATTGAATGCATTTCAAGAAAGCAATAAGAAAATTTCTAACATGAATACCAACTTGCAAAAGAAAATAAATAAAAATACTAAAAATCTAAAATTGGTCTATCTATGGAATCTCTCGATACTCCTAAATATCTATTTCTTCCTTAACTTAGTAGGGGCTTGACCACGATCCGCCTTGTCATCCCTCTTACTCTTAAACCAAGGTATCTCAAAATCGGGAGGAACATCAAGACGACTGAACACCGAGGGAGTCAGTCTCGCAAACACATGAGGCCTATCTAGAGCTTGGAATTTGCCGGGAAGTCCGTTTGCTCTCTTCTCGTAAAAGTCACTATCCAGAAAGTCTTGAATGGCATCTGCTCTGACATTAGAAGGATCCTCCTTAGCTTCCTTCTTCCTCAAATTCAAGCTAGGCTCAAATTGGTCCCCCAACAGAGAGGACGGATCTCATCAATACCCTAGACATTGGGACGGAGTTCCGAGAGAAACCAATTCAAGTATTTATCCGACAAATAGATCTCCCTCTATAATGACGAAGATTGGTCCAACGATCCATAGTGGTGCCTCCCCCAAGCGCGAGCCAAGATCGTAGAGAACTCCGAGTCCATGAAAGAAAAGTCTCGAGGCCGTTCCCCTAACAAGAAAGTGTCCTGCTGTTGACCGAATTGTCGTATTACCCTCCGAGCAAAATAGAAAGAGGAGTCCCTCAAACCCGGAAGGACGACCCTGTCGTACCCAAGGGTATTAGCTACGAACCTCCTCACCTTCCAAAAGGATGGGCACCAAGCAACATCATTGGTCTCCTCTTTAGCAAAAAGATGTGCCCACTCCTCAATGCTGAGACCTTTCACTAACAGTCTCCGCCTATGAAAGTATAAGGTGAATACTCGATCGGAGAGTCCAATAATTTGAAGTGTTCTCTAAGCCAAATGGTCAACAATAATGGACTTCCCCGAGTCATAGAGCCGGTTTGGTGTAACTCATCAAGACATGAAGAGTCTCCCCAAGATGAGAGGGATTATGTTGAAGGCCCGTCCTCTAGCTTGCAGAACGATGTCCACGAGGTCCGTGTCCGCCATGCCACACTTGCTCATGAAAAGCATGCTTCGAAATAAGCACAATGCCAAGAGGCAGCACTGGGAATCCACGCCATGACCGTGAGTCACCCGACCTTTAAATCTCCTAGGCAAAGTGTGGAGATCGACATAGCGGTTATGAATGTAACTCTGCACCTCGGGAAGGCCAATACTCAATAAGTCCCTAAGAGACTCCGCTGGTACCTTGTCATAATTAGGAATCGCAATCACCCCGGTCAACGGCATATTTCAAGATAGTCGCCATCTCCTCCACAGTAGGGACCATCTCGTAAAGAAAAGTTGAAGAGGTGAGTTCGATGGATCCCAGAAGCGTGCAACTCCCTTTAAGAGGTCCCATTCGGCTTTAGATTCTTCAAGGTGAAAAGAATCTTAAACCCGAACATCTCCACGAATCTCCCTTGGCAAGGTTTATTGAATGAACGAAAGAACGTTGCTAAATCACCCTTGTAGCGTTCCACTAACTCTAAGTCCAAGGAAAACTCATCAACAATTATTGATGAAGGGACGGACTTACTTAGGGCCATTGGGAGCAAAAGGTTGAGAATTCTACTCCAAAAGAAAGGTTCCCAGAACTGATTTAAGGCTACATGGTATTCTAGGACGGACTAGAGGTGTTTATATACAAGTTTGGACACCAAATCCTCGAGGAAAAAGGAGAAATAGTCGCAGAATGAAAGGATGGCTCGTACGAGACATCGATGTCTCGTACGAGGCATCTCCCAAGTCAGAACAACAGAACTCTGTTCAAATTTTAGGTTGCTCGACAAGTCAAAACATGTCTCAATCACCTCAAAAATCCATCCAAAACAGTTCATTCATCACATACAAATAGCCCAACGCGAATCCATCTCATAAAATTAACCCTCGGTTGACCAACCGGATGTGAGTCAATACATTTACACAGTCAAAAATAAAACTAAAATTAACTAATGTATTGTGTGCTAGAGTTAGGAAATAATTGTTGCATAGGTACAAACCAAAGAAAGGAAAAATTGTCCTCGCCTACGCCGAGGCAACAAATACATCATCAAAAAAAGGGGAGAATGGGGATATCCTATCTAAGACGTGTCGCCACTGCCACACTATCATCCGTCAGTCTGAGGCCTCTTCCCGTAAGAAGCTAGCTCCGCCGTCTGCTGAGCCAACCGTCCGAGCATCCCCGCTGTATCTCTCTTCATCCTCTTGGCATAGGCCATGAACTGGGCGAGCCATCCCGCGACCTCTCTATACTCAGCAATGGGCACCTGTTGAGAAGAAACAAATGGAGATATCAAAATCTTTAGATAAATGATAAAACAAAGATGAAATGGTAAAATGATGGTAATGACGGAAGAAGGGTCATAAATCATACCATGGTCGCGTCGGCAGGAGGTACGAGTTCCTCAGGCATGTCATACTGTGCGGGAAGATCCTCGGTATTCTCTACTCCCTCAGCCACGCTGTAGGTAAAAGAAGCTGGTCCAAGCTGTGGACAAAAAAGGATGTGGACAACTCCCTGGGCCTGAGCCTGATCACCCTCTATAATCAATCGGGGCATGAGACGAGCAAGGAAGTCCTGATAATCAGCCTCCAAGGACATATGGTCAAAGGCATCCTGACTAATAATGAGCTCCCCTTCTCCTCCTCCGCAATGGCATAAGAATTAAGCATATGAGTCGGCGGGTCCAAAGGGACAACGACGTCGATTCTGCCACCACCCTGCTAGCGAGAGACTCTCTCTCCTAAGTAAAAGCATCCCCCGCCAAGGCCAATCATCAGTAGCCTCATACCAGCAAACCCGTAGGCGTGATCAATGCCCAAACCCCGCCAAGGGAAGAAGGCGACAGGGACTCAGGACGGCCTCCCATCTGTAAAATACAGACTCATGCGCTCCACCGTCATGTCAGCCCCCTCGGCCTGCTCATCACGGGTATCCCTGTTATCCCGGTGCCATCTCAGAGTATCTGGGAACATGACGGTATTGTCTTGAAGATTGAAAGTGAAGAGACCAAACATGGCGTATCCCCAAGCCTACAAAATGGGAGAAACATAAAAGAGGTCAATACACAGTAGCTAAGATGAAAATGCTATCAAAATAAACTGGGGCTGAAACAAGGAGGAATACAGAAGAAGATGAGTATTATACCTCCCAGGCATGACTGTAGCTGCCCAAGCCAGCGTTCGCCCTATCCCGCGAACTCTCATCCATAGCCACATAGCAATGGGCCAAGCCAGCAGAACCCCAACTAGCATCGGTAACATGCTACATATCTCTCAACACACTCAGCAGAGTAAAAAGGGCAGTTGACGCATGGTTAGCAAAAAGCGTCTCAGAAAAGGTCCACCATAGAAAGCCACGGACAGCTGCAACTCGGGTACCAGTCAGATGCATCTGACCAGTATTAAGGGTGACATAAGTATCCACCCTCTCCCTCAAGGCCTTCAGAGGGACACCCTTGCCTAGGGTGCGCAAGAGAATCCCAGAAAATGCATCATATCATCCCTGCTATGAGTAAAGTCCGCATCTAGCTCAAGTGGCTCACCAACGATGGCAAGTTCGGTAATGGCATGAAAGTCAGTAGGGGTCATGGTAACCTCCCCCCATCACATGTGCATGGTATGAGTACTGTCCCACCAGCGCTCCCGGATGGCCTGGAGCAAGTGCACGTTCCTCCTCTCAGCGACAAGGCCGTTAAAGAAGGTTTCAATCCGAGATTCTCAATCTCTTCTTTCATCTCGCCATTGAGAGTTGCCCACCTCTCAGCGACCGCTCGTACGCTGCCCCTACAGTTATTGATCACCCTGAATAACTGCAAACAACAGAGACAAAAGAGACAGATGTCAGAAAATCGGTAAAATCCTCATTTAAGTATTTTACCCGAAAAAGTTGTGAATTGCCTAAAGCGACAGTTAAAATCATGTACTACCATACTACAATGATTTTCAACATCAACAAGGGTGAAATTCCATCGAAAGATCATCCATGCATGATAAGCCCTAGCAGCGATAATTCTAGGCGAAAATTGGCAAAGTCGAATTACTAGGACACTAAATTGAGACATGCAGCAACGAAATTGACATGGAAACTCAATCAGAGGAGGAGATCCTTACCCGCCTAGTCCGAACGGCGTGAGAAACGTGGTCCTCCGGAACGGGCACAACTCATCTGTCGCCCACACTTTACCCTTCATATGCCTACCAAAGAGGTTGCTCTTTGTGGGAACGATGCACACCGGCCATTTGAAAGGGTTAGGGATCAATAGAACTTTGTGAAAACAAATTTTTTGAGTGAGAAAATCGCCTAGGGTTGAAAGCTCCCGAAAACAGAATGAGAAAAGTGATTCAAAATTCACTTTCAGCGCCTGATATTGCGAAAAAACAGGAATAGCTCGTACGAGGTATCCATCCCTCGTACGAGGCATCCCCAGAAAATCTCCAGAAAACCACGTTTTCTCAAGAAATTCCAGAAAAGCCCTGCTTTTAAACAGAAAGGTTCAGAAAAAGCCCTGCTTTAGACCAAGAGGTCGAATCTGAACCCGGTTCAAGATGGAACATTGAGTCGTCAACAAATGGATATTTTCAGAATTGGAACAAGCAAAGTTTTTTCTCAGTACGAATTTATCCTCACCCGCGCATCCAAGATCATGGTTGAGCAACGAAATCTGCATCAGCAAACTTTAAATCCCACGACTGTCATCAAGACGTAAGTTAATGGCACAGGATTTACGACCGGGTATCCCACGACTGTTATCAAGACGTAAGTTAATAACACAGGATCCCACCATTTAGAATCCCATAATTGCCATCGAGACGTATGTTAATGGCATAGGATTCACTTTTCCGGCGAATAAGGCATCCTCGTTGGAAGGAGAAGCAAGGTCTGAGTAATTGGCGTCTCCAAAACCAGGTATCCCACGACTGTTGTCAAGACGTAAGTTAACAACACAGGATCCCACCATTTAGAGTCCCATAATTGTCATCAAGACGTAAGTTAATGGCATAGGATTCACTTTTCTGGCGGAAAGGCAGTTCGCGTCAGAAGGAGAAGCGAGGTCCGAGTAATTGGGGTCTCCAAACCCAGAGTCCCATAATTGTCATCAAGACGTAAGTTAATGGCATAGGATTCACATTTTCCAACGTAAGAGACAAACTCGTTGGAAGGAGAAGCAAGAGGTCCGGGTAAACTGGCGTCTCCAAAATCGGAAGGCAGTTGGTCATCATCAACAGGGCATGTTCAGAATTGGGTCAAAAGATTGATTCCTCAGTATGGATTGCAACTGGAGACGGTTCGTCATCAGCAAAAAAGAGTATATTCAGAATTGGGTCAAAGAGATTGATTCCTCAGTATGGGTACTCTCCAAACTCTAAGCTTTACTTATCGCAAGTATTGTTTTTCGAAAATGATTTTCAAAATACCTTAAACCTCAGTTTTTGCGTATTTTCAGAGTCGAACTACGTTTGGTCTGATTTCCTTCCGAGGAATACGTAGGCAGCTTTTTAGCACGACCATACCCCTAGTTCAAAATGGCGTCTTTTTCTATCGACACGGTACTTCATCCATAAGTATCGTCGCCGAGGGGCTCTGTAGACACCCCATTTTGGACGTTCATTTAATCACACACTACTTCTGTGTCTCGCCTTTGATTGGGTCAAAACTCGGCGTTAAGTTGACATGTTTCGTTAAGTTTCTGACTGACTCCGTTAGTTAGGGGCCAAACTGAACATTAAAACTATCGCAGAGGGCAAAAAGTGATTCCAGCACTTAGATGCTCGTACGAGACATGGATGTCTCGTACGAGGTATCC
Source organism: Campanula takesimana (assembly GCA_026119855.1). NCBI lineage: Eukaryota > Viridiplantae > Streptophyta > Magnoliopsida > Asterales > Campanulaceae > Campanula > Campanula takesimana. The sequence continues at coordinate 209 of JAOWBW010001684.1, read as the reverse complement.
CCCTCGACAGTCGGGTTTTGGTCAGTTTCCTTGTTGATCTTAACCCCTTTTCTTGGCAAACACTCATGCAATCCGGGGAAAATCCCATGGCCGATCCTAGAGTCCTAAATACCTCTTGAGAATTAAGTCTTTGATTCCCAACCATAACAACTCTCCAACTAAAACCCTAGGTCACCAAAAACCATAAATAAAGGGTTTCTTTCACTCTA
>JAOWBW010001683.1:34519-224861 GCA_026119855.1 Campanula takesimana | reverse complement strand
AATAAACTTGACAATTATTGTTATGTTGTAACTTACGATGAGGTAATGAGGGAAGTACTAGAGAATAGGAAAAAGAAGCAAGATGGGAACGTCAACATGCTAACTTGCGTCCGTCGAGTCATAGCAAACAACCCTTCCACTTCCGCACCAAGCTCCTCTTCTCAAAGGCCGCAAGCTCGCGACATCTCCCGAAAGATCCTCTACTGTCCAACTCAAGAAAACTCAAGCCAACATCTCTATTTGGACCTCATGAATCCTCAAAGAAACACCGAGATCTTGTCATCCAATCTCGATGATACATCAATTTCTCCGATACTACTCCGAAGACCTCACGGCAATGATCGGTCACATTCATTTTGGCAACGTCATCACCTTTGCCGATATGGACCTTCCACCATTTGGCTCTGACCACAACGAGGCTATTTACCTCAAGGTACGAGCAAGGGGGAGGCCCATCTCAAGAGTCTTAGTGGACGGTGGTTCCGCACTCAACCTCATGCCTGGCAGAATCATGGGCATACTGGGGCTTAAGGATTCCGATTTGAAGCCTTCTACTCAAGTAATCCGAGGTTATGACAGCACCGCCCGTACAGTCATGGGCATGATCGAAATAGACATTGATTTGGAGCCTGGTCATGTCCGTTCCATTCAAGTGCTTGACATCCTGGCCTCGTTCAACTTGCTTTTGGGTCGACCATGGATTCACAGTTCTAATGTCGTCCTGTCAACTCTCCATCAATGTGTCAAGATCCAAATGGTGATAAAATAGTGACCGTCATGGCCGAAAACGTCACTCCACAGAAAAGGTGAGCCCGTCCACCAAGTTCAGCATGGTTTACCAGACTCCACTCTCTCCAGCGTCTCATCAACGCCATTGACAAAGAAGGGGGAAACGGATCATGGACCCCCAGCAATCACAAAGTCCTCCACATGATGAGGAATATGGACTAACTTCCCTGGTTTAGGCCTAGGGAAATATCAACAAGGAATCCTACATCCTGTACAAGTCCCATTTGTCAAGAACACATTCGGTTTGGGGTACGAGCCTTCCAGAGAAGACTTGAAACAAGGCAAGCGATCAAGGATGAAAAGGCCCGAGCTCGTAAAGAAGGCCGTCGTTATGAGGTCCCTAATCTAAGGCCTTACCTCAAGACGTTGAATGGTTATTTTGTCCGCCAAGGGAAGACGTTCCATACATGATCTTTCCCGAGCCATGGGTTAACAATAAGGGTGCAAAAAGCCCGGTCTCGAAGTCTTCTCCGATTGTGAGATCCGAAATCCGAAAGGGAACCAACTCCCATATCGCCCCAGTAATGGTGGGGAAGGAAGGTGACTATAGAGTCGAGACAGAAATCATCGTGGGGGAAGAACCGACAGATTTAGCCTCCATGTTCGAAGAGCTTGCCATAATGAATGAATACCAAGTCAACGCCATCCATGACGCCGTCTCATGAATGAGACTATCAGTGAGATCCCGGCCAAGATCCAAGCCGATCAACAATTGGTATTCTACGAAAGGGCCCGTGGTATCCGAGGAATTCTTAGTCCAAGAAATGGGTTGCATACCCCGCATGAGCAACAAAGGAGAGCGGCTCACACTTACTTTCGAGTCCGAGAGTGTCTCTAATACCCTCACCCAAGAGGATATGGAGGCCATAGCCGAGCCGTGTGTTTCCTTTCTTTGCTAATGAAAAATTTGACATTTTGAGTACCCTGAGATTGCAATATCATAAATGATGAATTAACTAATATTGAACTTAATGAACAAGTTAATAACGATTCAAATTATGATGAATTAGACCAAGAAAACACAACATACTTAAATGAACTTGCTCAACAAGTCCGTAGTCGTGGTGAAAATGGTCCAGGGGCTGACGAAGAATTGCATGTTGTTAATCTGGGTACCGACAAAGAGCCAAGGGAACTAAGATCGGAAGCTTCTTTCAAGGGGGACGACAGAGACAGATTGACTGCACTACTACGAGAGTTCGTGGATGTGTTCGCATGGTCATACAAAGACATGCCGGGTTTGGACAGAAAGGTAGCGGAGCACAGAATTCCAATCAGAGAAGATGCCAAGCCGGTAAAAACAAAGCTCAGAAAGATCAAGCCAGAATGGTCTCTGCAAGTCAAAGAAGAGATCGAAAAGCTCCTCAGTGTGGGTTTCATCAAAGTTATCGAGTATCCGACATGGTGTAGCCAACATCGTGACAGTCAAAAGGCAAACGGCAAGGTTCGAGTTTGTGTGGACTTCCGGGATTTGAACAAAGCTTCCCCGAACGAAGATTTTCCACTCCCCTAACATCGACATGCTGGTCGACTCCACTGCTGCCTACAAGGTTCGCTCATTCGTGGATGGGTTAGCTGGGTACAATCAGATTCTCATGGCTGAGGAAGATCAACATAAGACAGCCTTCACGACACCGTGGGGGTACCTTTTGCTACACAGTCATGCCATTTGGGTTAAGAAATGCTGGGGCTTCCTACCAAAGAGCCATGACAGACTTGTTTCCACGATATGATTCACAAAGAAATCGAGGTCTATGTGGACGACATGATCATTCACTCCAAAGGGACCGATAGTCAACATTTAATCGATCTCTGCAAGTTCTTCGAAAGGCTTCGTCGACACAAGATGAGGCTCAACCCTGCAAGTGCACGTCGGGGTTATCCGAGGCAAAGTCCTTGGTTATATGGTCACTGAAAGGGGAATTGAAGTAGATCCCTCCAAAATCAAGGCAATCATTGACATGCCTCCTCAAAGACGCAGAAGAGATCAAAGGTTTCATGGCAGACTGCAATAATCAGTCGGTTTGTGCACCAACTCACTTCCATGTGCGAGCCAATCTTCAAGCTACTCAAGAAGAATGTGGCTCTAGAATGGACCGACGCGTGCCAAGAAGCCTTCGACCAAGTGAAGCATTACTTGACGTGCCCTCCTGTTCTAGTTCCGCCGCACAGGAGAAGCCTCTTTTGCTCTATCTCACTGTCAATGATGAATCCCTAGGGGCTATGTTAGCACAAGAGCAACGAGAGTCCACAAAGGAGAATGCCATTTATTTTGTCAGTCGCCGATTCAAGAGGCGAAAAGAACTACTCTGTCTTAGAGAAGTCATGTGCAGCATTGGTTTGGTGTTACTCAAAAGCTCAAACACTATATGGAAACTTTTCCGATCAAGATAGTAGGAAAGGTGGACCCGCTCCGCTACATCTTCGAGAAGCCTTTCATGTCAACAAGAATAGCCAAATGTATTTCATGCTCGCCAGCTATGATATCACTTACGTCACACTAAAATCCGCCAGGGGAAGTGTTCAGTGACCAGCTTGCCGAATTCCCGTGTGACGAAGTGAAGGGGGAAGACGTAAGTTCCCCGACGAGCATTTAATTTGTACTGCAACCGAGGAAAATAAGTGGCAACTTTTTTTCGATGGCGCCTCCAATAAACATGGCTTTGGTATAGGAGTATTGCTTGTCGATCCAAAAGACATCTACACTCCCATTGCCATCCGTCTGGAATTCGAAGCTACCAAACAACATTGCCGAGTAAGAAGCATGCATAGCAGGGCTCGAAGCAGCTCTCGAAGAAACGTCACGGAACTAGAAGTATTCGGCGACTCTTTGCTCCTTATCAATCAGCAATCGGGTGAATGGCGAATCCAAGACCCGACCCTCCAACAGTATGGTCAGCACCTTGAAGAATTGGTTGAACAATTCCAAGAGATCACTTTCAACTACCTGCCAAGGGATAAAAATCGCTTCGCCGATGCACTGGCCACCATAGCTTCATTAGTCGAAATGCCCAAAGGGAAAGTGGTGAAGCCTTTCAAAATTACCCGAAGGAACAGACCGGCGTACTGCATGAGTATCGAGATCAACGAGGTTCAAACAAACTCTCCGTGGTATTCGGATATCATGAATTTCCTCAAAGATGGCACTTATCCCGAGAATAGCAATAAGAAGTCTCAAGCGGATCTGCAAAGGCTAGCCTCTCGGTACGTACTGATTGGGGACCGAGTCTATAAAAGGCACCACGACGGGATCAATCTCTTATGCGCCAATGAGGCCGAAGCTCAAGAGATAATGTGTGAAGTGCACGAAGGAGAGTGTGGACCCCACATGAATGGGTTTATGCTAGTCAAGAAGATACTCTGCATTGGTTACTATTGGAGCACTATGGAACGAGACTGTATCGAGAAAGTAAAAAGGTGTGCCAAGTGCCAATTCCATGCTAATCTGCAACATGCTCCACCCTCGCAACTTTACAACATGGTCACACCTTGGCCTTTCTCTTGTTGGGGGATAGACATCATCGGTAAAGTCCATCCTGCCGGAAGCAATGGGCAGTCATTCGTCCTAGTGGCCGTCGACTACTTCACAAAGTGGGTCGAAGCACAAGCCTATCGGACCCTCAACGCCAAGAAAGTGGCCGAATTTGTAAAGATTAATATCATGTGCCGATACGGAGTGCCTCATGAAATCATTTCCGACAACGGCTCTCACTTTGAGAAGGAAATGGATGCACTTTTGGTAGAGTACAAGGTCACCAAGCACAAGTCATCTCCTTACCGTCCCCAAGCAAATGGCGCGGTTGAAGCAGCAAATAAGACCATCGAGACCATCGTCAAGAAAATGGCCTTAACAGGAAGGGATTGGCCCGAGAAGCTACCATTAGCATTGTGGGGCTACCGCACATCAATACGGTCAGCAACAGGAGAAACTCCTTATGCATTAGTCTATGGTTCTGAAGCCGTACTCCCAATCGAACTTGAAGTCCCATCTCTACGGGTCCTCCTCGAGAATCAAGTCAACGAGGTAGACTGGATGCAAAGTCGATATGAACAGCTAGCCTTACTCGAGGAGAAAAGGAGAAGAGCACTCGAACGTACAAGGGCGTACCAGCAAAGGATGGAAAGAGCTTTCAACAAAAAGGTGAAGCCTCGAAACATCAATGTGGGAGATTTGGTCTTAAGACAACATCCTCCTAATGCCATGAATCCCCTGGGAAAATGGGGACCCCGATGGATCGGTCCGTACGTGGTCAAAAAGATACTAAGCGGCGGTGCAGTCCGACTCATGGATTTAGATGGTGACCAGCTGCCAAAGGAGGTCAACGTCGACAAGCTCAAGAGGTTCTATGCTTAATAAACAAAGAACATATAAAAAAACAAAATCTCTCTCTAGGTTGAAAACCCGCAAGGGCGGCCTAGGCAAAAATTAGAGCACGTGCAAAAAAGAAGCCCGCTAGATTGAAAACCGAAAGGGCAGTCTAGGCAAAAAACAGGGTGCATAAAAAAAAAAAATAAAAAAAAATCGCTCGCTAGGTTGAAAAACCGCAAGGGCGGCCTAGGCAAAATTAGAGCACGTGCAAAAAAGAAGCCCGCTAGATTGAAAACCCGAAAGGGCGGTCTAGACAAAAAACAGGGTGCACACAAAAAAAAAAAATAATGAAAAAAATGGTCTTTGTTTGTTTGAACTACGGAGACCTGAGTCTCCCAACTGGAGGAACGTAGGCAACCTTCGGGTGCGGTCTAAAACAATATCAAAAATATCCAATTCACTTCAAATAACAAGATGCAATTTTTATTCATTCAATGAATTATTCAAGCCATTACAACGGATTTATTGAGCCACAAAAGATATCAAAACATTAAATCCTAAAACAAGGTGGTCTAATTTAATTGCAATCTCTTAGGGTACTAAGAAAAGTCCAATTTTCTCTTAGCCTTCAAAGGACCACCCGATCGTCTCTCAATCCTTTTCTTCTTGAATAACGGAGGAGCACTAATACGCACCGAAACCTTCTGTGTTGCGGCACGTCTCCTAGCATAAAAGTCATCCAAAGGAGTACCGAAAGGGTCAGCAAGAATGTTACTCGAATCAACAGCAGCCTCCCTATATCTCAAGCGCTGCTAGGCTCAAAACCCTTTCCCAACAACTCGGCACGAAGCACATCGACCCAAGTAATACCACGGTAAAGGGTGCCGAACAAATAATCCAAGTAGCTCTCGGGAAGGAAGACAGTCCCCCGATGCAGAGGAGCAAAAGCCCAACGGTTGGGATCATCTCCCCAAGCCGACTGAAGCTCACTCGAGAAGTCCGGACCCATGTAAGCAACTGGACGAAGCATTCCGTCCCTCGAAAAAGGAATTATCTGTTGGCGACCAAACTGCCGCAGAACCCGCTCTGGCTGGTAAAATAAAGAATCTCTCAAGCCGGGTACAACCACGTGCTGAAAACCAAGAGTCCATTCCACAAAAGGACGAAGACCCCAAGAAGGAGGGCACCACTCAATATCGACGGTTACCCGAGAGGCAAAGAATTTCTTCCAACCATCTTCAGATAAATCCCGGATCAACAGCTTCCTCCTATGAACAACAAAAGGAGACGAATCACCATCCGGAGAATAAATCCTGAAGTGCTCTCGGAGCCATATGGTAAAGAGCAAAGGGCTTCCCCGACACATCTTGTCCGTCCTATGTAACTCATCAAGGCCGTTCAACATCTCCCCTACAATAAGAGGGATTATACTAAATTGTTGCTCCTTGGCTTGCAAAATAATCTCAGCCAACGACCCATCCGCAGTCCCGAAGGGTGTAACAAACAGTACTTCACTAAAGAGACAAGCGGCCATGGCATTCCTCTTGAAAGATTGAACCACCGGATCCTCCGAGTGTTAACTGAAGAACATCGGCAACTCAGTTATGTCAATCACAGTACCGTGCAACATCTTCCTCACGTCCTCAACAGGGAGATTCAGTAACTCACCCAAGAGTCAATGGCACCACGGTGATGTTTAGGGACGGCAATCCGACCGGCCAAAGGCACGCCAAGGATGGCCCCGAAATCATCAACAGTCGGCACCATTTCATTAGCTGAAAAGTTGAAGGTATGGCTATCGCAATCCCAGAAAGCTGTGGCAGCCCTCAACAAATCCCAATCCGGCTTCAAAGTCCGCAAAGTAAAAAGAATTCGGAACCCGAAGTCTTTAACAAAGGCCTTCTTGGGATGGGTCTTGAAAGAATACACAAAAGTATCCAAGTCCTTTTCATACCCACTAACAACCTTGGCATCAAGAATAAAAGAATTGGAAGCCGTGGAAAATGTTGATCACAAGCGAAGTTAAGCAATAATATGATGTTCAAAAATGGCAGAAATGAGCTGTGAGAATCAAGTGGTCGAACAGAAGCTAATATTATAGCTGTTAGGGGGTCTTTTGGCCAGCAAATGTCAACCCCGGAATTCAGCCTCCCAGACGCGCGCGCCACCCGCCAGCGGTCTGAAATGCGCGCGCGTCCCAAGCCTACAGAGGAAAGCGCGCGCCTCCCAAGTCTAGATCACTTTAGAAAAGGCCTTGTCAGAAATCTCCAGCCTAAATCAAGACACAGCCCCGGTCCTCGGACACCCTGTTGGGCACACCTTCTTCTGGTCCGCCCTTAAGGCATGTCAAAGATTGAAAGTAGGATAGAAACTCCCACTCAAAAGTAGGCTGTCCTTCTCCAGATTCCGAACTCCTAAGTTCTGTCACGGGTACCATACCCCCCCCTCAAGAGTCAATCTCAACATTTCATCCCCAGCAGGAACATTCTTCTGGTCGCGGTCAACTGTGCCCGCACCCCACAAGTCATAAAGTCAAGAGTGACTCCAAGTGGCATGCGACTTCAAAGCAATACCTCATCAACGGATTTCACTAACGGATTCATCCTCAAAGGTTCACTAACGGCCTCATTCAAAGATTCACTAACGGCCTCCTCAAAGGTTCACTAACGGCCTCATTCAAAGGTTCACTAACGGCCTCTTCAAAGGTTCAGTAACGGCCTCTTCAAAAGGTTCACTAACGGCCTCTCCAAAGGTTCACCAACGGCCTCTTCAAAGGTTCACTAACGGCCTCTCCAAAGGTTCACTAACGGCCTCATCAACGGATTTCACTAACGGATTCATCCTCAAAGGTTCACTAACGGCCTCATCCAAAGGTTCACTAACGGCCTCTTCAAAGGTTCACTAACGGCCTCTCCAAAGGATCACTAACGGCCTCTTCAAAGGTTCACTAATGGCCTCTCCAAAGGATCACTAACGGCCTCTTCAAAGGTTCACTAACGGCCTCTCCAAAGGTTCACTAACGGCCTCTTCAAAGGTTCACTAACGGCCTCTCCAAAGGTTCACTAACGGCCTCGTTCAAAAGGTTCACTAACGGCCTCATTCAACATATTCAGCCGACAGGTTCACCTAACGGATCATGCCACCCCCTCTATCAATAAAACCCGCTCACACAGGGAGCGCATCACTATCTCTCGCAATTTCAAATTCCTTCTTTCATCGAGTCTTTGCTTTTTCTTGGTGATGTCCTCGGCGGGTGTTTTTAACTTTCGTCGACGCGTTTTGCTTTGCAATCCACGTCGCCGAGGGGCTCTGTAGACACCCCGCCTTGGACCGCTCACCCCGATTGCACATTTGATCTTGTATTTCTCCCCATTTTAAGTGTTTCTCGTTAGTTTCTGTCACTTCCGTTAAGTTCCTGACTGACTTCGTTAAGTCCAGGGACTAAACTGAATAACAGGGCTGACTTTCTAGTCCATTCTGTCAAAATCGCCTTCTCTGAGTCACGCGCCTCCGACAGGAGGATCCAGACGCGCACGCCCCCCGCCCCCAAAGCAGGAAGCGCGCGCTTCTGGGCGTCGGTTACAGATTTCTGGCCAGGATTCTCTCCCTTGCTCAATTTACAGGATTTTGCCCGAGAAAGATTTCTTGGTGACTGGGTTTTGGAACAAAAAACATCTCTCTTTCACCTATAAAAACCCCCCTTTACCTCCATTTTAAAAGGGACAAAAAAACTTTGACCAAAAACCCATCGAAAGACCTTAACCAAGAAACCAAGGACCTTGGGGCTCTCAATCTCACATTTCAATAAGAAACCAAATTTCCTACTTTCAAAGCATTTTCCAAAGGATTTCTCCAAGTAATTCAACAAGAAGTGTTTGAAGTTTCTTGAAGTCTAGGTAAAGCTATTTCTTTCCTCTTCTTAACTTCATCTCTTTTCTCTTTCTTTTTGTTTTATCAAAGTGCAATCACCCAAATCATTTTGGGACATGACTCTAACGATCACCTCATGTCATTGAGGTCGGTTAAAGAGTTATCTCCTACATTCCAAACTCTATTTTAAAACCCCTTTTTATGATTTAAAGAAGAAGAAGAAGAACGTTTATCATTCATGTAGATTTTGATCAACCAAGACCAACTTTAGTTGGGTGAGACGGGTGTTTAGGTACTTCCCATCTCATAATCTAACACCCGAACCTCAAAACAAAGAATCTCTGTTTTCGTAATCAAACTTAGGCTATTATCAATAGGTTTTTCTTATGTTCCTCAAAACATAGGTGGCGACTCTAAAAACAAGTTAGACATCCTAGGATAACTCGCGCGCTCTAGCCAAGCCGTGGGCTCCCCCGGGGTATCTACAGGTTCAAATTTATAGCTGTTGGAAAACCCAGTTCAGAAAAGAAAGGGGTTGTAAATCAGCAGCCCAGACGCGAGCGCCTCCCCCTTTGGACTTAAAACGCGCTGTTAGTACCCGATCTGAAAATGAGTTTATTAGGACTTTCCCAAAAATACTAGGACTTTATATGAATTAGAAACCTTGCAAAGACTTGTCCCGGATTCCCGAAACATCTCATTTATGCAAAATCTATCAAAATAGGTAACAAATGGTTTCCTTGAAACCATGCAGAAACCCTAGCTTAAGAATCAAGTCAGCCTGCAACCTTGGCCACGCGGCCAACCTTGCTGCGCGTTGATCTTGGCCACGCGGCCACTCTTGTCACCGGCTTCAGTCATGGCCAGGCGGCCAACCTTGCGCTGGATGATCCTGACCATCAGATCGTCCCATCAGCCTACTATATAAACCATTCCATTCTATTGGTTTGGGGTCCGATTTGGAGAGCTCTAAGTACGAATTTTGGAGTTCTTAAACACTATTTTTCTCCCTAATTAAGCATTCAAACACTCAAGGAGATAAAAGTTTATTTCTTGCCAACATAGGTAAGTTTTCTAACTTTTTCTTCATGTTCTTGCATCATTTTTAATGTAGATCTTTTATATTCATGTTCTTACATGTTTATTCATAGCTTCTTCATATGCTTTGCATGTTCATTCATATGTTCATAATATGTTCTTCGCATGTTCTTCGTGTTCATAGATTAAAACCTTATTTATGCTATATTTAGGGTTGCGATCTTCATAATTATATGTTATTTCATAGCCGATGATGATCGAGGGTTCATCAACCCGAGGATGATCTAGGAACTACTTCTAAACCCTAATCTTTAGGTAATTCCCCCCTCATTATGCATGATCCCGATTCTTCTGCCAATTCTAATTCTCTGTGAACTACGCTGACCTGAGCTTCTCACATTGAGAGGAACGTAGGCAATATTCGGATCCGGTCTCAATCACTAACACACTACTAACACATTCATCATGATAGAAAGACCGATCAATTCGGGCAATAGGAGTGATAACGTTCAATATTCTTCTCTTGTTGTAATTTGACCCCCGAACCCACTAAAAATGCTTTTTTCAATGTTTTGGCTTTAATTAAAACGGCGTGGAGACTCTCATAATTTTAATGTCGTTAAGAATATTCCTTTTGTAAATAAAAATAATCACAAGATACATCCCATGCGTCGCTTCATTGGAAAGGGGTATTCACAGTGGCGACTCTGCTGGGGACTGCTTTGAAACTTTTTCAAACTTATTGGGTCTAACTTTCGTCACATCATGATGCTTGCCATGTTTACACATGCACACACTTGCCATGTTTACACATGGACACACCTGCCATGTTTACAAATGCACACACCTGCCATGTTTACACATGCACACACCTGCCATGTTTACACATGCAAACACCTGCCATGTTTACACATGCACACACCTGCCATGTTTGCACGTGCCCCCTACAGTTAAGCCATGTTTACACATGCACCCGCGCACTCCGCCATGTTAATACTTATACCTTGTACCTTGTACCATGTACCCTTGTTATCCTCGCTTTAGTATTAGGGTCAAACAAAACTATGCTATGCTCCCTTGTACATTATTCTCTCTATCTCTCTCATGAATTGCATCGCATCATTCAAACGTTCAAAGCTTCTCTCTTTTCTCCCTAAAATGAATTAGTTTCTTGCCTCACACTACTACTAGTCCGTGTCAGCACTGCACATGTCCCTATCACCCGGAGTATTCGATGTGCGGGAATTTGTGCGCTACTGCCGCCCTCTTTTCGAGTCACTCGTCTACTCCACTCACCGTGTACGTTCCGCGAGCGGTGGGAACCTTTTATCCTACCCGTGTCAACCCAAACTTAGAGATTAGGACACTCCTTAGACCAACCATTTAGGATGTAAATAAATGCAAAACTTTTCGCAAAATAAAATGTGCATTGCATCTAGGCGACCTCTAAGGTCCATCGCTCACCCCTTGGGCCATCTATCAAAATTCGTCATCTTGGCCTATCTAGGTTACCTACCCATCATTGCGATCCATTTGGGTCTACCCTTCATCTCGACCCGCTTTGGTCAAAATCCCACCATCCTTTGGCCTCTTAGGACAACTTTATCTACCTTTGACATCCTAGGTCAACCTTTGACCCCCTAAGTCAACCTTATCTACCTTTGACCTCTTAGGTCAACCCATGATCGCCTAGGTCAACTTTATCCGCCTTTGACCTCTTAGGTCTACCCTTGACCTCCTAGGTCAACCCTATCACCTTCGACCTCTTAGGTCACCCCTCGATTTCTTAGGTCAACTTTTCACCCCATAGGTCAACCTCATCCTCCTTTGAACTCTTAGGTCAACCTTTGACCCCATAAGTCAACCTCATCCGCCTTTGACCTCTTAGGTCAAACCTTCGACCTCCTAGGTCAACCCTTGACCTCCTAGGACAACCTTATCACCTTTAACCCCTAGGTCAACTTTATCATCTTTGACCTCTTAGGTCTACCCTTGACCCCCTAGGTCAACCTCATCCGCCTTCGACCTCTTAGGTCAACCTTTGACCCCCTAGGTCAACTTAATCATCTTTGACCTCTTAGGTCAACCTTTGACCCCCTAGGTTAACCTCATCCTCCTAGGTCAACCCTTGACCTCCTAGGTCAACCTTATCACCTTTGACCTCTTAGGTCAACCTTTGACCCCTTCAGTCAACATTATCACCCTTTGACCTCTTAGGTCAACCTTTGACCTCCTTGGTCAACCCTATCACCTTTGACCTCCTAGGTCAACCTTTGACCGCATAGGTCAACTTTATCTGCCTTTGACCTCTTAGGTCTACCCTTGACCCCCTTGGTCAACCCTATCGCCTTCGACCTCCTAGGTCAACCTTTGACCCCATAGGTCAACCTCATCCGCCTTTGACATCTTAGGTAAACCTTTGACCCCTTAGGTCAACCTTATCCGCCTTCGACCTCTTAGGTCAAACCTTAGACCCCGTAGGTAAACTTTATCACCCCTCGACCTCTTAGGTCAACCTTTGACCCCTTAGGTCAACCTCATCCGCCTTTGACCTCTTAGGTCAACCTTTGACCCCCTAGGTCAACTCTATCATCTTTGACCTCTTAGGTCTACCCTTGACCCCCTAGGTCAACTTTTTCAACCTTTGACCTCTTAGGTCAACCCTTGACCCCTAGGTCAAACTTATCCGCCTTTGACCTCTTAGGTCAACCTTTGACTCCCTAATTCAACCCAATCACCTTTGACCTCTTAGGCCAACCTTTAACCCCTAGGTCAACTTTATCCGCTTTTGACCTCTTAGGTCAATCTTTGATTCTATAGGAGAACCCAATTACCTTTGACCTTAACCCGCTTAGGTCAAACCGTCATCTTGACCCACCTAGGTCATTATTTGACCCACTGTCATCCAGACCAACCTAGGTCAACCCGTCTCGACCCGTTTAGGTCCACATCCCATCCTCGACCCATCTAGGTCAACTTGTCCGTCTTAGGTTAAAACTACCCCTTCACCTTTGACCCATCTAGGTCAATCCTTGGCCCGCTTAAGTCAACTTACCCGTCTTGAATCTATCTACCGACCTTCAACTAGGTCAATCCCTGACCCATCTAGGTCAACCCGCGACCCGCTTAAGTCAACTTACCCGTCTCATTTAGGTCGACCTATCCTTTACCCATCTAGGTCAACCCACCATCATCGACGCATTCTAGCTTGAACCACTTCTTGTCTCAAACCTTAGGTCAAACCTTAGGTCAAATTTAGGTCAAACCTTAAGTCAAACCTTACCCGATTCCTATAGGTCTTCCTCACCCATGCTTGACCAAGGACCGAGTCGTCTCCCTCTTCTTGACCCCTATGGTCACCTCTCACCTCTTTTTAAAAGTCTAACTTGACTCGAACTACGGCGACCTGAGCCTTTTATTGGGTGGGAACTCTCCCTCATGGTAAGGGGAACGTAGGCAACTTCAGCCCGGTCAAACTTTCAAATTCTTGTCAAAAATGCATTTCAAAGTGTGGAGACCGACTCTTTTCCAAAAGTGATTTTATAACGATGCTTTGTCATTAATTATAAATATAAGCTCAATTCAAAGACATAATTCCCCCACAACTATTGTAGATCCTGCATCATGTCTGTTGAAAGGAACATCGAAGTTGCAAATGAAGCTATTACCCAAGGTCTCGAGACAACTCTCCACACCAATACTGATCTCAATGAGCAAGCGCTCCATTTCGAGACCATCCTTAAAGAGCAAGCAACCCTCTTCCGGACCGCTCTCGACGAACAAGAAGCCTACTTTGAGACTGTCCTCCTCAAGCAAGTCGACCGCTTTCAAAAAGAGATGTGCAAGGCTCTAAAGGACACCGAGAAGCACCTTCACTCTGATATTTATTGCATTTATGATTACCTCGGCCGAGTTCTCCCTCTTGCTCAATTTCAACACCCGTACGCTCCTCAAATGTATGGGCCATCACAGATTTCCCCCGTTGGGATGCCTCCTAAGACTACTCATCAACGACAGGTACCGGTACCTAAACCACCCTCAAAGACAGTTCGGAAGGACGAACGCGAGTACAATGACTTGGGTATGCCGTTAGCCAAACTCTTCAAAAGTCTAGTTCAAGCCGGCAAGTTGTCTCCTTTGTTCAACTATGAACCAAGTAGGGTGAAGCAAGGCTTGGATCCCTCCAAACACTGCCAATACCACCAGTACATTGGGCATGACACCGAAGATTGCCTCCAATTGAGGAGAAAGATTCAAAGCCTCATTGACAGTGGAGCCATCACCCGCCAACGGAATACATGGGCATGGGCAAAAGAGGAAATTGGGGCTACTTCCTTTAAATAAAAGAAAAGAAAAGGGTCATTCAGTCTTCGTAGGTTCTAGAGTGTCCTTAGTCAAAAGTCCACCTTGGACGATTTTTGTTTCTTTAAGTAAAAGTCCACCCCGGACTAGTCAGTTTAAATCTTTTAGTTCCAATAAAAAGGTCTTTATTTCTTTTCTTTTCTCTCTAGACTTGAGACATAAGCTTGCATATATCAATTTCATGAAAATTGTCTTATTCACCATTTTCGCTTGATTGCTATATCTTTATATGATGAATTAATCTTAATCTTACTCATTAATGACGACTCATTAAAAGGTAAATGGACCCACAAATCATTCACATAACTAAGTAAACGATTAATCTCAAAATAACAAATGCTTCGATCAATTGGGATGAACGAATCACTTTCTCTTCTCTCTACATTCTACCCCTATACACCTTCTCCCATACACTATCCTCATACGCCTCTCATCCCACCATTAGACCCCTTTTCCATACGGTCGTGACAAAGAAATGGACTGCGGTTGCTCATCATCAAATAGACATCCATGCTGCCACAATTTAAGGGGTTGTATGTTCCCTTCATAAGTACTACATGCCGATACACCGGGGCTGTCCGTATCCCATCGCAAATATAAAAGGGAATGTACGAGGTCATTCATGCCATTAATAGGTGCCACGTGATAATCCGATGGAGGTCTACCGGTATAAATCAAGGGGCTAGGATGCCCGCCGCCAGCAAAAGGCCGCTTGAACTATAAAGAAGCTACCTCGCAATCGAGAAAGGCGAAAGCAAACTAGGGGCTCATCTTGCCCAATGTTTCATGTACAAATATATAAAAAAGGCTCGCTAGGTTGAAACCCAAAAGGGAAACCTAGGCAAAAGTTAGAGCATTGCACCAAAAAGAAGCCCGCTAGGTTGAAAACCCGAAAGGGCGGCCTAGGCAAAAAAAAAGGTGTGCACAAAGAGATAAAATAAAAAAATAAAGAAAAATAGAAGGGGCTATCACCATAGAAAAGTAAAAGTCCCATTTTATTTTCACTTCAAATGTTCTATTTTTCTTTCTTTCCCTACAAAAAAGATTAACGCGGTAGCAGCAGCCATGACAACTACAATGGAGCAATCCACCGCAATGAGCTGCAATGAAGCAATCCAAAGCAACAAACTACAACGGAGTAACCTATCGCGACAAATGAACCTCATACTCAAACCCAACTCCATCACCAACCAGGATATCCCCGAACTACGCGGACCTGAGCTCCTCACCTTGAGGAGAACGTAGGCAACCTCCCGGTTCGGTCCAAAATATACACAACCCACCTCGAGCCAATTTTCTTTCTCTTCTCTCTTCCCCCATATTTCTACTCCTGACTTCTTCACTCACAATTGATCAAAACATTTATTAATTTGAGGCTACTTGTTTACCAATTAACCATAACTCATTAACTAATCAACGAGGTCCATTCTCGAGCAATCAAATGAGAATATTGAATAAAACAATTTTCAAATGTCTCGACAAGTCTTCTTTTCTACAATCTAGGAAAGAGCTAAACACTTACTTTCTGTCAAGCAGGGGGCTTCCTTCCTTTTATATACACTCAATTGTCCAAAGAGTCAAAATGCGAGTACTATCTCTCTCTCCCTCTCACTATCACCAAAATGCCCCGCATGTTTAAACAATTATTTTTCCTTTTTTGAGTCGACTGAATGATTTTCAAAAAAAAAAAAAAAAAAAAAAGATGACGCAAAAAAGATGCCCGCTAGATTGAAAACCCGAAAGGCCGGTCTAGGCAGAAAAAAGGGTGCGTCTTAAAGGAGGTAGGATACCCCGCTCTACACCCTTATCGAACTGGGGCTTCCCCAACATAATGGGTCGACTATGTGTTTTCTTGGAGAATACTGAGGTCCCAACAAGAATATACTTAGAAGAAGGGCATCCCTCATCATCAAGCTTGACGTAGAGTTTCTCAAAGGAGGGAGGGTACCCGCTCACCAAATTAGATAATCCCCAACGGAATGGGTCGACTATGTGGTTTCCCAGAGAATACCGAGGCGTCAACAAGGATACACTTAGAAGAAGGGCAACCCTCATCGTCAAACTCGGAACGCGACGACCAATTTGGATTGATTAGAATCATAATTAATTATAAGGCATCTGTATAAGATCATAACACTTTCATAAAGTTTTCTCCTCCCCGACACTTTGTTTATAAACCCGCACTCTCGGTCTCCACAAAATTGTAAAAACATCTTCGGTCCGTCCGGGACCCATCTATGTGATTCCCAGAGTTGACTCGGTCCTTTACCTTATCTCCTACACTTTAGGGAACCTTTAGGACTAAACCCTCAACTCTCTAGGTCCCAAGCCTACCCGGTCAGTCTTACCTAGGTTACACCATAACTCCTTAGGTCTCGAACCTACCCGGTGAGTCTTACCTAGATTACATCATAACCCCTTAGTTCGACCTTCCGCAAGTTTGTAGCATGACCCCTTAGGCCTTAAACCGGTTCTACCCAGACCTTCAAACCTTAAACCGGTTAGCCAAAGCCAAGTCCTTAGGATGAACCATTAGGTCCCGAACCTACCGGTCCCAAGCCTACCCGATCTCCTAGATCTCAAACCTACCAACACATACTCGTCCTTACCCTATCTAGGCCATGGCTCTCTTATCCTCTTAGGTCCAACCTCTTAGGTCTACATAGTCTAACCTGTGGAGAAATCCCTGAGATCCCAAGACCATTCGAGTCTACCAAACACCAACCTTTTAGGTCTCTAGAATATCTGATCCCTACCTTAGGCCTCAACCCCTAAACCTTTAGGTCACAAGACTTTCTACCCTCTAGGTCTATAACCTTAGATGTCGACCCTTAGAAGTCTTTAGTTCCCAAGCCTGCTCGGTCCAACCAAAACAATGCCATCTACGCCTACCGTCATATCCAAACCATGGCCCTGCCACTCTTAAACCTAGTGTCACTCCTTAGCTTCAAAAGACTTCCTAGTCTGACCTTCAACCCCTTAGGTCTCTAACCTACTTAATCCGAGCCGAGTCCAAACCTCGCCACCTACAAGGTCCACCCTTGAACTCCATAGATCTCGAACCTTTCTTCCCCATGAGTCCAAACCTCAAACGTGCTCGAACGCTTAGGACTTCCCGCGTATCGTGATATGCCATAAAGATATCAAAACCCGTCCAGTCAAAAATCGTGCGCTTAACACCTTTGGTCCCATACCAAACCCACCTTCGCAATCGCCGAACGAGCTTTGTCACGCACAATGACCTCTGAGACAAGCTTAGGACCTAAGCATACCCAATCCAACTTAGGTACCTATTGTACTGAAGCAAAGTCTTGGACACTCAATCCCTTTACCTAAAGCGCCAACATGGTCATATATCCAAAACCATTTCCCGCACCTATGGTTCGCACCTAGCCTAAACTTTCAAACACTCTAGGATCCAAGCCCGACATGCGTATTAGGTACTAGGATCATCCAATCCCAATCCGTTGCTCCTGGCCGACCTCAAGCCTGCTTGGTCCTAACCCATAACGCGGTTTCTCTAGGACAAAAGACTTACCCGCTTGAAAGCCTTATGTCCCAACGCTACCCTGCCTAGCCTTCGATCTCCTAGATCTCACGCCTACCATTCTATTAGGCCCCGGTCTCCTTAACACATGTCTGAGTCTTACCCTAGCTAAACCCTAGCACTCTAGCCTAGGTCTAACCTATCGAGCCTATCCAGCCATGAGGTATCAAGCTCACCTTCCCCAAACCTCAACACTCTTAGACCTCAAAGTTGCTCGGTCTAAACCAAGACAAACCTTCGAATGCTTTCGGTCTCCAAACCCTAGCCTTAAGCCTAAGTAGTCACATTCTCTCCAAACCCTAGCCTCAAGCCTAGGTAGTCACCTTCTATTAAAAGCCTAGCCTTAAACCTAAGTAATCGCATTCCCTTTAAACCCTAGTCCCAAACCTAGGTAATCGCCTTCTCTCTAAACCCTAGCCTCAAGCCTAGGTAGTCACCTTCTATCCAAAGCCTAGCCTTAATCACATTCTCTCAACCTAGCCTCAAGCCGAGGTGGCCGCATCCTCTACAAACCCTAGCCTCTAGCCTAGGAAGTCACATGCGCTCCGAACCCTAGCCACAAGCCTAGGTAGTCACCTTCCATCCGAAGCCTAGCCTTAAACCTAGGCAATCACATTCTCTCAACCCCAACCTCAAGCCTAGGTTGCCACATCCTCTCCGAACCCTAGCCTCGATCCTAGGTAGCCACATACTTCCTAAACCCTACCCTCGAGCCTAGGTAGTCACATTCCCTCCAAACTCTAGCCTCAAGCCTAGGTAATCACATCTTCCCAAACCCTAGCCTCAAGCCTAGGTAGTCACATTCCCTCCAAACCCTAGCCTCAAGCCTAGGTAGTCACATATCCTTAAGCCTAAGATACCGCAACATCCTCTTTAACCCTAGCCCAAGTTCTAGGGAATTTCCAAAGCCCCGCATGCAACATCATTTCCAAATTCCCGAAACCATAGTCTCGAAACCTAGAAAATTTACAATCTTAATCCCCCGTCTTATTGAACCCTAACCCAAAACCTAGGATACAATGCCCTGTCCAAAATTTAATCAACCCTAGCCTCAGGCCTAGGAAGCCGCATTCGCTCTAAACCCTAGCCTCGAGCCTAGGTAGTCGCATTCTCTCTAAACCCTAGCCTCGAGCCTAGGTACTCGCATTCGCTCCAAACCCTAGCCTCAAGCCTAGGTAGTCGCACTCTTTCTAAACCCTAGCCGCAGGGCCTAGGAGACTATATCCTTACTAAACTCTATCATCGATCCTAGGATTCAACATTCCCTTCAAACCCTAGTCCTAGACCTAGGAAATTCCTTCACCTTAGTCTCAAAATATAGGAAGTTTACGGTCCTTAGCCTTAAAACCTAGCCTAAAGCCTAGGTTACCACGAACATTTCCAAGCCATAGTCACCAATCCCAGAAAATGGTGAACCCTAACATCAAGCTTAGTGGACCTTCCACAAAAGCAATCCCTCTTCCCAATGGTCCATGGTCTCAAGCCTAGGAAGTCACAACCTTTCCAACTCCCAACCTTATGTATAAAAGCCAATGCCTTTGCAACCTCTGAGCCTACCAAAACTCCAAGCCCTAGCATCCTAGACCTAGGAAATTCCTAAACCCTAGTCCCAAACCTAGGAGAGTCATGGTCCTTAAACACCAGTTTCCAAACCATTGTTCGAAACCCCAACATCTAGGAAATTCCTAAACCCTAGTCCCAAACCTAGGAGAGTCATGGTCCTTAAACACCAGTTTCCAAACCCTTGTTCGAAACCCCAACATCTAGGAAGTTCCCAAACCTCAACCTTTCCAAGCCCTAGCACTAAGCCTAGGATAGAATACTCTCCTCATGCTTAAATGAACTCCAATCCCTAGCCTGTAAGCCTAGGAAACCCACATTATCTCCAAGACATAATCTAAAGCCCAAGAAGCCGTGACATCTTTGGCATCCCTATCTCAAGATTAGGAGATCACCATCTTCCTTATTCCCTTTCCTTAAACAGCCTTAGGTCCTACCTCTAGGCAACCAAGAAAATGTCCCTTACCTAACACCTTGGTCTCAATGGCTCGTAGCCTCATTCCCTCCTAAATTAGGATAAGCGGAACCCAGATCATGTTTCCCATATTAGCAACTCCCCGAGAGTCCGTCTCCTTCGCGTCTCCCTAAAGGTCCTTTGCCCTTGTGACTCACCAAAGAGTCCTTTGTGACTCCCCGAGAGTCTATCACCTTTGTGAATCCCCGAGAGTCCGTCACCCTTGTGACTCCCCGAGAGTCTATCACCTTTGTGACTCCCCGAGAGTTTATCCCGTTTACGACTTCATAACAATCCATCATCTTTGCCTCCACATGCAAAATTTCAGTTTTACCCCTAGTACATTCCCCTTTCTTCATTTTAGGTGCCCTCAGCAATATTTTGACTAATATTCGTTACCTTTGGGAACGGAAAGCCCCTTAAAATTTCCATTCTTCACCAAATATTTGCTTAGGGTTCGTATGATAACAGAGACTTCGGCGCCTCTATGTAATACGCACCTTAGATCGATCGTGATTGGCAGAAGCCTCGGCGTTTCTGTTTACGAGAGATCCAGCATCTATTATTTTAGCATTTCCTAATATTTGCTTAGGATTCGTACGGTTGTAGAGACTTCGGCGCCTCTATGACATACGCATCCTAGATCGATGGCGATTGGCAGAAGCCTCGGCGTTTCTGTTTGCGAGAGATCCAGCATCTATTATTTTAGCATTTCCTAATATTTGCTTAGGATTCGTATGGTTGTAGAGACTTCGGCGCCTCTATGACATACGCATCCTAGATCGATCGCGATTGGCAGAAGCCTCGGCGTTTCTGTTTGCGAGAGATCCAGCATCTATTATTTTAGCATTTCCTAATATTTTCTTAGGATTCGTATGGTTGTAGAGACTTCGGCGCCTCTATGACATACGCATCCTAGATCGATCGCGATTGGTAGAAGCCTCGGCGTTTCTGTTTGCGAGAGATCCAGTATCTATTATTTTAGCAGTTTCCTAATATTTGCTTTGGATCCGTATGATCGCAGAGACTTCGGCGCCTCTATGACATACGCATCCTAGATCGATCGCGATTGGCAGAAGCCTCGGCGTTTTTGTTTGCGAGAGATCCAGCATCTATTATTTTAGCATTTCCTAATATTTGCTTAGGATCCGTATGATTGTAGAGACTTCGGCGCCTCTATGACATATGCATCCAAGATCGATCGCGATTGGCAGAAGCCTCGGCATTTCTGTTTGCGAGAGATCCAGCATCTATTATTTTAGCATTTCCTAATATTTTCTTAGGATTCGTAGACTTTGGCGCCTCTATGACATACGCATCCTAGATCGATCGCAATTGGCAGAAGCCTCGGCGTTTCTGTTTGCGAGAGATCCAGCATCTATTATTTTAGCAGTTTCCTAATATTTGCTTAGGATTTGTATGATCGCAGAGACTTCGGCGCCTCTATAACATACGCATCCTAGATCGATCGCGATTGGCAGAAGCCTCGGCGTTTCTGTTTGCGAGAGATCCAGCATCTATTATTTTGGCGGTCAGCAGAAGCCTCAGCGTTTCTGTTGCGAGAGATCCAGCATCCATTATTTTTGCGCGATCGGCAGAAACCCGGGCGTTTCTGTTTACGTTTACCTCAGCATTTATTACTCCACCTCGGAATTATTTAGACAGCGTAGTCTTTATTGTCCCATTATCCCTCTTGCATCAAATGACTTCATTTTCTAACGAATGTTCGTTCTTCATACAGGATAGTACCCGTAGGTTTATTATCCCTAGCAGAATTCCGATGTCTTGTTTTTCCCCAATCTCTCTGAACTACGACCGGCTTGATTCCTCGGAGGATACGTAGGAAACCTGAAATGGTTCAGCCACCCGACCGACGCGGTCATCTCTCATCCCCAGCAGGTGCATTTTCCCCAGCAGAAGACGTTGCTCCCCAACAGAGGACAATCATTCCCAATTTCCCCATCAGATTTGAACTACGTTTGGCTTGATTCCCCCGTGGATACGTAGGTCGCCTGTCAAGGTCCAGCCGTTCCCTTACCTTTCATCTGTTTTGGAACTCATGTTTCAGACGGATCCTTCTTTTATCGCCGACCCCACATTGCCTTGCAAGAAGCGTCGCCGAGGGGCTACTGTTAGTACCCGACCTGAAAATGAGTTTATTAGGACTTTCCCAAAAATACAAGGACTTTATAGGAATTAGAAACCTTGCAAAGACTTGTCCCGGATTCCCGAAACATCTCATTTATGGCAAAATCTATCAAAATAGGTAACAAATGGTTTCCTTAAAACCATGCAGAAACCCTAGCTTAAGAATCAAGTCAGCCTGCAACCTTGGCCACGCGGCCAACCTTGCTGCGCGTTGATCTTGGCCATGCGGCCACTCTTGTCACCGGCTTTAGTCATGGCCAGGCGGCCAACCTTGCGCGGGATGATCTGACCATCAGATCGTCCCATCAGCCTACTATATAAACCATTCCATTCTATTGGTTTGGGGTCCGATTTGGAGAGCTCTAAGTACGAATTTTGGAGTTCTTAAACACTATTTTGCTCCCTAATTAAGCATTCAAACACTCAAGGAGATAAAGGTTTATTTCTTGCCAACATAGGTAAGTTTTCTAACTTTTTCTTCATGTTCTTGCATGATTTTTAATGTAGATCTTTTATATTCATGTTCTTACATGTTTATTCATAGCTTCTTCATATGCTTTGCATGTTCATTCACATGTTCATAATATGTTCTTCGCATGTTCTTCGTGTTCATAGATTAAAACCTTATTTATGCTATATTTAGGGTTGCGATCTTCATAATTATATGTTATTTCATAGCCGATGATGATCGAGGGTTCATCAACCCGAGGATGATCTAGGAACTACTTCTAAACCCTAATCTTTAGGTAATTCCCCCCTCATTATGCATGATCCCGATTCTTCTGCCTATTCTAATTCTCTGTGAACTACGCTGACCTGAGCTTCTCACATTGAGAGGAACGTAGGCAATCTTCGGATCCGGTCTCAATCACTAACACACTACTAACACATTCATCATGATAGAAAGACCGATCAATTCGGGCAATAGGAGTGATAACGTTCAATATTCTTCTCTTGTTGTAATTTGACCCCCGAACCCACTAAAAATGCTTTTTTCAATGTTTTGGCTTTAATTAAAACGGCGTGGCGACTCTCATAATTTTAATGTCGTTAAGAATATTCCTTTTGTAAATAAAAATAATCACAAGATACTTCCCATGCGTCGCTTCATCAGAAAGGGGTATTCACACGCGCGCGCCTCCCATTTCCATTGCCAGATGCGTGCGCCGTTGACAGACGACAGAACAGAACAGCCCTTATCAGTTCAGCAGTTGCCCAGGTATTTCAACGCCTTTAAACCTGCAATCAGTTCAGAATCTATAGCAACAAAGTAACATTCACCTGCAACAAGTGGAACACTTTGGGCACACATTAATTTGGTCCGCCTCTAAGGCATGTCAGAATTAAAATTAGATAGAAACTCCCACTAGACTTACAGTAGGGTGTGTCTTTCTTACAAAAGTCAAGGTCATTCTCGATATTTTCCTCGCTAAAGGGAAGGCATTCTTTCGGTCCGCAGTCAACTGTTCCCACACCCCGCAAGAGTCAACTGCAACTCCAAGCAGCATACAACTTCAAAATAGCAATTTGGTCCGCAACCTCTTTATCAGCAAAGTCTATTCAAAAAATTCACATTCATCTCAAGTCCCCTATACGGACTCTAAATCAGCAGACGGATTCTCAGATCTCGCTATTCCCCGATACGGACTCTAAATCAGCAGACTGGTTCTCGGATCTCGCTAGTCCCCTATACGGACTCTAAATCAGCAGACGAATTCTCGAATCTTGCTAGTCCCCTATACGGACTCTAAATCAGCAGACGGATTCTCGAATCTCGCTAGTCCCCTATACGGGCTCTAAATCAGCAAACGGATTCTCGAATCTCGCAAGTCCCCTATATGGACTCTAAATCAGCAGACGGATTCTCGAATCTCGCTAGACCCCTATACGGACTCTAAATCAGCAGACGGATTCTCGAATCTCGCTAGTCCCCTATACGGACTCTAAATCAGTAGACGGATTCTCGAATCTCGCTAGTCCCCTATACGGACTCTAAATCAGCAAACGGATTCTCGGATCTCGCTAGTCCCCTATACGGACTCTAAATAAGCAAGCGGATTCTCGGATCTCGCTAGTCCCCTATACGGACTCTAAATCAGCAAACGGATTCTCGGATCTCGCTAGTCCTCTATACGGACTCTAAATCAGCAGACGGATTCTCGGATCTCGCTAGTCCCTATACGGACTATAAACATTGGCCACGGTGGGCTGATTTCTATCACCGCACCCCTTCTATCAGGAAAAGTCGCTCACACAGTGAGCGCACCTCTATCTCTTGTAATTTCAAGATCCTTGTTTTCATCGAGTCTTTGCTTTTTATCTTGGTGATGTCCTCGGCGGATGTTTTGTTCTTTCGTCAACGCGTTTTGCTTTGCAATCCATGTCGCCGAGTGTAAGGATCCCGCCCCCGTGCGGAAAACACGACGAGTATGGGGCGAAACGCCAAACATGGTTATCAGGCAAAACATAACGGAGTCGCCATATTTGTTAATTATTTAACCCAACAAATGGAAAGGTTAGAGATTCTATTAGTTCGGAGGTCAGGTTACGCCTTGGGAAGAGTTTTATGTCACCCAAGTCGCCTCGGATAGGACCGAGTCTCCCTAACGTTAGTTAACAAAGTGCATGTGTGTGTGTATTTCAAAAACGGGAGAAACTGACTTTTAACAAAAATGGTTCATTATTTAACAGAAAAGGGTTATTTTGCAAACATTCTGACCAGAAAAGGAAAAAACTGAAAAATGCACTCCCCGGCCAAAGTAGCCGTACGGATGGGGAGGGCATTCCAGGGATTTTTGACAGTTTATCAGAAAACTGTCAAGTTTCAGACAAAACAGAGTGTTCTTGCTGAAACTGGACTGAAATGATCATTTTCAATTATTTTCCTTAACAAAAACATGGATTTAATCATCCCTATGTCATTGATCACAAATTAGACACCAAAAACAAAGGTTTTGGGTGTGATCAAGACAATCATTGGGGGAGTTTTTGAGGAAGGTGATGAACATGCCTTTTGGGCCAAAATTGCCATTTGATGAGTAAAGATTGAAACTTTACCATCAAAATGGATTTTTTATGAAAGATTAACCTTGAGGGACAACAAAAACAACATAAAGATCCAATCTTTATGACCCAATCTTAGGGATTTTTGGCTAGATCAAATTTGGGATGATAAAGATTGAGCCTTTATCCCCCAACATGATCATCATGGCCTATTTTGTGGAATACTAACATAAAGACATGAGATTTCACCTTGATAAAGAGATCTTTAAGCCATTTAGAACAAAGAAATCAAACCATGATCATCCTTAGGTTTGAACCTCTTTCACACAAAAGTATGAAGGGCACCTTGAATCATGCTCATGGCTTGGTTCACATTATATGTATATATATATATATATATATATATATATATATATATAAGATATATATGCTTGAAATGGACAAGTCTTGTAGTAATATAATATATGTATGTTTGAAATGGACAAGTCTTACAAGAATGTAAATTTGCTTGAGAGGACAAGTCTTACAAGTATGGAAACAAGAACAAGTAATATGATTAACAAAGAAAAATAAAGTTGAGATGAAGAGAAGATGGGGGAAGGGGACCTCACCTATGATGATTCTAGTCTATCTTCCTTTCCTTCACTCAATTATAAGGGTGATTTCTCTCTCAGACACGATTTCTGCAGAGTTTCCCCTATCTAAACAATATTCTTCCTCCCTAAAATAATCAGCATGGGGTTCATTTATAGAGGCTGAGGGTGCCCAACATAGCCGTACGGCTATGGACCTCATGTGCCCAAACCATCTGTACGGCTTGACTTGGTGAGCTTCTGGATTTTTCCAAGTTTAATTCCAGTTCAGTCCTGGAATATCAGGTTTATCCTAGTAAGGTCCTGGCCCATTGGTTTATCCCTAAATGGTACCAAGAATTCCTCTAAGGTAGGTCAATTTCAGATTGGGGTACTTACAGATCCCCTCGGCAACATCGCTTTTGAAGAAAGCGGGGTTGTTGACAAAATAAGCATCCCAATCTGATGGGAGGACGGCTTATCCGATTTG
Organism: Campanula takesimana; assembly: GCA_026119855.1. Classification (NCBI taxonomy): domain Eukaryota; kingdom Viridiplantae; phylum Streptophyta; class Magnoliopsida; order Asterales; family Campanulaceae; genus Campanula; species Campanula takesimana. Next base: position 198,719 of record JAOWBW010001683.1, on the reverse strand, counting down.
TTTTATGGCTGGAGCTAGAAGCATAGGATTCCTACGTATCCCTATTCGAGGGAATTAAGCCTAACGTAGTTCGGGTGAGAGAGTATAAGGCTACTCAAACCTATAAGCATCCCAATCCGATGGGAGGACGGCTTGGCTGATTTGGTTCTATGGCTGGACCTAAAGGTATAGGATTCCTACGTATCCCTATTCGAGGGAATCAATCCTAACGTAGTTCGGGTGAAAGAGTGTAAGGCTACTCAAACCTATAAGCATCCCAATATGATGGGAGGACGGCTTGGCCGATTTCTTCTATGGCTGGACCTAGAGGTATAGGATTCCTACGTATCCCTATTCGAGGGAATCAAGCCTAGCGTAGTTTGGGTGAGAGAGTGTAAGGCTACTCAAACCTATAAGCATCCCAATCCGATGGGAGGACGGCTTGGCCGATTTGGTTCTATGGCTAGACCTAGAGGTATAGGATTCATACGTATCCCTATTCGAGGGAATCAAGCCTAACGTAGTTCGGGTGAGAGAGTTTAAGGCTACTCAAAACTATGGAACTTAATCCTTAATTTTCATCCTGGGCGCACGACCAGGACTTTCAAAATTTTCAAATTTCATCATGGGCGCACGACCAGGACTTTCACAATTTTCACATTTCATCCTGGGCGCACGACCAGGACTTTCGCAATTTTCATATTTCGTCCTGGGCGCACGACCAGGACTTTCACAATTTCCACATTTCATCCTGGGCGCACGACCAGGACTTTCACAATTTTCTAATTTCATCCTGGGCGCATGACCAGGACTTTCACAATTTTCATATTTCGTCCTGGGAGCACGACCAGGACTTTCACAATATTCACATTTCATCCTGGTTGCATGACCAGGACTTTCACAATTTTCAAACTCCTAATCTGACTTACGAAGGACTGCCGACAACTCCTTACAAATCAAATGGGCTTACGTCACGCCGGACTGCCGTCACAATGATAGGTTTTCTCTAACCTGACCACTCTCGGGGACAAATGTTTTCTTAACCTAACATGACTATACTGGTCTTATGTCCTACCAAGGACTGCCGTCACAATGATAGGTTTTCTCTAACCTGACCACTCTCGGGGACAAAGGTTTTCTTAACCTAACATGACTATACTGGTCTTATGTCCTACCAAGGACTGCCGTCACAATGATAGGTTTTCTCTAACCTGACCACTCTCGGGGACAAAGGTTTTCTTAACCTAACATGACTATACTGGTCTTATGTCCTACCAAGGACTGCCGTCATAATGATAGGTTTTCTCTAACCTGACCAGTCTCAGGGACAAAGGTTTTCTTAACCTAACATGACTATACTGGTCTTACGTCCTACCAAGGACTGCCGTCACAATGATATGTTTTCTCTAACCTGACAACTCTTGGGGATAAAGGTTTTCTTAACCTAACATGACTATACTGGTCTTACGTCCTACCAAGGACTGCCGTCACAATGATAGGTTTTCTCTAACCTAACCACTCTCGGGGACAAAGGTTTTCTTAACCTAACATGACTATACTGGTCTTACGTCCTACCAAGGACTGCCGTCACAATGATATGTTTTCTCTAACCTGACCACTCTTGGGGACAAAGGTTTTCTTAACCTAACATGACTATACTGGTCTTACGTCCTACCAAGGACTGCCGTCACAATGATAGGTTTTCTCTAAGCTGACCACTCTCGGGGATAAAGGTTTTCTTAACCTAACATGACTATACTGGTCTTACATCCTACCAAGGACGACCGTCACAATGATAGGTTTTCTCTAACCTGACCACTCTCGCGGACAAAGGTTTTCTTAACCCAACATGACTATACTGGTCTTACGTCCTACCAAGGACTGCCGTCACAATGATAGGTTTTCTCTAACCTGACCACTCTCGGGGATAAAGGTTTTCTTAACCTAACATGACTATACTGGTCTTACATCCTACCAAGGACGACCGTCACAATGATAGGTTTTCTCTAACCTGACCACTCTCGCGGACAAAGGTTTTCTTAACCTAACATGACTATACTGGTCTTACGTCCTACCAAGGACTGCCGTCACAATGATAGGTTTTCTCTAACCTGACCACTCTCGGGGACAAAGGTTTTCTTAACCTAACATGACTATACTGGTCTTACGTCCTACCAACGACTGACGTCACAAACATTGTTTCGCAAAACACTCCCTCAAATGCCCAATGCAATTTGAAAAGGAAAAACATATCTCTTCACAACACTCCCTTAAATGCCCGATGCAATTTGAAAGGGAAAAAACATATCAAAACACAAAACACTCCCTCAAATGCCCGATGCAATTTGAAAGGAAAAAACAAATCTTAACACAAAACACTCCCTCAAATGCCCGATGCAATTTGGAAGGGAAAAACACATATTTTCACAAAACACAACCTCAAGTGCCCGACGCGACTTGAAAGGGGAAAAACACACATTTTCACAAAACACACCCTCAAGTGCTCGACGCGACTTGAAAGGGGAAAAACACACATTTTCACAAAACACACCCTCAAGTGCCTGGCGCGACTTGAAAGGGAAAAAACACATATTTTCACAAAACACACCCTCAAGTGCCCGACGCGACTTGAAATGGGGGACAAAACATTCATTTTTCAAAAGTATGGTGCTAAAAGGTCAAATTTTAAAAGTGCTCATTCCTCAAGGCAAATCTTTTAACGAACCATACCAGTCAAATTTTTATTTGAACTTAACCGCGAGGTTTGTTACGCATAAAGTCCTTTGGAGCTTTGTCCATTTCTTAGGAGCGATCGGGAGTGGAGAACCCTTTTGTCGTCTATGTTGGGGTAGCCCCATGTCCTTGTAATCATCAATGTTGGGGTAGCCCCATGTCCTTGTTGTCGTCGGTGGCAGCATAGCCTCATGTTTTTGGCCGACGTAGCCCTAATGTCATCGTTTGACGGTTAGGAACCCTTCCCTTTTTCATGACGTGCCCTTTCTTTTGCCTAGGACGCCCTTACGGGTTTTCAACCTAGCGGGCTACTTTTTTTGCGTCTTTTATGGCACACCCTATTTTTTGCCTAAGCCGCCCTTGTGGGTTTTCAACCTAGCGGGCTACTTTTTTGGTGTCTTTCTTTCTATTTTTCTCTTTCTTTTATGAGTGATCCAACCGACTCAACGGGACGGGGACTTAATATGTCCTTTTGGGGGAAACATGCAAGGGACTTTATTTAGGCGGGAGAGAGTCCCTTTATATTGGTGAACAATGTATCACGAAACGGGAGGAAGCCCTTGCTTGACAGAATACAAGTGTTTATCTCTTTCCTAAGATGTAGAGAAGAAGACTTGTCGAGACATTTGAAATCAACCTTAGTCAATATCATCAAAATGATTGCTTGAACGGACCATGTTCATTATTAAGTCAGGGTTATAACAAGCAATTAGCCTTGACATTTATAAATGATGTGATCAATTGAGATTAAGATTCGATCAATGGCAAGATCGAAATGTGTTTAGGAGAGATTGGTCATTATCTGGGAAATTGGTCATTGATGGGACCAAGGGAAGAGAACCGGGTCATTTTGGGAGGACCGAGGTTTGATGGATTCATTTCATGCTATGACCGGACCCGAAGGTTGCCTACATTCCCCTCAATGTGAGGAGCTCAGGTCGCCGTAGTTCGGCCATGAGGCCGTCTTTTGCTGAAGTTGTCTTTCTTTTGTTATTGTCTCGGAGGACGTTGTTGCTCACTTTGCTTTGGGTGAACTCCTTGAGATGGACCTCTTGGGGTGAACCCTCTTTGGTGTGAACTCCTTTTGAGGCAAACTTTGTTTTCACCATTTCATTCCCTTCTTTCTATACATTCATTTCCTTTCCCTCTTCTCTTTTTTTTTTTTTTTTTTTTTTTTTGAGGGAGGAGGTAAACATTAGCCCCAGCTTGCTATCTTGGGCATTGGCTTTCCTGCATCCCTTTATCGATTCTAGCTTTAATTTTGACGATCCGGGAAGCCCTTTGCTTGGTTACGCACATGCGATCACGGTTGAATCTTGGTGGTTGAGCAACAACGTCCTCACCTTTTCACTGTCTCGGGATGCCTTTGATGTGCATCAGGAATTTGTCTCAGAAAGGTGTATTGGGTTGTGTATCGGGGAAGTGTATGAGAGAAGACTTGCCATTAATGGTTTCTTCATGCCAATTGATCACAACATTTATTCACATCAAGATTAATTGTTTGCATTTAGCATTTTTCATTCGTGTTAGGTCCATTCGTCCTTAATGAGTCGTCATTGACTAGTATGCTTAGAAGTCAATTCATTATTTTAGGGACGTAGCAATCAATTGATCATAACAAGCAAGGCAATTTCAAGAGTAAATGTATATTTCAAATAATGTCTCAAGTCTAGAGAGAAGAGAATGAAAATGACTCTTTTATTGAGATAACTTTGTACATACATGTCCAAGTGCGGACCTTTGCAAAAATAAAAAGACACAGTTCGGGACGGACTTTGATGAAAGTCTAGATCCTACGAGGCTGGAAGACTCATCACTCTTTTTTTTTTTTTTTTTTTTTTGTAATGGGTTCCTATAAAGTCCGATGGTCCATTTTCTTCCTCAATTGTTGGAGGGGTTGTCGGCGGCACATTCCATGTCTTCCACAGGGAACTCGGGCTCCATGTCATCGAGAAAGATGTCGCGAGGCTTCCATTTGGCTTGGCATTGCAATTACCGAGTTCGTCTTTGGCCATCTCCTTTTGGCGACTTCCTTTCGAGGTGCGCAACCTCATTCATGGCATTTGGCGAGGGTATGGTTCTCCATTTGATGTACCCATCCTTGGGCTTTCGAAGCATGGGCCTCTCCTTGTGGGTGGTATCCCAACTTGTTTTGATCTTCTTGTTCATGTGGGCGCCAATTCGGATGTGGGCTCCTTGGTCTATGTTTCCGGTGGACAAGACCACAAAGGACTTTAGCATTTTAAACCTCAAGGTGAAATTATAACCAAGATTTGAGAGGAACGCCTCATTAGCGGATTAGCCTTTTAGAAAAGAGTTGACCTTTTATTTTAAGAAAACTCGATCTCCATTTTTTTTTTTGAATGAGGATTGACACACACATTTTTATTTGAGCAAATGACTCACACATTTTTTTATGTAAACTTTTGACAATGTAGTAATGATAATAATAATTTCATTAACAAAATTGACAATGGATTCAAAAGGGTCACCACATAGCACTAACCGGGGAGTCAAGATTCTAACTAGACCTAACAGACATCTTAACTGACTTTCCATAAAGGCTTATTACACATTCTAACAGTGGACTTTGACCTTTCCTGAGGGGAGGTCGGTGGAAGGGTTTTTGAGATTTTGCTCTCTGTTACGGTGACCGCAACACCATCAATTTCCCAACCTGGGGCATTTAGCCCTGCAGACATTTTCCGTGCCGTTGACCCTTTGGCTTTGCTGAATTTGTCAACCTTCCCAAAACTGGCTCTCCTACTTTGGGGTTGGTGACTCCGTCAACCACGATCTCTTTTCTCTTGGGGCGGATAGCACTCCATTCGTTGATCCTTGGAGAAGTCACAGGATTAGATCTCTCGATCCCAAGCACGTTGACACTCGGGCTGTTGGCTGTGGCGGAGGCATGATGGGGTTCAAGCTTTCCTTTCCCAATCAAACCCAGAATGATACGTTTCACAGCAGGGCACTCGTCAGTATTGTGTCCATGGTAACTGTGGAAGGCACACTTCTTGTTAACATCGAGATACTTCTCAGGGTTTTTGGGTTGGATGTTGACAAGAGGCTTTGCGAAGCCTTGCTTAACCAATCTCTCAAATACCTTGCCTATAGGCATTCCGAAATCCTCAAGCCTTATGAATCGGGGTCTGGATTGGCGTTTGGCTCTTTTTCCATTGTTGGTCGGAGCGCGACGGGGATGAGAATCATTAGTATTCAATGAAAAGGGGTGCTCATTGAGTGTCCTTTCATACTGAACTTCCATTTGCTTTCTCCTTCCCAATAGATGATTGAGAGGATCCTGCGGGGGTGGAGGGGTGTAGGCATATCCATAACCCTGGTTGTTCATAGGAATGTACCTCAGAGGTGCGTAATGAACTTGTGGTCCAAATGGTCTCGGACCGTAGAAATGATACGGGTCACCTCGGAATCCAGTGGTTGGCCAATTATCCACATATGGTGACTGAGTTCTTGGGATTTGATTGGCGACCTCAAACTGAGAGGGAGTATAATTAGGAAGACCTCGTGGGAGTGATGGTCGAGGCATGATCGGTGTGAATGGTGAGACATGGGTGTTTATGGGAGGCAACCCAAAGGGAATGTTAGATCCGGGGTAAGGCGGAGTGTATGGAGCTTGAGTGGGAGGCAAGTTTTGAGTGGTAACGTGTTGAAACGGAGAGTGAGGGGATTTGGTGTTTTCGCAAGGTTGAGGGGGTGGAGTTTGGTTGTGACTTGGAGGTTGGGTGGTTTCGACCCCTTCCTCATGGTCAGAAACCTCAACGAAGGACCCGTCCGTCTGAAACAAAACCTTAACGCCTTTTCGTCTCATTGACCCAACAAACCGGTCTCGTGCTTCTTCGTAGTGTTTCCTGGTAATCTCTTCCCGATCCCTGGAGGCTTCCAAATCTTGGAGCAACTCTTCTTTGGTTGGGCTGGTCTGACCATTTGCGGCATTGCTTTCCCATCTATTTTCCTCTGAGCCGGTCATTCTAAGGTTCCGGCGTGGAGGGATTGTAGCGGCTGAGGAACCCTCGGACTCAACGCGGAACAGGCGGTGACACGGTGCTCTTTTCCACTTCATTCTCGCTGTAGCAGAGACAGAATGCAACTTAGGCCCAGGTAATCATTGGGTGAATGCTCATGCTACAAATGGGACACGACCGCTAGGCTTAGACCTATGGGTGAATGGTGAACGGGATCAAATGGGATCTCGAATCCATGGTTGTAGCCGACTTCTTGGAGGGCAACGGGGGATTCATTCAATGACTTGACCGACTCCTTAGAAGATAACGGGGATCCTCCCAAGGACTTGACTTCCTAGGGGACTACTCCTAGGGATTTGACGAGAATCTCAAAAAGGGGACCTAGGGGATGACGCCTAGGGGTTTAACGGAAATCTCAACAGGGACCTAGGGGACAACGCCTAAGGGTTTAACGAACATCTTGGAGGATAACGGGGATCTATCCAAAGATTGACGGGGGTCTTAGAGGATAACGGGGATCTGTCCAAAGACTTAACGAAATGCCTTAATGGAGGTCTTGGGGGATAACGGGGATCCGTCCAAAGACTTAACGAAATGCCTTAACGGAGGTCTTAGGGGATAACAGGGATCCGTCTAAAGACTTAACGAAATGCCTTAACATAGGTCTTGGAGGATAACGGGGATCCGTCCAAAGACTTAACGAAATGCCTTAACGTAGGTCTTGGAGGATAACGGGGATCCGTCCAAAGACTTAACAAAATTCCTTAACGGAGGTCTTGTAGGATAACGGGGATCCGTCCAAAGACTTAAAGAAATTCCTTAACGGAGGTCTTGGAGGATAATGGGGATCCGTCCAAAGACTTAACGAAATGCCTTAACGGAGGTCTTGGAGGATAACGGGGATCCGTCCAAAGACTTAACGAAATGCCTTAACGGAGGTCTTGGAGGATGACGGGGATCCGTCCAAAGACTTAACGAAATGCCTTAACAGAGGTCTTGGAGAATAACGGGGATCCGTCCAAAGATTTAACGAAATGCCTTAACGGAGGTCTTGGAAGATAACGGGGATCTATCCAAAGATTTCACCGGCTTCTTGGAGGATAACTGGGATCCGTCCAAAAACTTAATGAAATGCCTTAACGTAGGTCTTGGAGGATAATGGGGATCCGTCCAAAGACTTAACAAAATGCCTTAACGGAGGTCTTGGAGGATAACGGGGATCCGTCCAAAGACGTAACGAAATGCCTTAACGGAGGTCTTGGAGGATAACAGGGATCTGTCCAAAGACTTAACGGAATGCCTTAACGTAGGTCTTGGAGGATAACGGGGATCCGTCCAAAGACTTAACGAAATGCTGTTTGCTAACGCAAGAATGCGATGCGTCAAAGACAAGAAGCAAGAAAGGAGCAAACGCATGTAATGTGTGATCATTCATTCATTCAAGTTTACTTAAAAAGCATTTTTATTCCTACATGGTTGGAAAAGATTTCTCTTCTTTTTCGCAACTAATCTAAATCCTGGATCAGTGGAGGCCATCACTACGCCTATAGACCCCTCGTTTTTCACCTGTCTTTCACACTCCCAAGGATGGACTGTCCCGGGCAAGGGTCCTATAGGGCAAGCGGCTTCCACCGATCGAACCTAGGGTCTAGTGCATCGCAAGGTTCCCAATACGTGGGCCATTCCAATCATGATTAAGCCCCGGTTAAGATCGAGATTCGTCTTAGTGACTTAAGGGACTTCCGGTATAACCTCATCCTTGATGAGGGCTCTCGAATCTTATCCTTGGGCTTAAGGATGATTAGTATGAACCATTCATTAGGGCTTGACAACACGGTGTCACCCTATCCTTAATACATGACTTAGGTTAATTATGGCTATCTTTAACGCACAAGTCAAGGACCGGGTCGAGGATGACCTTGGTCACACTTGCTTTCACAAAGAGTCGTGACTCGGGCATCAACTTGGCCACGATTAACCTTAGGCACGCATTAGGGACGTGGTAACGTGAGATAGACCAAAAACCAACCAAAGTCTCGGTATTTGTGTGTCACGGACAAGTGTGGTTGACTCGGCTCGGAAGGGGAGGTGGAATGGACCCGTGCGCGCTAGAAAGGCACAAGAGCGCCAATCAAGCTGCATCGTGGTATCCATCCCGGGTTTAAAGGGCATTTGGAACATGCAAGGTCAAGTGCGCGTAGTGTGAAGCCATTCTATGTTCTCTTTTGAGTTAAAATAGAAATTTTCGATTCGTTTTAGCATTATGAGCAATGTATGATCAACATATGAACATAATCAACAAATATGAGCAAGCATGAATAAGCTATTTACACAAGCAATCAAGCAAGAACATATGAACAAACAAAGCCAAAACTTGTACATGCAACAAATTGTGCACAACCAAAGAATCCTTTGAAATCAAGATTTTTCAAGAAAAACAATTCTTTTGAAAACCATTTGCAAAACAAGTTGTGCACAACAAATGATTCAAAATTTTTACAAAAGGGGTTATGCACAAGGAGGCTTTAAAAACCCAAATTTATGTCCAAAAAGACTTGTGCATAACCAAGCTTTAAAAACCAAGTTTTGGCTAGAAAAGAAGAAGGTAATGTGCACAAACAAATCTGTAAATTTGGAACCTAGATAAGCAGAAGCAAAAGGGACACAAAATGTTTCTTCCCTGCACAAAATTGTCAAATTTTGAAACATTCTGTTCCCTGCCCAACATAGCCGTACGACTATAGCATCCTGGCAATTATTTTTTGCAGTTTTTCAACTTCTGATCATCAAGCCCCAGTTTATTGCATTTCCAGAACAGTTTCCACTCCAGAAGGTTCAAACAGAAACTCAGCACACACAAAACAAACACAAAAGTTAACGAAAATGGGGGACGGGAGTTTGACCCACACAAAACTGTCCTCAAATTTTATAAAAAGAAGTTTTCAAACACTTTACTCCCCAGCGGAGTCGCCACTGTAAGGATCCCGCCCCCGCGCGGAAAACGCGATGAGTATGGGGCGAAACGCCAAACACGGTTATCACGCAAAACATAACGGAGTCGCCACATTTGTTAATTATTTAACCCAACAAATGGAAAGGTTAGAGATTCTATTATTTCGGAGGTCAGGTTACGCCTTGGGAAGATTTTTACGTCGCCCAAGTCGCCTCGGATAGGACCGAGTCTCCCTAACGTTAGTTAACAAAGTTCATGTGTGTGTGTGTATTTCAAAAATGGGAGAAACTGACTTTTAACAAAACTGGTTAATTATTTAACAGAAAAGGGTTATTTTACAAACATTCTGACCAAAAAAGGAAAAAACTGAAAAATGCACTCCCCGGCCAAAGTAGCCGTATGGATGGGGAGGGTATTCCAGGGATTTTTGACAGTTTATCAGAAAACTGTCCAGTTTCAGACAAAACAGAGTGTTCTTGCTGAAACTGGACTGAACTGATCATTTTCAATTATTTTCCTTAACCAAAACATGGATTTAATCATCCCTATGTCATTGATCACAAATTAGACACCAAAAACAAAGGTTTTAGATGTGATCAAGACAATCATTGGGGGAGTTTTTGAGAAAGGTGATGAACATGCCCTTTGGGCCAAAATTGCCATTTGATGAGTAAAGATTGAAACTTTACCATCAAAATGGAATTTTTATAAAAGATTAACCTTGAGGGACAACAAAAACAACATAAAGATCCAATCTTTATGACCCAATCTTAGGGATTATTGGCTAGATCAAGGTTGGGATGATAAAGATTGAGCCTTTATCCCCCCAACATGATCATCATGGCCTAGTTTGTGGAATACTAACATAAAGACATGAGCTTTCACCTTGATAAAAGATCTTAAAGCCATTTAGAACAAAGAAATCAAACCATGATCATCCTTAGGTTTGAACCTCTTTCACACAAAAGTATGAAGGGCACCTTGAATCATGCTCATGGCTTGGTTCACATTATATGTATATATATATATATATATATATATATATATATATATATATATATATATAAGATATATATGCTTGAAATGGAAAAGTCTTGTAGTAATATAATATATGTATGCTTGAAATGGACAAGTCTTACAAGAATGTAAATTTGCTTGAGAAGACTAGTCTTATAAGTATGTAAACAAGAACAAGTAATATGATTAACAAAGCAAAATAGAGTTGAGATGAAGAGAAGATGGGGGAAGGGGACCTCACCTATGATGGTTCTAGTCTATCTTCCATTCATTCACTCAATTATAAGGGTGATTTCTCCCTCAGACACGATTTCTGCAGAGTTTCCCCTATCTAAACAATATTCTTCCTCCCTGAAATGATCAGCATGGGGTTTAATTTATAGAGGCTGAGGGTGCCCAACATAGATGTACGGCTAGGGACCTCATGTTCCCAAACTATCCATACGACTTGACTTGGCGAGCTTCTGGATTTTTCCAAGTTTAATTCCAGTTCAGTCCTGGAATATCAGGTTTATCCTAGTGAGGTCCTGGCCCATTAGTTTATACCTAAATGGTACCAAGAATTCCTCTAAGGTAGGTCAATTTTAGATTGGGGTACTTACACCGAGGGGCTCTGTAGACACCCCGCCTTAGACCGCTCACCCCGGTTGCACATTTGATTTTGTGTTTCTCCCTATTTTAAGTGTTTCTCGTTAGTTTTTGTTACTTCCGTTAAGTTCATGACTAACTTCGTTAAGTCTAGGGATCAAACTTAATAACAGTGCTGACTTTCTAGTCCATTCTGTCATTTTTACCATCTCCAAGTCGTGCGCTTCCAGCCTTTGGGACCAAAGGCGCGCGCATCCCGCCACCAAGGCAGGAGGCGCGCGCACCTGGGCGTCAGTTACAGATTTCTATCCAAGAATCCCTCCCTTGCTCCTTTTAACAGGATTTGCCTGGGAAACTGATGTTTGTGGCTTGGTTTTGGCACCAAAAAACTCACATTCTTCACCTATATAAACACCTCTAATTCACCATTGAAAAGGAGGAAGATTTTAATCACTAAGGAAAAACTATACACAAATACTTACAACGCATTTTCTAAGAACCTTTGAAGGAGTCCTTGAAGTTCTTTGAAGTATAGGTAAAAGACTACTCTTTTATCCCCTTTTCTACTTCATCCCTTTTCTCTTTCTTTTTTGCTTTAATCAAAGTGCAATCACCCAAACATTTTGGGACATGACATCAAAGACTACTTCACTTCATTGAAGCTAGTCATGAAGTTATCTCCCTACATTCCAAACACCCCTTTTTTACCCCCTTTTTATCACAAGAACAAGAAGAAAATTTCATCATTTATGTAGATTTTGATCAAGCAAGACCAACTTTAGTTGGGCAAGATGGGTGTTTAAGTACCTCCCATCTCGTAACCTAACCCCCGAACCTCATAACAAAGAATCTCTGTTTTCGAAATCAAACTAGGCTATAAACATTAGGTTTTTCTTATGTTCCTCTAAAACATAGGTGGTGACTCTAAAATACAAATAGACATCCTAGGGTAACACACGTGCTCTAGCCAAGCCGTGGCCCCCCGGGGTATCTACAATATGACCCCTTAACCACAATGACCAAAGGCAAAGCCGAGAATTACTAAGTCTACAAAAAAGCGCAAATTTGTCTGACCAAAGATTGCATCAGGTCAAGAATCACAAACCTGCAGACACAGATGTAGCAAAGCGGGCAGTAGTCACAACACCTCACACAGTCCATGCTTGGGGGAAAATAGGAATGTCAGGATTATCTCTCCTTGTTTTCACGCTACTCCCTCATGATAGCTTTCAAAAGGAAAAATTAGTGGAGGTGGTGATTCTTCAAATATTTCAGTCAATACTGTTTCTTCAATGAAATAAACATTGTACTTGAAAGTAGATATAGAGGGACATATTCTGTTATCAACCACAATAAAGTTATGTACTTCATATAAATATCCCTTGATAAGCTTATTGTTGGGCATGATTATTATACACCACTCTTATTACTTTAATTTGATTGATCCCATAACCTAATTTTACTCTTTGTGGACATTAGGATTTATTGTAAGAAGTACTTCTACTTCATATAGAATAGTTCACTTTTTAGTTTGATAGGCTTAGTAGATTAGGTCCCTCAATTTTTCTAAGTCTAGAGACATGTGGCAAGGCCCAAGCCTACCGCATGGACAACCTGCCGCATGACTTATCCTTGCCGCATAAATCATCTTGCTGCATGCTATCAAGCCTGCCGCATGCTCAAAGCTACCGCATGGTTCATCCTGCCGCATGTAACTATAGTTGAAGAAAATCAAGTTTGGTTCAAACTTAACAATGGTCACACAAGTGTCCAAAACCTCGGTTAGTTTAGAACGTTGCAAATTCAAATTTCAAATTTGAATACAAGTGTCATTCAAGGGTTGTCAAAGTACAGTTGGACCACCACTACTCTGCAACAAAAGGACAACTCAGACTGAGCTCCAATCATAATTCAATAGCTCATTGTCCTTCAACTTGGACCCCAAGTATTTAAAACGTCTAGTTTTTCATTCAAGGCTATAAATAGTCCTTGAGTTCTTCATTGAACATTGCTGAGATTCTAATAGAGAAATTGTTGTTGAAATTCTTGGTGATTGAAGATCATATTTAAGATTTCCAGAATCATTTGAATCTTCAAGCTCACAACCTTTAAGTCTTCAAAAACTCCAGAAACCTTCATCTACAAATCTCAAGCCTTGTAACACATAAGATTCAATAGTCTCTAAATCATATTGATTTCAAAGAGCTTTTGATTCTTAACACACACACTCACCCCGATTGATCAATCACATATATTGCATCATTAGGGATACACTGGTCTAAGTCTAGGATTTAATCTTCATAGAAAATAGGTGTTGATTCAATACTTCATCTCTGTAATCTGTACTCAAGTGAATCAATATATACCTCATTCAAAATCCAAGACTGACCATCTTGGTAAAGGACGTAGATCTTTTCACATATCGAACATTTCCAAATCATTGTGTCATTTACTTACTGCTCTTTATTTTCTACTGTAGATACCCCGGGAGAAGCCCCACTACTTGGCTAGAGCGGTGGAAGGATCCTAGGATGTCTAATTGATTTTAATTGTTAGAGTCGCCACCTATGTTATTAAGGGAACATAAGAAAAACCTAAAGATAGCCTAATTTATGTTACGTAACCAAAGATTCAGGAGAGAAGGGTTCGGGGTTAGGTTACAGAGTGGGAAGTACATAAACACCCACTCCGCCCCACTAACGCGGGTCGTGCTACTAAAGGTGTTCTAATACTAAAAAGTCCTTCTTTTACTAAACAGTACTAACAATTATGTGACAGGGAAAAAGGGGAAATAAAAGGGAAATAAAAGAGAATTGCTTTATTGATTTAATGGTTACATGTAATAACTATGCTAGCAATTACATGATATAAAATGAGAAAATTAAAGTAATGTTTGGAATGTTGGAAGATAACCTTGACCAAACTTCAATAGTGAAGTGGCCTTTTAGGTCATGTTCCCTTTTATGGGGATTTCATACATTGACTAGACAAATAAAATAGAAGAAGAAAAGTTGTACCTTTAGAAAAGAGAACTTCAAACTTTGACTTGAAAATGGTGTTGTTGTAGGGAAATTGTTGTAGAACAATTTGTGTAGAGTTTTTGTAGAGAAATGTGTGTGAGGGAATTTGTGTAGAGTTTTTAGTGTAAAGAAAGTTCAAGTCCCAGGTCCCTCTTCTAAGGTAAAAAGATGAGGTATTTATAGGTGAAAATGAAAGGAAAATATGGTCTTTCAACCAATAGGAAAATAGAAAGAAATTAAATAATAAATAGAAAATCAAATAATAATAAAAAGAAATATTTTGTTTTAAAGAAAAGGCTTGAATAATGGGATTGGGATTTGTAAGATAAAAAGGGGGATGAACTTGGATGTAAAAATGAGTTCTTGAAACTATGAAATGGAGGGAAGAATGACACAATCCGTAACTGCAAAATGGGAAGCGCGCGAGTCCGGCCTATAGGACTGAACGCGCGCGCGCCCCATGACCATTACGGGAGGTGCCCTCCTTCAAATATGACAGAATGATAGAAATGACTCCAAAGTTAACTCTGTTATGCAGTTTAGTCCAAAACTAACGAAATCAGTTAAGAACTTAACCGAAGTAATAGAAATTAACAAAACAAGTAAAATAAAAATACTATGTATGCAATCGGGGTGAGCAGTCCAAAGCGGGGTGTATACAGAGCCCCTCGGTGACATGGATTGCAGAGCAAAACGCGTCGACGAAATAAAGATAACCGCCGAAGACATCACAAAGAAAAGGGAAAGAAAAGAAAATAAAGACTCAATAAAAACAGGAATTTGAAATTGCAAAGGATGGAAGTGCGCTCCCTGTGTGAGCGACTTTTGCTGATAGAAGAGGTACGGTGATATGAGATGGCCCACCGCAGACAAGGTTTAAAATCTGGTTAGCAGACTGAGGCTGGAACCATTTAGCGGAACTGTTATGCCCATTTAGAGTCCGGTTAGCGGACTAAAGCTGAAATCCATTTAGCTAATCCCGTTTGCTGATTTAGAGTCTGGTTGGCAGACTGAGTTGAGCTGAATCCTTTTGGCGAACCCGTTACTTGCTCTTTTAAGAGTCCGATAAGCGGACCTAGGCAGAGTTCAGTGTGTCGTACCCATTATGCCCGTTTTATAGTTCGTTGAGCGGACTGGCTGAATTCGTTTAGTGAATCCGTTTGCCGATTTAAAGTCCATTGAGCGGACTGAAGCTGAAACCCATTTAGCGAATCCCGTTTACTGATTTAGAGTCTGGTTGGCAGATTGAGTTGAGCTAAATCCGTTTGGCGAACCCGTTATTTTCTCTTTTAAGAGTCCGATGAGCGGACCTAGGCGGAGTTCAGTGTGTCGTACCCGTTATGCCCGTTTTATAGTCCGTTGAGCGGATTGGCTGAATTCGTT
Source organism: Campanula takesimana (assembly GCA_026119855.1). Classification (NCBI taxonomy): domain Eukaryota; kingdom Viridiplantae; phylum Streptophyta; class Magnoliopsida; order Asterales; family Campanulaceae; genus Campanula; species Campanula takesimana. The sequence goes on along the minus strand of JAOWBW010001683.1, from coordinate 183,060 downwards.
TGGTGAATCCATTTGCCGATTTAAAGTCCATTGAGCGGACTGGCTGAATCCGTTTAGCGAATCCGTTTGCCGGTTTAGATTCCGTTGAGCAGAATTAAACTGAATGCGAGTCTGTTGAGCGAAATTTGCTGATGAGGAGGTGGTGATTTCAGTGGTTCACCAAGGACCAAATTGCTGTTTGGAGTCGCATTTTCTTGTGTTTGCTGTTTGAGAGATTTCTAAGCCCCAAAATGTCATGTACTTGTTGTTTGCAAGCTTCAAGATGGTGGAATGTGAAGAACTTTCGATGTAAAGCCCCAAAAATGTCTTGGAATCGGCTTGACATTATATTGAGAGCGGATGCACCGTTCGATAGAACTCTTGATAGTGATCTCCCTCTTACTCTTTCTTGGAGATGAATGGCCTTATTGTGGTCGGTCCCCAAATGGCGGAAGGTCCAAGTGTAGCAAGGTCTTCGGAAAATGTCTTGGGAGAGATTGTGGATGATAGGGTCTTGGCGTGATAAGTTCCCAAATGGGTATGTTTGTTTGAGTCTTCTCGGGTTGAACTAATAACGGATCTTTGGATGCAACTCGTGCGGATGAAACTTGTGAGGATGCAACTTGTGATTTTGATCTCAGAGAAGGGGGTGCTGAATTCCAGAAACATTGGGATTATTACCCGCTATAACCCATTTAAGTGAGTTTAACATATTGAATCTTTTTCCATTTCTCTGAGACTTCCTTCATAATCTCGTCGTATGTCAGAATATAACAAGAATCATCAAATTCATTCATAACATCGGAGCCCTCCTTTCAAACCAGAAGACCTTTGACGTGAAGTACTAAGAGACCCTTTAAGCTTGGACCACTCCCACTTTGCATTGCTCAAGGGTCATTTCCTAAAAGATTGTTGAAGCCTCTTAAAAAGACTTTCGGTGCCAAATTGATAGAGGAAGCTTCAAATGTTGCACATGACTTTGCTAGGGCCCTCGTTGGGAGAGGTGAAGTGAATTGCATTTTTGCTGAGGGAGCCTTTAAAACTTGAGTCTAGCCTCTAGAGTGTCATCATCGATTGTAAGTAGAGCGAGAAAGGCCTATCCTTGATTGGGGGAACAGGAACGAGCACACATGACAAGAAGGATTTCCAACATTCCTTTTGAGAGACTATCATGAAGCCAAAATAAATTCTTTGGTGGCTAGGGCTCATTAACTGTCAAATGGAGCAAAAGAAGTTCTCGTTCTTGAGTCACATAGCCCATAGGGGCGTCATCATTTGTCGAGAAAAGCAAGAGACTCGTCCTCGTGCGAGGGAACACACATAAGAGGACATGGCAAGAGATACTCCATTTCTCGTGAAACCTTTTGACATACTTTAGGGGCACATGCTTGAAGAAGCTTGAAAACTGATTCACACGTTGTTGCCATTTGTGATCTAAACCAATTGGCTCACTGGGGGCTATTTGTGCAACCTCGTACCCCTTTATGACTTTTTGATGACATATCAATCATGAGTTCATTCTTGGACGGTCCTTCTTTTACATGAGCCCAAAAATGCACATTGCGAGAACAATCTCTCTTATGCCAATAACCCAAAACGACCTTTGATTGTGACATATCTTGTCGAGCCTTTTGCAATCCCAAAGTTGACTCAGTGGGGAATTGACTTGCTGAGGAGATTCAATGTAGAACTTGTGTAGTTGTCTTCTTTAGAGGTCAGGGATCTCTAATTCTCTTTCCCTTCTCTCTCTCACTCTCTCATTTTTTTTATGACGCACCCTGCTTTTTGCCTAGAACGCCCTTTCGGGTTTTCAATCTAGCGGGCATCTCTTTTGCGTCTTCATTTTTTTTTTACTCAATTAATGTGGAAGTGTGCATTGACTCTAGCTGAGGATGAGAGACATGTGAGTTTGCAGTGGAGACCTTTTGTCACTAATGATGAGTGACATTGACTCGACTAGGGAAGTAGCCCCTAGTATTGATTTCACGTATTTATATATTTTTTGAATGACTCACGAAGGCAAGTAAGTCATTAAGAGAGAAGAGAAGGAAAGCCCCAATTTGATTGCAAGAAACTGGGAGTATCGCTGAAAGATAGGAAGCCCCTAGACTCAACAAAGAACGTAAACTGATTTCAATTCTAAGAAAGTCGTTCAATCTTGTGGTGATTAATTCATTGGCAAATGAATCGTACAAAGATGTCTTGACAAGTTCGAGAGGAAGGCCGATCACCATAACGCACTAGGGCTAAACATGTCTTGACAAGACCGTAGTTCTTGTTGATGCTCCTTCATCTTGAGGATTTGTCGCTTCGTCGTGATTTTTGTTGATGTCGCTTCGTCCTTGGAAAATGATATTAATCTTGTGTACTTCTTTGATTGAGGGGGATTTTTTTTATTTTTTTTTTTGTGCTCTAAATTTTGCCTAGGTTGTTTTGAAGAGTTCAACCTAGCGAGCTTTTTCTTTTCTTTTTTTTTTTGTTCCCCCTTTGCGAAATGAGATATCTCCATGGTTGTTGATCCACCTTTCTTCATCGTTTGATGTCTTGACTTCGTCTTCTTCACGTTTAGCCCCTGGGCGTTCAAGTGATAGTCTTCGTTCCAAAACATGCTTAGACATCTTTTCATCATTTTGCCAAGAATTAAATTGAATAACTTGGAATAGTGTATGGGGACAAGAACGACTTTTATTTGATGATAAGAGTCGAATTTTTACATAAACAAGACGAAAGAAAACTTAATGCACACTTAAGAGGACTTTTGACTCTCTTCTCTCTTTTTTTTTAACTAGGTAGAGAAAGAGAAAAGGAGATGGTTGTCGTTGTCTTTGCTGTTGTAGTTCTCCCAATTTCAAACCCAAGTCATTCCTTGCTTCACAATAACCTCTCTCTTGATGAGTTTCTCTTCACCCACGGTAAATTCTCCATTATCAATCAAATCTTAGATGACGTTCTTGACACCGTGGCACTCCTCGGTAGTGTGCCCACTAAGAAAAATGACTCTTTTTTTTTATTTACAAAAGTCGGAAGGACGCGGTCCTTTTTGGGGTTTCTAGAAAAATAGTGAAATCGTCACACTAGTATATAGACCTTCTCGCGGTCCCATATACTCATCGGATTCCACCTTGCTTGTGAGACCTAAGTGTGACGGGATTAAACTAAATTAATGTCACAAAGCATAGATGCGGGGACAAAGTTTTATTTCATCCATAATAACCACTCGGGATGGAGTTTTATCTCATCCATAATAACCACTTGTTTCTTTTGGAAACGGCATGTATGATTTGATGACATTAGTTTAGGGAAATCTCGACACACGAAAACCGACTTGGTCAGGGAGTGTTAGAACCTGGACAAAGAATGTGTTGGCTTGTGCTCGGCTAAAGAGAGGCTTAAAGGTCACTCCCGGAATGTAGTCGTGAACTACGCCACAGGTTGAGGTTTACCGCTTCGAGAGAGTCAAGGTTGGGTGGAGCTTGAAACTCTCTAGGACGGGCCTCGACAGGTTTAGGGTTATGAACTTGTGCGACTCGATAGTGAGCAATTCGTAGGAATTTGTGCATGTAGTGTGAGGTCAAGCCATGTGACAAAAATATTATCAATTTATTTTTAAAGAAATAAAAAACAAATAAGCACGTATGTACAACTTTTGAATCACCCGTGTGACCGATAAAAAAAACAGAAAGTAAAATCATTCATGTGCAGGCCCGGTGCCCATACACTGTCAAAAACCATTCTGTTCTGAGCACTGTTTTGTGTCTGGAAAATTCCCAGAAGCACGCGCCTTGGACTGTAGGGATGAGAGGTGCACGCCCCAGACAGAGAGAGGCGGAGGCGCCCGATTCTGGGCAGTACCTGCAAAACAGTGGACTCAGGGGATTACCCTGGCCCCAAATTATAGAACTTTTCCCCTGCAGACATTGTTAGCACAGAAACAAGGAATTGAAGGACGAGATGAGAGGCGGGCGATTCTGGTGATTAAGGTCGGAGGCGCGCTCCTTAGTCTAAGAAGGCCAGAGGCGCACGCGTCCTACCTTTTCCATCATAATGCCCAGAAAACAGCAGTAAGAACACCAAAAATAAAGAACGCAAGTTTAACCCTCTATGATATCCCCAGCGGGGTCGCCACTGTAGATACCCCAAGAGAAGCCCCACTACTTGGCTAGAGCAGTGGAAGGATCGTAGGATGTCTAATTGATTTTAATTGTTAGATTCGCCACCTATGTTATTAAGGGAACATAAGAAAAACCTAAAGATAGCCTAATTTATGTTATGAAACCAAAGATACGGGAGAGAAGGGTTCAGGGGTTAGGTTACGGAGTGGGAAGTACATAAACACCCACTCCGCCCCGCTAACGCGGGTCTTGCTACTAAAGGTGTTCTAATACTAAAAAGTCCTTCTTTTACTAAATAGTGCTAACAATTATGTGACAACGAAAAAGGGAAAATAAAAGAGAATTGCTTTATTGATTTAATGGTTACATGTAATAACTATGCTAGCAATTACATGATATAAAATGAGAAAATTAAAGTAATGTTTGGAATGTTGGAAGATAACCTTGACCAAACGTCAATAGTGAAGTAGCCTTTTAGGTCACGTTCCCTTTTATGGGGATTATATACATTGACTAGACAAATAAAATAGAAGAAGAAAAGTTGTACCTTTAGAAAAGAGAACTTCAAACTTTGACTTGAAAATGGTGTTGTTGTAGGGAAATTATTGTAGAACAATTTGTGTAGAGTTTTTGTAGAAAAATGTGTGTAAGAGAATTTGTGTAGAGTTTTTAGTGTAAAGAAAGTTCAAGTCCCAGGTCCCTCTTCTAAGGTAAAAAGATGAGGTATTTATAGGTGAAAAAGAGAGGAAAATATGGTCTTTCAACCAATAGGAAAAGAGAAAGAAATTAAATAATAAAGAGAAAATCAGATAATAATAAAAAGAAATATTTTGTTTTAAAGAAAAGGCTTGAATAATGGGATTGAGATTTGTAAGATAAAAAGGGTGATGAACTTGGATGTAAAAATGAGTTTTTGCAACTAGGAAATGGAGGGAAGAATGACACATTTCGTAACTGCCAAAATGGGAAGCGCGCGAGTCCGGCCTATTGGACCAAACGCGCGCGCCCCCCATGCCATTACTGGAGGCGCCCATGATCAAATATGACAGAATGATAGAAATGACTCTAAAGTTAACTCTGTTATGCTGTTTAGTCCAAAACTAACGGAATCAGTTTGGAACTTAACCGAAGTAACAGAAATTAACAAAACAATTAAAATAAAAATACTATGTATGCAATCAGGGTGAGCGGTCCAAGGCGGGGTGTCTACAGATCCCCTCGGTGACGTGGATTGCAGAGAAAAATGCATCGACGAAAGAAAGACAACCGCCGAAGACATCACAAAGAAAAGAAAATAAAGACTCAATAAAAACAGGAATTTGAAATTGCAAAGGATGGAAGTGCGCTCCCTGTTTGAGAGACTTTTGCTGATAGAAGAGGTACGGTGATATGAGATAGCCCACCACGGCCAAGGTTTAAAGTCTGGTTAGCAGACTAAGGCCGAAACCGTTTAGCGGAACCGTTATTCCCATTTAGAGTCCGTTGAGCGGACTAAAGCTGAAATCCATTTAGCGAATCCCGTTGGCTGATTTAGAGTCTACACTTTATTTTCTAGTCTTGTTGTTATTGTTCTTCAATTGTTCATTTTAATCTTGTTTGTCGTTTAGTGTTTGATCTTTCAGATATTCAAATTATTGTGAATTTTATTTGTATGTTCTCCATATAGCCTAAGCTAAAATCTGACTAACTTATCATTTGCCAAAACTTCTAAGACAACAACATTCAATCTCTCAACCTACCGCACTCTTATCTACCGCACTTCTGCCTACCGCATACCATCCTACCGCATTCTAACGTACCGCACTATTTCATTTAAAAACAACTCTAACTTGTTTCATCGAAAACTTCCGCTGTGCATTTTACACTTGACCGCGTGGTTTGTTATCGATCGCAAAATTCAAGTTGTAAGCGTAAGGTTGAATTTTGAAAAATGGTTGAAATTTTAAATATGTTATTCACCCCCCCCCCCTCTAGCCTCTTTTCATACCCTTGTTGTGTCTTTGGGACCAACAAGTGGTATCAGAGCAAACACCTTCATAAAACTCTTATTTTTCAAGCTTAACAGATTGGGTGCCGATTCAATATGGCAAGTCAGAAAGCTATGGCAACGGTTAATTACACTCACTTACCAATGTTTTATGAAGACAACTTTGATGTATGGAAACACAGAATTCTAACTCATTTCTACTCCATGGATGAGCAACTTGGTGATTGTCTAACCATTGGACCATATTTTCCAATGAAAGCAAATCCAGACCCCGCTACCAATGATGCCACACCATCAATCAAGAAACCAAAAGCTTAATGGACCGATGAAGAAAAGAGATTGGTTGGAATGGATGTAAAAGAAAAAAACATACTCTTAAGTACTTTGAGTACGTCACAGCGTCGACAAATCATGGAATGTGATACCGCTAAAGATCTTTGGGATGCAATTGAAGATTACATCGAAGGAGATCAAGCTTGCAAGGAAAGCAAAAGATTTGCAATTCAAAGAAGATTCAATAACTTTGCTAAGATCCCCGGTGAATCACTAAGAGCCACTTATGATCGTTATTGTGAAATCGTAAGTACTTACACCGCACTGGGAAAGAAGCTTACCAAGAAAGAAATCAATGTAAATTTTCTAGCTGCCCTTGGTTCTCAATATCTTCACAAAGGAAACACTCTTGAAGATACTAAGCTACTGGATGATATGTCACTCAGAAGCCTCTATGCCAACCTCAAAGTCTTTGATATCAGGCTTCACAACATTGAAGAAATGGAAGGAAAAACAAAGAACTTATCGTTGGTCGCTCAAAAGGAAGAAGTGATCGAGGAAGAAGATCCAAAAATCTCCACATCATAGTTACTTTATATGGATGATGATGATGATTTTTCTATGTTCATGAAAATATTTCAAAAGTTCAGAAAGACAGCAAGACCCGTATCATCAAGCAAGGCTCCAGCAAGGTTTTCAAGGACAAGCTCCTCAAAGAAGAAAGAGAACTTCAACTTCTCCAAGAAGAAAGAAAATCTTATTTGTTTAAATTGCAGGAAACCAGGTCATTTCGCATCAGAATGTCCAATTCCCAAGTATGAGTATATGAAGAAGAAAACAAACTTCACTCCAAGGTACTCGAAGCAAAAGGGAATGATGGCTGAAGAAGACTCTACCACAAAAGAGTTAGCTACATGGATAGAGTCAGATTCTGATGAAAGCGATGAGGATTCTAAAGAAGGTCACATTTGTTTGGTCATTCGTTCCGATGATGAGGATGATCATGAAAATCAGTTCTCACCAAATGTAAAACCTAAACAGAAGAGTTATACGGCTGATGAACTTGCTGATAAAGGATTCCTAACTCCAGTTCAAAAGAATGGTGATTTTCTGTTTTGAAGATGTGATGTGAGTGCAGCAAAGAAGGCTCTACTAAATCCTAAAGTGAAGGAAGCTCAATCTACCACTCCTCAAGTCAAGTATGATATTTCCTCCGATGAACAAGAGAAGATGTTCATGAAAGTTGAACAGGTAATTAATAAGTTTAATGACATGAAGGAAGCTTTAGCACTTTCAACTGAAGAAATTTCCCAGCTTAAGATGGAGAAATATGTAATAAGATCTGAACTCACCCTCCTTAAGGAGCAGATCAAGAGCATGACTCCTCTTACTGAAAGAAACCGTTTCTTAGAAGAACAGAATGCTATATTTAAAGTTAAAAATGAAGAATTGGTTGCTGAGATAAATGACCTTAAAAAGATCACTAATGAGTTGAACAATTCTCATGTTACTATGGATCAAATCATAGAATCCCAAAAGTCAAGTGGTGATAAGGAAGGCTAGGGATTTCAAACTTGTGACAACTTTAAATGTACATCTTGTTGTGAAAGAGATGAGAAATTTACCTAGAAAACTTTGGAAGGGTCGGAGGCTAAACATCATGGTTCTAAGGTTAAAGGACAAGAACCAAAGAAGAAACTAGAGTTCCATTATGTCTACCCTAAGAAACAAACTGGCAAGGCTTTGAAGTTGAAAGGAAAATCCATGGAAGATTCTACCGTAGAGGAAGACTCTAGCAAAGTACCTGAACTCGACCGTGCATCTACCTCAAGTCACGGTCGAGTAGCCTTAAAAGGCATGTCGACCGCGAACAAGAGCCATGCGGTCAAGTTCAAGAAATTGAACTTTGTTCGGGAGCGATATTCCATACAAGTTAATGATGTTGTGCTCAAGACTTCAACGAAGTTTGTTAACCCTTTGTTGGGTGGCTTCTAAATTTGTTCTGTGTGTGATGGATATGGTCATAGGGCTGCTGAATGTCTTTTGAGATTCACACCCAATCCTAGAAGGCATAACCCTCCTTCTGTGAGACAGGTGTGGGTTGTCAAAAGTTGCCAATCCTTTGGACCCAAAAGAATAAAAGGGGACCTTGTTCTTAAATGTTTATTTTGTAGGTCCTCTACTTAATGGCTGGACATTCTAAGGAAAAATCAAGTTTATGGTATCTCGATAGTGGCTATTCAAGGCACATGACTGGAGATATCAACTTAGTGGAAGATGTCCGAGAAGAGAAAGGTCCATCAGTAACTTTTGGAGAAAATAACAAAGGAAAGACCGTAGGATATGGAGTAATTCGAGAAGGAAAAATCACCATCCAAGAAGTCTCTCTAGTCATTGGACTTCAACACAATCTTCTCTCAATATCTCAGTTTTGCGACAAAGGATTGCAATATCATTTCTCTTCAAATATTTGTCCCATCAAAGATGGCACATCCGGTGTCACTTTGCTAAAAGGGATTCGTAAGAAAAATGTTTATGTTGTTGATTTTAATTCATCTTGTATTTCTTCTAATCTATGTTTTGTAGAAAAAAATGTTAGTGAAAATAGTTGGCTATGGCATAAGAGACTATGTCACTTAAACTTCAAGTATCTCTCCAAGATTGGTAGAGAAAATCTAGTTCGTGGTCTACCCAAAGTAGCTGATCTCCATGATAAAAAGTGCACAGCATGCCAACTTGGCAAACAACCAAAAGTGTCTTTCTCCAGCGAAACCACACCTTCAACTTCAAGATGTTTGCAACTACTTCATATGGATTTGTTTTGTCACGACCCGAAAACTAGGCTCTATTTTATTAGTAATAAATAATTATTATTTATTTATTTAAATTATTATTTATTTAAATATTTATGTGTGCATTTTATGTTTCATAATAATTATGCCTAGCATTTTATTTGGGTCATTTGTGCTAGTGTAGAAGTGTTGAGTCTTATTTGTTAGTGGGGAGTTTATTTGAAAGGGTAGTATTAGGGGGAGGGGCCTTAGTGTAACATTTTAAATAATTCATCTTCTCCCTACTCCCTCCCTACTCTCCTCCCTCACCTCCCTCACTCTCACACTCCATCTCCCAGCTCATTTCTCTCTCTCTCTTCCATAGCAAATGTGAGTTTTTCTCTCTCCCTTCTCTCTTCATTTTCTCCATCTTACTCTCATTATCTCTCATTTCTCATAACATGAATCTTGTTTAGATCGTCGTTAGGATCGTAGAGGGCTAAAAATATTTGAGTTCCGGCAACTTTGAGAAAATCCGGGTAAGTTGCTTTTCCCCCATTTTATGCTAGAAATGTTCATCCATGGTTGTATGATGTTATTGTTGTTGTTTATTGCAATCTTGGATGAGTTTTGAGTTAGTTCATTTTGTTTGATAAATTTTGTGAGAAATTGATATTGGGTTGAAATCTCTTGGATTGGATGTTCTAACTAATGTCTTATGGGCCATTTTTAAGTTTCCAAGTTACTAGAGTACCTTGGTTCTGATGTCTAGGAGTATTAACCTTGAGGTTGTTGATTTGAATGTGAAAATGGTGGTTTGTGGTGTCCATTTCCGAGTTGAAGAACCCAGGAAGGAATTCTGGGTTTGCTGGTAAGCCTTGGAGGCGCGCGCACCCTCCCATAGGAGGTGCGCGCACCCTCCTCTCCTCCAACCTTGATTTTCCATCTGTAGAAGGAAGGCGCGCGCATCCCTTTCTTTGAGGCGCGCGCATCCTCACTTACCTTTGGGTGCATTCTCCTTCTGATCTAAGGAGGCGCGCGCACCCTCTCCCCTGTTGTGAAATTTATTTCCCTTTTGTCCAATCTTTTGAGGGCCATATCTTGTTCGTCCGGACTCCGTTTTAGGTGTTTAAGCTATCGTTTTAAAGCTCTCCTCGAGCTCTTCGAAATGAGTGAATAGTTTTGGTTGTGTCCTTGAGTTAACTAGATCCTTTGTGATCAAATATGATAAGGGAGTTGTGTTATCATTGTGGAAATTGTTAGAGCACCTTAATTGGTTATTGTTGGTTCATTTCACTTTCTTGGTGACTACTTTGTATGGTTCCCTACTTTGGAATCCTTAGTTGTTTAATTGAGCTAGTATTTTATTACTTAGCCCTTACTTGAAAGTCCAGCTAGTATTTTGTGTGTGTTTGGGCGATGCGAAACATTATGATGGCACAGCCAAGTCCATTGTGATGTTGACCATTGTTTTGCCCCATTATTTCCCTCCTCCAGATTGGCCTTGGATATGAGATGAGCTAGCCCCTTTGTGAGCACTTAGCTATTGGTTTTCGGGCTTTGACTGTGTGTCACTGTCCCCTTGTTATTGGTTCCGGTACCGGGGGTTTCTCTTCAGCTTTCATGCTATTATGAAGATGTTGATTTGGTTGATTATTGACGCTGCGCAGCGACCTTTATTTGGTTATATCAGTTTGGGAAAACCTTGGCTATATCCTTTGTTATGTGTTTATTTCCGCTGCTATCTGATATATGATAATTGCTATGTGTTATGTGAATTATTATTGATTATCGCATCATAGCATGTCATGTAGTTGCATTAGTGACTTATTTAGATTTATCTCACCCCCTTTTCTTTTGTCTTTGTTTTTCCTTAACCCCCCCCCCCCCCAGGTGGAAAGGATTAGACTCGCTGATCACGAGACAGGACGTCGCGAGGGTCGAGCTTTTGGGGAAAGTGTATATTGATGGGTTTACATTATATAAATGTGTAACTCTTTTGGGGATATTTGTACCAAACATTGACGTCATTAGGATTTGTATATTTTATAACTTTGGCGTATAAACTTATGGAGTTTATACTAGTGTTACTTTGTTGTTCAAGTGGATTTCAAACTTTGTGTTATCGCCTTTTGGTATAAAAAGGAAATTTTTATCTTCATTATTTTAGAGTTTATTGTTTAAGTCGACGTCCAGCTCGCGATCTCGGGCCCGCGGGGTTCGGAGTCGCGACAGTTGGTATCAAAGCTATGGTTTAGATCTAAGTATAAGTCTATGTGGACTAGTATGACCTAGGAGGGGAGTTGTGTTCGGAGTGAGTAACGGTTGATGTCTTATGCAGGTAACTGTTTGAAATGGCTAGAAGGAGAGCAGGCGAAGGCTCTAGTGGAGCACAGAATCAGAATGACTTAAGGGAAGAGAACCGGGCAATGTTCCAAGGAATGTTTAAGGCCGCTATGAAGGCCATTCATGATCAAGGGCCACGAGAAGAGCATGTGGCACCACCAAGATATGGGCTAGAGCAATTTCTGAAATTGAAGCCAAAAGAGTTTGACGGTGAGCCGGATGTAAAGAAGGCTGAGATGTGGCTCGAGTCTATGGAGAAAATTTATGAAGTATTTGGGTGTTCGGACGAAGATAGAATCCGATTTGCGGCTTATAAGCTTGTGGGTGCCGCTGAGCATTGGTGGAAAGGAGTTAAAGCTAGTTGGGATGACACTCACACGGTTTATGCATGGGAATTGTTTGTGCGGAAGTTCAAAGAGCATTTCATCCCGGTAGTGGACCAGAACCGAAAGGAGATTGAGCTACTCAACTTGGAGCAAGGTTTGTTGTCTATAGCTCAGTACTCGGCTAAGTTCACAGAATTAGCCCGGTATTGTGACTATCTTGTGCGGACCGAGCAGCAGAAAGCCATGAGATTTATCCGGGGTTTGAAGACTTCCATCCGTACTCAGCTTATAGCCCAGAGGATTGTGACATTCCAGGATGCGGTGGACCGAGCCTATTTGATTGAGCAAGATATTGGGGAACATAAGAGGAAGACCGAGGTAGCTAACCCGAGTAAGCAAGGAGCGCAGAGCAAGTCACAACCAAGGATTGATAACCGAGGTAACTTTGGGGGACAATCTCAGTCCCGAGGGCAACCGATCCCAAGGAACCCGGGTACCACTTCCGGGAACCAAGGGAACCAAAATAGGAGACTTTGTTCGTATTTCAAAGGGAAGGTCATTCAGAGGACCGGTGTTGGAAGAAACAGGGAAGGTGTACCAATTGTGGTCAAATGGGTCATTTTGCAAGGGATTATACTAGAGGCAGAGGTCAACCGACTGGGGTAGGAGCTGGGGCTCCACAGGGTCAGAAAAGGGACGCTATGGGAAACCCCAAGGTCCAAGGGAAAGTGTTTGCAATGAATCAACAACAAGCCACAGATGATCCTACAGTTATTGGAGGTATTATTTTTATATCTAGTATGAGCGCACGAGCGTTAGTAGATCCAGGATCATCTCATTCATACATTTCTGTGCAATTTGCTTCTTTGTTAAATGCTGCATCTGAGTCTTTGCCCTATGTGTTAGAGGTGTCAACTCCGATGGGAGAATGTTTGGTGACCGATAGAGTATTTCGTGATTGTGACGTGCTTATACGTGGTCATGTCTTGTGTGCGGACTTGGTAGTCCTTCCTATTCAGGACTTTGATGTTATTTTGGGTATGGATTGGTTGAGTAAGTTTCATGCTTCTGTTGACTATCGTAGAAAGGTCGTTAATTTTTCCATCCCTGATGTGCCTAAGTTTACTTTTGAGGCTATGCCTTTTAGTAGAAATTTTCGTATCATTTCTTATGTGAAAGCAAGAAAACTATTGCACCGTGGTTGTGAGGGGTATTTGGCTAGTGTTCTTGATACTAGGACAGAATCCCCTCGTTTGGAGAGTGTTCGGGTAGTTAGGGAATTTCCCAATGTTTTCTCTTCTGAGTATAATATGCCTCCCGATCGTGAGATAGAATTTTGTATAGATCTTTTGCCGGGTACAACTCCGATTTCAAAGGCACCATATAGATTGGCTCCCGCAGAGTTGAAGGAACTAAAGGTTCAATTGCAAGAGCTGCTTGATCGAGGGTTTATCCGCCCTAGTGTTTCCCCGTGGGGAGCACCGATTTTGTTTGTGCGGAAGAAAGATGGTTCGTTGAGATTGTGTATCGACTACCGAAAGTTGAATCAGGTTACAGTGAAGAACAAGTATCCTCTACCTCACATTGATGATTTGTTTGATCAGCTTCAAGGGTCCGTTGTGTTTTCCAAGCTTGATTTGAGAAGTGGGTACCATCAGTTGAAGATTCGATCAGATATTTCGAAGACTGCTTTTCGTACTCGGTATGGTCATTACGAGTTCTTGGTTATGCCGTTTGGGTTGACGAACGCCCCTGCCGTATTTATGGATTTGATGAACCGGGTTTTCCATCCTTATTTTGATTTGTTCGTGGTGGTCTTTATTGATGATATACTCGTCTACTCTAAATCTAGAGAGGAGCACGAGCAACACTTGAGGCAGTTTTATCCGTTCTTGCGAGGGAGAAATTTTTTGCGAAGTTTAGTAAATGCGAATTTTGGCTCGAGAAAGTGTCATTTCTGGGCCATGTGATTTCTAAAGATGGGATTTCTGTGGATCCTTCAAAGATAGAAGCCATAGTGGATTGGAAGAGTCCCGAGTCAGTGACCGAGATTCGTAGCTTTCTGGGTTTAGCCGGTTATTACAGAAGGTTTATAGAAGGGTTTTCGAGGATTGCTACCCCGATGACTCAGTTGACCCGGAAGGATGTACCGTTTGTGTGGAGTGAAAAATGTCAAAACAGTTTTGAGGAATTGAAGAAGAGGTTGACTACCGCACCGATCTTGACCTTGCCTAATGGTAATGATGATATAGTGATGCTTCGAAAGAGGGTTTGGGTTGTGTTTTGATGCAGAACAGGAAGGTGATTGCCTATGCTTCGAGGAAGTTGACCCCTAGTGAACAGAATTATCCAACTCACGACATGGAGTTAGCGGCTATTGTATTTGCGTTGCACAAATGGAAGCATTACCTTTATGGAGCGAGGTTTGAGATTTTTACCGATCACAAGAGTTTGAAATACCTTTTATACCAGAAAGAGTTGAATAATAGGCAACGCCGATGGATGGAATTGTTGAAGGATTATGATTGTACGATTTCTTATCATCCGGGGAAGGCGAATGTGGTAGCAGATGCGATTAGTAGAAAATCTTATGTGGCTTCGATGATGGTCCATGAGTGGAAAATGCTTGAGGATGTGCGAGATTGGTCTCCTCGTGAATCGAGACATGGGGCGATTTTTGCGAATATTAGGGTGTCTCCGACCCTAATTCAGAGGATAAAGGAAGCTCAGAAAGAAGATCCCGAGTTGGTGAAGATAATGGGTAAATTGAAGGAAAAGAACTTCGAGGATTTTTCTTTGAGTTCGAGTAGAGTGTTGACTTTCCGTGGTCGTTTGTGCGTACCCGATGTTGGTGGAATAAAGAGGCAGGTTTTAGATGAGGGTCACAAATCGAGATATACTATTCATCCAGGTAGTACGAAGATGTATCAGGATTTGAAACAACACTTTTGGTTGAACAACATGAAGAGGGAAATAGCCGAGTATGTTTCGAAATGTTTAACTTGTCAGCAGGTCAAAGCCGAGCATCAGAGACCCACGGGACTACTTCAGCCGTTAGAGATTCCCGAGTGGAAATGGGAGCATTGACCATGGATTTCGTTATGAGACTACCTCGTACCCGTAGGAAGTATGACAGTGTTTGGGTAATAGTGGATAGATTGACCAAGAGTGCCCATTTTCTTGCCTATTGACCTCAGATATTCGATGGAGAAGCTTGCGACCCTTTATATCGATGAGATCGTTAGATTGCATGGGGTTCCGGTTAGCATTGTGTCGGATCGAGACCCGAGGTTTACTTCTAGATTCTGGAAGGCATTTCAGGAAGCTTTGGGTACAGATTTACGATTCAGTACAGCTTTTCACCCTCAGACCGATGGTCAATCCGAGAGGACCATTCATATTTTGGAGGATATGTTGCAAGCTTGTTCGATAAACTTTTCCGACTCTTGGGATTCACACCTACCGTTAGTGGAATTCTCTTACAACAACAGTTATCAAGCTAGTATTGAGATGGCACCGTATGAGGCCTTGTATGGAAGAAAGTGTAGATCACCTATTTGTTGGAATGAGGTCGGTGAAGCGAAGATCGTGGGTATTGATTTGCTTCAGGATTCAGTTGAGAAAGTTAGGGTTATCCGGGATCGATTGAAAACAGCCCAGAGTCGACATAAGAGCTATGTAGATAACCGAAGGCGAGATCTTAGTTTTCAGACCGGTGACTTTGTGTTCTTGAAAGTATCTCCGAAGGTGGGTATTCGTAGGTTTGGGAAGAAAGGCAAATTGGCTCCGAGGTTTATAGGTCCGTTTGAGATTTGGGAAAGGTTGGGTTTCTAGCGTATCGACTTGCGTTACCGCCATCTTTAGACCGGTTGCACAACGTGTTCCACGTTTCTATGCTTCGGAAGTATGTTCATGATCCATCTCACGTGTTACCGAGGATACCGGAGGATATTGAGCCCGATATGACTTACGAGGAACGACCGGTTCGGATTTTAGATTCCAAAGTCCAAGAATTGAGAAACAAAAGCATCGCGTTGGTTATAGTTCTTTGGAGGAATCATAATATCGAGGAGTCGACGTGGGAGCTCCGAGATGAGATCGAGAGGAAATATCCGTGGCTTTTTAATTCGGGTAAGTCTCGTTAAAATTCGGGTCGAAATTTCTTTAAGGGGGAGTGAATGTCACGACCCGGAAACTAGGCTCTATTTTATTAGTAATAAATAATAATTATTTATTTATTTGCTTATTTATTTATTTAAATTATTATTTATTTAAATATTTATGTGTGCATTTTATGTTTCATAATAATTATGCCTAGCATTTTATTTGGGTCATTTGTGCTAGTGTAGAAGTGTTGAGTCTTATTTGTTAGTGGGGAGTTTATTTGAAAGGGTAGTATTAAGGGGAGGGGCCTTAGTGTAACATTTCAAATAATTCATCTTCTCCCTACTCCCTCCCTACTCTCCTCCCTCACCTCCCTCACTCTCACACTCCATCTCCCAGCTCATTTCTCTCTCTCTCTTCCATAGCAAAGGTGAGTTTTTCTCTCTCCCTTCTCTCTTAATTTTCTTCATCTTCCTCTCATTATCTCTCATTTCTCATAACATGAATCTTGTTTAGATGGTCGTTAGGATCGTAGAGGGCTAAAAATATTCGAGTTCCGGCAACTTTGAGAAAATCCGGGTAAGTTGCTTTTCCCCCATTTTATGCTAAAAATGTTCATCCATGGTTGTATGATGTTATTGTTGTTGTTTATTGCAATCTTGGATGAGTTTTGAGTTTGTTCATTTTGTTTGATAAATTTTGTGAGAAATTGATATTGGGTTGAAATCTCTTGGATTGGATGTTCTAAATAATGTCTTATGGGCCATTTTTAAGTTTCCAAGTTACTAGAGTACCTTGGTTCTGATGTCTAGGAGTATTAACCTTGAGGTTGTTGATTTGAATGTGAATATGGTGATTTGTGGTGTCCATTTCCGAGTTGAAGAACCCAGGAAGGAATTCTGGGTTTGCTGGTAAGCCTTGGAGGCGCGCGCACCCTCCTCTCCTCCAACCTTGATTTTCCATCTGTAGAAGGAAGGCGCACGCATCCCTTTCTTTGAGGCGCGCGCATCCTCACTTACCTTTGGGTGCATTCTCCTTCTGATCTAAGGAGGCGCGCGCATCCTCCCATAGGAGGCGCGCGCACCCTCTCCCCTGTTGTGAAATTTATTTCCCTTTTGTCCAATCTTTCGAGGGCCATATCTTGTTCGTCCGGACTCCGTTTTAGGTGTTTAAGCTATCGTTTTAAAGCTCTCCTCGAGCTCTTCGAAATGAGTGAATATTTTTGGTTGTGTGCTTATGTTAACTGGATCCTTTGTGATCAAATATGATAAGGGAGTTGTGTTATCATTGTGGAAATTGTTAGAGCACCTTAATTGGTTATTGTTGGTTCATTTCACTTTCTTGGTGACTACTTTGTATGGTTCCCTACTTTGGAATCTTTAGTTGTTTAATTGAGCTAGTATTTTATTACTTAGCCCTTACTTGAAAGTCCAGCTGGTATTTTGTGTGTGTTTGGGCGATGCGAAACATTATGATGGCACAGCCAAGTCCATTGTGATGTTGACCATTGTTTTGCCCCATTATTTCCCTCCTCAAGATTGGCCTTGGATGTGAGATGAGCTATCCCCTTTGTGAGCACTTAGCTATTATGAAGATGTTGATTTGGTTGATTATTGAAGCTGCGCAGCGACCTTTATTTGGTTATATCAGTTTGGGAAAACCTTGGCTATATCCTTTGTTATGTGTTTATTTCCGCTGCTATCTGATATATGATAATTGCTATGTGTTATGTGAATTATTATTGATTATCGCATCATAGCTGTCATGTAGTTGCATTAGTGACTTATTGAGATTTATCTCACCCCCTTTTCTTTTGTCTTTGTTTTTCCTTAAGCCCCCCCCCCCCAGGTGGAAAGGATTAGACTCGCTGATCACGAGACAGGACGTCGCGGGGTCGAGCTTTTGGGGCAAGTGTATATTGATGGGTTTACATTATATAAATGTGTAACTCTTTTGGGGATATTTGTACCAAACATTGACGTCATTAGGATTTGTATATTTTATAACTTTGGCGTATAAACTTATGGAGTTTATACTAGTGTTACTTTGTTGTTCAAGTGGATTTCAAAATTTGTGTTATCTCCTTTTGGGATAAAAAGGAAATTTTTATCGTCATTATTTTAGAGTTTATTGTTTATGTCGACGTCCAGCTCGCGATCTCGGGCCCGCGGGGTTCGGGGTCGCGACATGTTTGGACCTGTCTCTACCGCAATTATTGGAGGAAATAGATATACATTAGTTGTGGTAGATGATTACTCAATATATCTATGGGTTGAAATGATGATCTCCAACGATGATTGTTATGACATTTTGACATCACTCTTTAGACAGCTCCAAACTCAAAAAGAAGATGACATCGTTAGTGTTCAATCCGACAATTGAACAGAATTCAAGAACAACGATGTTGCTCAATACTATGATGATCATGGTATTGACCACAACTTTTCTGTTTCTGGAGTTCTACACAAAATGGTGTAGTGGAAAGGAAGAACAGAACGTTGATAGAGGCTGGAAAGACAATGATTGCTGACGCAAAGCTACCTTAATATTTTTGGGCTGAAGCTATCAACATAACATGCTTCACTAAAAATAGATCCCTCATCATCAAGACCTACAACAAAACTCCTTATGAACTTTGGATAGAAAGAACCCCCAATATAGCATACTTCAAGATATTTGGATGCAAATGCTTCATACTCTACAATGGTAAAGAACATCGACGTAAATTTTCTCCAAAGGCCGATGAAGGTATATTTATTGGGTATGCTAAACATTCAAAAGCTTTTTGTGTATTTAATAAAACCACTCTTAAGATAGTAGAATATGTCCATGTTACATTTGATGAACATTCTCTCCTTCAGCCACATTTGGCTCCAAATGTTGCTGATGATTTTGTTGAGCTTAATGAGACAAGTACAACTCGACCACAAAATCAATCAACACAAGGAAATCCATCTACCTCAAATGCACCTCCATCTTCCTCACACGAAGCACCAAAAGCTACCACATCTACTGCAAATTTAAATAGAGATGAAGTTGAAACACCCATAAATGTGGAAGAACCAATCCCTCAAATTACTTATGATTGGGATGGCACAAATAATGTACCACTAGAAGATCTTCAACAACCATCAACTCAACCATATATACCTCAAGAAGTTCATGAGGTCAGAGATCACCCAATTCAAAATATCATTGGTGATTTCCATTCTGGTGTTCGAATAAGAAGATCAAACTATGATGCACTTATCGCGTTCATATCTCAAATTGAGCCAAAGAAAGTTGATGAATCACTCCAAGATTCAAGTTGCGTTGTTGCTATGCAAGAAGAACTCAACCAATTTGAAAGATGTAATGTCTGGACATTAGCTCTAAGACCAAAAGATTAAGGAGTGATTGGTATAAAGTGGGTGTTCAGAAACAAGATGGATGAGAATGGAAGCATTACAAGAAACAAAGCTAGGTTGGTTGCACAAGGCTACAGACAAGAAGAAGGCATTGATTATGATGAAACATTTTCCCCCGTTGCAAGACTTGAAGCTATAAGGATATTCTTAGCTTATGCCTCTTACAAAAGATTCAATCTATATCAAATGGATGTAAAGTGTGCATTTCTCAACGGTGAACTTCAAGAAACACTCTTTGATGCTCAACCACCCAGATTCGAAGATCACAAATTTCCAAATCATGTCTACAAACTCTGTAAAGATTTGTATGGACTCAAACAAGCTCCACGAGCATGCTATGATAATCTATCTAAATTTCTACTAGAAAAAGGATTCAAGCGTGGTAAGATTGAAACAACTCTATTCATTGAAAAATATCATGATCACACTTTACTTGTTTAAATATATGTAGATGATATTATTTTTTGTTCTACTAATGAATTGTTGTGCAAGCATTTTGAGAAACCCATGAAAAATAAATTTGAAATGAGCATGATGGGAGAATTTACTTTCTTCCTTGGACTTCAAATCAAACAATGTGCTGAAGGCATCTTCCTCAACCAAGCAAAGTACACAAGAGATCTCATCAAGAAATTTGGACTTGAAAATGCAAAGGCATACGACACTCCTATGGCTACTGGTAGAAAGCTAGATAAAGACTTGAAAGGTAAGAAGGTTGATCAAACCTTGTGCAGAGGTATGATTGGCTCTCTTCTATACTTAACTGCTAGTAGGCCAGATATCATGTTTAGTGTTTGTGTTTATGCTCGTTATCAAGCAGATCCTAGAGAAGCACATCTTATTGCTGTAAAACGTATTATTCGATATCTATCTGGGACTATTAACATTAGACTTTGGTACTCCAAAGATTCAAATTTTGATCTTATAGGTTACTCATATGCAGACTATGCAGCATGCACTATTGACAGGAAAAGTACAAGTGGAACTTATCATTTCCTTGGAAATCGACTAGTCTCATGGGCAAGCAAGAAACAAGCCTCAGTTTTTGTATCTACCATAGAAGCTGAATATATAGCTGCTGGAAGCTGCTGTTGCCAAGTGATAGGGATGAAGCAACAATTGGTTGACTATGGAATCAAAGAAGAAAATTGTCCAATCTACTGTGACAATAATTCTACCATTGCTGTCTCCAACAACCCTGTCATGCATTCCAAGACCAAACACATTGATATCAAATACCACTTTCTCAAGGATCATGTGGAAAAAGATAATATCCATCTAGAGTATATGAGTACTGACAATCAAATTGCAGATATTCTTACCAAGGCTCTTGATTCCAAGAGATTTAGGTATCTAAGTGGAGAAATGGGTATGCTTTAACTCTAACTCAACTTGTCCATATGATTTCATGTACTAATGTTTGTATTTTCTAAGATCAACAAGTAGGTACATGTTAGATCAAATTCACGGTCAAGCAAAAGTGAGTCACATTGATCCACACGTGACCGCATATTCAACTGACTGCATCATCCAAGTTGCCACAGATTAATGCATCAACTGCATGACCCTATTTGTCAAATCAGTTCTAAGCTTTAAAGAAGCCTACCGCATGATGACAATCCATTTCAATGTTTTGAAGAAACCAAGGTGGAAAATGATGATATGTGTTCACCACTTTATAGAAGTTAAAATCAAAAGCAAGGTAAGACCTCATCCGACCGCATTTGTCACAGTCGACCACAAGTTGCCGAACTCTAAGGACCCCAGGTAAGTCGTTCAAACTTAGAGATATTTAGGATGTCTTGACCAAGTCTACCTAAAGGGTATTAAGGTAACTTCCACTTTTCCCTCACTTTTCATTTAATTCAAATCATTTGAGAACATTAAATTTAGCATTTAATTTTTATTCCTTAATTTTGACCCGTCATTGGGTGTCTTGATAAGACAAAAAGGCACCTTGCATTTAATGAGAATAGACAACCTAGGTCAATTCTGACCTTTTTGCAGAGTTAACCCTCCACTTTCCCATCATCTGACCTCTACAAACCCCTTACAAACCGTTCCACCTTCTTCCTTCCCACTACTCTATCTCTCACTTTTCAGAAACTCAAACTCTCTCTCTCTCTCTGTAACGACCCCAAAACCCGTCCCTATTTATTTTATATTTTAGGGGATTTTAATTTGACTTATGTGTGCATTTTTATGTGTTGCATCATATTTTATGACTTGCACATCTTACTTGATTAATTGTGTTATTTATTTGGTTAGTAGTAATAATGGTTAAAGGAGTTAAATGATTAAGTTGAAACTTTAGGGTCCTTAGTGAAATTATAACTTTAGGGGTTTATTTTTTCAAATGGAAAGTAGAGTGACCAAAGTAGAAAAATGGGTAAAGATTTTTATAAAACATGCCTATCCTTCTCTTCTCCCTTTGTGTTTACAAACTCAAAACATTTCCTCGTTTCTTCCTAGGGTTAAGAAAGAAAAGGTAAGTTCATCCTATTTTGATTTATTTCTTTTTATTTACTACTCCGTTTTAAAATCTAATTATATAAAAATGATCAGGGCGTTGAGTAGGTCATTTCTACCCGAACAAAACATATTTTTGCGATACTTTTTTCTCGAACTAGGTAAGTTACTAATTCCCCTTTAAATGTTAAAATGGTCATATATGTTATACTTGATACTTGTGATTGTTATTTTGTGATTTGGATAATTTTTGTGATACTTATAATTTTAGGACAAAGGGAGTATTTGGAAAGTTGGTTTTGAAATGGTAAAGGAAGTATAAGTGTGTTCCTTGTGTGTTTCCTGGGTTCCTTTGGTTAAGGTGTATGTAAGAGGTAAGGTCTGTGTTAGTACTTTTTGGACGGAAGGAGTAGGTAAAGAACCAGGTTCTGTTTTGGCCCAAATCGGGTATCGAGCGCCCGGCTTGGAGGAATCGAGTGCCTGCCCGCTAGCCTATGGAGCGCCCGCGTGCGCATGAGTGGAGCGCCCGCTTACCATTTGTTTCATGACCAAAATCCCTGTTGACTTGGAGCGCCCGCTTGGTACTTTCCGAGCGCCCGCCTGGTCAGTGGTCGAGCGCCCGCCCAGTCTATTATGAGCGCCCGCTCGCCCCTATTTTCAAAAATCTTCCTTTTGTTTGATTAAGACTAGGATGTATTCTTGGTCTAGGTTTTGGGTACCATTCTAGTTAACTTAAATGGTCATTGTGGAACACTCTAGTGTTTGAAATTGGTTCCTTTGTGAACAAATATGTTGTGGAATTTGACTAAATGTTAATTGGATATTGTTGAACATCTTTTGATGTGTTTTGGATTGGTGCATCTTTGTGATGAGTTATGTGTGGTTCCCTACTTTGGAATCATGCCCCGTTTAATGTTATTGAGAATGAACTCTTTATGAGTAACGTGTTTGCATCTTTATGATGAGCTTGTTTGGTTCCCTTCTTTGGAATCATGCCCCGGTTGTTGTTTAAGCAAGTATTTATTACTATGCTCGTGTTAAAGTCCAGCTGGTACTTGTTGTGGAGTCGGGCAGTGGTAGGGATTATAATGGCACACGAGCCAAGTTCATTGTAAGGCTTCTACCATTGGTTTCTCATTTTTAACCCCCTTCCTTGGGCCAAAGGTTGGGAACTTTGGGTTATGACTTGGTGTCATTTTCCCCCCGTTGTTGTTGTTGTTGTTTGGTTTATGAACCGCTTTAGCCCTTTGGTGCTGCTCAGTTGATACCTCTCAGATGGTTATATGTTTGATTCGAGAACCTTGGCTCAATATCCACTTATGAGTGTTTATTTCCGCCTTATGTGTGGTATGATGGAGTGGATTTGCCTCTCATGTTATGTGCTAAATGAATGTTTATTGACATTGTTCAATTACGAGTATCATTTCAGCATGTAACGTAGTTGCATTTTAGTAGCTTACTGAGATTTATTCTCACCCCGTTCCTTTCAATGTTGTTTTCCTTAGATAAAGGAGAGCCCAAGGGATAGGTCACTTCACAAGGGAAGACGTCGAGGTGGTGATTTTGGGTAAGACATTTTGCTACATAATGTAAATGTATAACCTTTTGGGTAGTGTACCCGTGACTTCATCCTTGTATCACCTATTTTTGGAACAGGTTGGTGATTGTAAATTTTGTAAATAAGGTTGTAAGCCTTTGAGGCTAAGTAACTTGTGTTTGTAAAATGGTTTTTGTGTGATGAAATCAAAGTTTTAAACTTTGAAGAGTTGTTTATATGAAACTTTTATGAAAGGACATTTCGAAAAATGTTTTATGACAACTTCCGTGTGTGTCCCGAACGTGGGGCAAAGTATGACCACGGGTCGGGGCGCGACAGTTGGTATCAGAGCTAGGTTGTAGATGGTCTAGAATGACTAAGTGACCTAGGAGGGTAGTTGTGTATAGGGTGAGTAACGTTGAGAGTCTTATGCAGGTACTTATTGAAAATGGTTGGGATAGAAAGAGATCAGTCAGGACCTTCAAGGCAAGGGAATGTTTGAAGCAGCCATGAAAACCTTAAATGATTAAAGACAAGGAGAAGATCAAGTACATCCGAGATATGGGTTAGAACAGTTTTTAAAGATGAAACCAACAGGTTATGAAGGAGAACCAGATGTGACCGAAGTTGAGAGGTGGATTGAATCCATGGGAAAATATTTGATGTTCTCAGATGTTCAGAGGAAGATCAACTCAGGTTTGCTACTTATAAACTGAGTGGAGCTGCTGAGTACTGGTGGAAAGATTTGAAAACAAATTGGGATGAGAATCATATACCCTATACTTGGGAGAATTTTCAGAAGAAGTTCAAGGAACATTTCATACCCCGGGTAGATCAAGACAAGAAGGAAATGGAGTTTCTTAACTTGGAGCAGAATATTATGTCTGTGGCTCAGTATACATCCAAATTCACAGAGTTATCCAGGTACTGTACTCACTTAGTGGCAACTGAGGAGAGGAAGGCTATGCGATTTGTAAAGGGATTGAGAACTGTGATCCGAAGTCAACTAGTATCCCACAAGTTACAAGATTTTTAAGATGTTGTTGATAGAGCATATCAGGTGGAGCATGATATAGAAGAGCATAAGAGGAAAGTTGAATTGGCAGGTACAGGAAGGCAAGGAAGACCTCAACCACAGCGTGGTGATAATTGAGGAGGTTAGGGAAAACCATCACAATTTAGAGGGCAACCAATTACCATAAATCAAGGTAACACCCCGGGAAATCAAGGTAGAAGAATATGTAATTACTGTCAGAAGGAAGGGCACTCTGAAGAGCGATGTTGGAAGAAGCAGGGAAAGTGTTTGAATTGTGGTCAGCTTGGCCATTTTCAGAGGGATTGTCCAAGAGCAAGGAATGTACCATATGGAAGTGGAGCTGGATCATCTCAAGGTCAGAAGAGGGATGTCTCAAGGAAGCCTAAAGTGCAAGGTCGTGTTTTTGCTATCAACCAACAGCAGGCTTCAGATTCTTCTAATGTGATAGGAGGTATAATTTATGTGTCTAGTGCAAGGTCGTGTTTTTGCATGTTTCTTCTGAATCTCTACCTTATGTGTTAGAGGTGTCTACTCCTATAGGGGAGTGTTTGGTGACTAATAAGGTGTTACACGGTTGTGATGTGCATATTTGGGAGCATGTTTTATTTGCTGATTTAGTTGTTTTGCCATTACAAGATTTTGATATTATCTTGTGAATGGATTGGTTGAGTAAATACCATGCTTCAGTTGAATGTTATAAAAAGGAGGTTACATTTTATATTCCTGATGTGCCTGAATTTACTTTTGAGGCTTCTCCTTTGGGTAAGGGAATTCGTATTATTTCTTATGTGAAAGCTAGAAAGTTATTGCACCGTGGTTGTACGGGGTATTTGGCCATTGTTCTTGATACTACTAAAAAGTTGCCTGAAGTAAAGGATGTACATATAGTGAAAGAGTTTCCTGATGTGTTCTCTACTGAGTATTCTATGCCTCCCGATAGGGAGATCGAGTTTTGTATTGACTTACTTCCAGGTACTACCCCGATATCTGAGTCACCTTATAGAATGGCTCCAGCAGAATTAAAGGAGTTGAAAATTCAACTGCAAGAGTTACTTGATAGGGGTTTCATTCGACCCAGTATATCACCGTGGGGAGCTCCTGTGTTGTTTGTAAAGAAGAAATATGGGTCCTTGAGACTATGCATCGACTATAGAAAATTGAATCAGGTGACTGTAAAGAACAAATATCCTTTGCCTCACATTGATGATTTATTTGATCAACTCCAAGGGTCAGTTGTCTTTTCAAAGCTTGATTTGAGGAGTGGGTATCATCAGTTGAAGATTCACTCAGAAGACATTCCTAAGACTGCTTTTCGTAGTAGGTATGGTTAGAAAGATGACCCCGAGTTAATGAAGGTAATGGGTAAAATCAAAGATGGCAGATTTGAAGACTTTTCTCTCAGTTCTGAAGGGGTATTGACTTTCAGAGGTCGATTATGTGTTCCTAATGTTGATGGAATTAAACTTCAAGTTCTCGAGGAAGGCCATAAGTCGAGGTATACTATTCATCCCCAGAGTACCAAAATGTATCAAGATTTGAAGCAACACTTTTGGTGGAATAACATGAAGAGGGAGATAGAAGATTATGTGTCGAAGTGTTTGACGTGTCAACAAGTGAAAGTTGAACATCAAAGACCCGCAGGTTTGCTTCAACCTTTAGAAATACCGGAATGGAAATGGGAACATGTTACTATGGATTTTGTGTCAGGGTTACCTCGTACTTGTAAGGATCCCGCCCCCGCGCGTAAAACGCGACGAGTTATGGGGGCGAAAGGCCGAACGCGGTTAACATGCCAAAAAATAACGGAGTCGCCACTTTTATTAATTATTTAACCCAACAAAAGAAAAGGTTAGAGATTCCATTAGTTTAGAGGTCAGGTTACGCCTTGGGAAGAGTTTCACGTCACCCAAGTCGCCTCGGATAGGACTGAGTCTCCCTAATGTTAGTTAACGAAATTGCATGTGTGTGTGTGTGTTTTCAAAATTGGAGAAACTAACTGTTTTGACAAAACCAGTTAATTATTTAACAGAAAAGGTTTATTTTGCAAACTTTCTGGTCAGGAAAGGAAGAAGCTGGAAAATGCCCTCCCCGGCCAAAGTAGCCGTACGGATGGGGAGGGCTCTTCAGGGAATTTTTACAGTTTATCAGAAAACAGTCCAGTTTCAGTTTAAACAGAGTATATTTGCTGAAACTGGACTGGAATGTTGATTTCCAGCTTATGATTAACAACAAAACCTTGAGAAATTCATTCCTATGCACTTTGATCATCAAAGGAACCCCAAAAACATAGATTTGGATGTTATCAAAGGAAATCATTGGAGAAATTTATGAAAAGTTGATGAACATGGCATTTAAACCAAAATGACCATTTTGGTGGATAAAGATTGAAACTTTACCACCAAAATGGACTTATTATACAAGATTAAACCTTTAGGGACACATATATAACATAAAGATCAAATCTTTATGTCCCATACTTTGTGATTTATGGCTAGATCATGGTTGGGGTGATAAAGATTGGAACTTCATCCCCCAATCATGACTCTTATGGCCAAATAAAACAAAATCAACATGAAAATGTAACAAACCATGATCATTTTTAGGTGTTACCCCATAATCACACACTAGGTGTGAAGGGAACCTTGAATCACCTCATGATTTCGATCATATACATATATAATAATAATATATATATGTGAATACCCCTTTCCGATGAAGCGACGCATGGGAAGTATCTTGTGATTATTTTTATTTACAAAAGGGAATATTCATAACGACATTAAAATTATGAGAGTCGCCACGCCGTTTTAATTATAGCCAAAACATTGAAAAAAGCATTTTAGTGGGTTCGGGGGTCAAATTACAACAAGAGAAGAATATTGAACGTTATCACTCCTATTGCCCGAATTGATCGGTCTTTCTATCATGATGCGGTGTTAGTAGTGTCTTAGTGATTGAGACCGGATCCGAAGATTGCCTACGTTCCTCTCAATGTGAGAAGCTCAGGTCAGCGTAGTTCAAGAAGAATTTAGAATAGGCAGGAGAATCGGGATCATGCATAATGAGGGGGGAATTACCTAAAGATTAGGGTTTAGAAGTAGTTCCTAGATCATCCTCGGGTTGATGAACCCTAGATCATCATCGGCTATGAAATAACATGTAATTATGAATATCGCAACCCTAAATATAGCATAAATAAGGTTTTAATCTATGAACACGAAGAACATGCGAAGAACATATAATTAACATATGAATGTACATGCAAGGAATATGAAGAAACTATGAATAAACATGCAAGAACATGAATATTAAAGATCTACATTAAAAATGATGCAAGAACATGAAGAAAAAGTTAGAAAACTTACCTATGTTGGCAAGAAATAAACCTTGATCTCCTTGAGTGTTTGAATGCTTAATTAGGGAGCAAAATTGTGTTTAAGAACTTTAAAATTCGGACTTAAAACTCTCAAACTCGGGATCCCTCAAACCAATGGAATGGAATGGGTTTATATAGTAAACTGAGGGGAAGATCTGACGGCTGAGATCATCCGGAGCAAGGTTGGCCGCCTGGCCATGCTTGAAGACGGCGACAAGAGTGGCCGTGTGGCCAAGGTTGGGGCGCGGCATTGTTAGCCGCGTGGCCAAGGTTGCGGGCTGACGTGATTCCTAAGCTAGGGTTTCTGCATGGTTTAAGGAAACCATATTTTGACCATATTTAGGGTGTTCTAGAATAATGAGACATATTTTGGGAATCCGGGACAAGTCTTTGCAAGGTTTCTAATTCCTATAAAGTCCTCGTATATTTGGGAAAGCCCTAATAAACTCATTTTCAGATCGGGTACTAAGAGTAGCCCCTCGGCGACGCTTCTTGCAAGGCAATGGAGGGTCGACGATAAAAGAAGGATCCGTTCTGGAACATGAGTTCCAAAACAGATGAAAGGATCGATGGGACGGCTGAACCTTTGAGGAGACCTACGTATCCACAGGGGAATCAAGCCAAATGTAGTTCAGATCTGATGGGAAATTGGGAATGATTGTCCACTGGTGGGGAGCAACATCTTCTGCTGGGGAGAAGTCTGATCTGTGGAAAAATGCATCTGCCGGGGAAAATGCAACTGCAGGGGATGAGAGATGACCATGTCAGTCGGATGGCTGAACCTTGTCAGGTTTCCTACGTATCCTTGGAGGAATCAAGCCGGTCGTAGTTCGAAGTTTTGGGGATAAAACGAGACATCGAACTTCTGCTGCGAATAACAAACCTACGGACCCTATCCTGTATGAAGACTGAACATTCGTTAGGGAAACGAGACATCAGACTCCTGCTGGGGATAACAATCCTATGGATACTATCTTGTATGAAGAACGAACATTCGTAAGCAATGAAGTCATTTGGGAAAAGGAGGTAAGAGGGATAATGGGACAATAAAGACTACGGCGTCTAAATAATCCCAAGATGGAAATAATAAATGCTGGAACTTTCACAACGGCCGCGATCGTTCTAGGATGCACATGACGTAGAGGCTGACGGGTTTCTACAATCATATGAACCCTAATCAAATATTGGGGATAATGAGACAATAAAGACTACGGCGTCTAAATGGCCTCAAGGTGGAAGTGGTAACTGCCGGGGTAAACGCAATCAGAAATGGACGGGTTCCTGCCGATCGCGCTAAAATAATAGATGCTGGATCTCTCGCAATTAGAGACGAACGGGTCTCTGCCAATCACGATCGATCTAGGATGCGCATGACATAGAGGCGGACGGGTCTCTGCAATCATACGAATCCAAAGCAAATATTTGGGGCACACACGAGGTAGAAACGGACGGGTTCCGACCATCGCGGTGAAGATGGGAAAGAAAATGGAAATTTTAAGGTCAAAATTTCAAGGTCAAAATAGTCTAGGGGCGCCTAAAATGAACAAAGAGAAAAAGATTAGGGGTAAAAATGAGATTTTGTCTGAAAGGACAAGGTTGGCCGCGTGGTCAAGGTCACTGAATTGCAATAGTGGCCGCATGGCCAAGGATGCTGAATGGTCAGATCTCCTTCTATTCTTCTTCCTTCTTCTTCCTTCCACCATTGTTAAGTTAGAGAGAGAGAATTTGAGCTTTAGAGAGAGAAAGCTTGGATCCGATAATTTTTGAGGATTTTACTTTGAATACTTTGGATAACATGGCGGATTGGATTAACGAAGCCTTGTTTAGGGATTTTCCGGGCCAAGGTGGATATATGCCTCCACAACAAGAACAAGAACAGTGGCATGGCGATCCTCAAGGTGAGGGAAATGTAGGGGCTGACCCAGGAGCGGATTTTGAAGGGGCGCCCTTGATACCACGGGGCGGTTTGAGACCACGAGCAGCAACTCGGAACTTTCGCGACGGCCTTCTTCGGTCAACATTTGATCAAGACTACGATTTCTACATCGACTCGGAGCGTTACTGGTCGATGGGCCTTCCAGAGACACGAGAGGTAAATTTCAAATTTTCACTCCTCTCATTTTTCACATTTTTCGCACTTTTGTACAAAATATATATTGCTAGAATCGTAATTTGCTAGAAATGTAGATTGCTAGAAATGTAAATTGCTAGGAGTGTAACATACATGTGCTGTGTTTACCTGCAGAGGATCAAGGCTCGTGGGTCCACAGTGACTG
The DNA here is from genome assembly GCA_026119855.1 of Campanula takesimana. Classification (NCBI taxonomy): domain Eukaryota; kingdom Viridiplantae; phylum Streptophyta; class Magnoliopsida; order Asterales; family Campanulaceae; genus Campanula; species Campanula takesimana. The sequence goes on along the minus strand of JAOWBW010001683.1, from coordinate 153,061 downwards.
TGGGCAAACTGTGGGCGTCTCTGCCGGAGGGATCGGGTGGTTTGCGTGCTCGGATCGAGGCTATGGGGTTTGGCCCATTCTTTGATAGTGTCCGCATAGTTGGGGGCACTCTGAAGGTGGCGGCGGTGATAGAGGTGTGCAGGGAGTTCTGGTGGGACACCACCCATACTTTTCACTTCAGTTGGGGAGAGATTACCATCACGCCGACGGATTTTGCGGCCATCAGGGGGTTGAGGTTCACTGCTACCCCTTTGCCTTTTGATGAGAGCTTGGCGGAGCGGCGGGACTATAGGCAGGCTCTGTTGGGAGTTGACACTGATCTGGGAGGAGGTGTCAAGGGTTATGGAGTGGAGGCCGGGAAGGTGAACCGTTTGGTGGAGATGGCTATTGAGGCCTTCGGTAGGGGAGAGTATGATTTGGATTGCTTGGTCCGGCTGTTCTTATGGTACAGCTTTTCAGAGATCTTGTTTCCCAGTGGGGCTACTGTCTGCAGGTACTCACTGCTAGGGGCTTTTGTGGACTTGGACCAAGTCGGTGGGATTTCTTGGGGCGGAGCTGGTTTGGCTGAGATTTACCGGGCATTGGACCATTGCTCGAGGGCTAGCTCGTCGTCCTTTGACGGGTTTCAGTTCGCCTTTGAGGTATGCTCTTGACTGCTCTTCTTTTTACTTGTTGGGATTTCTGCTCTATCTTTTGGTCTGAAATGTTTCTCTCATTATATGCACAGGTGTGGGTGTACGAGATCTTCGGTGTCGTCCCTTTTCAGTTGGTGATGAGTGCCAACAAGGCCGTCCCTGTCATGTCGTACTGGTGCAAGAGCAACAGGGCTCCTCCCCGCAGAAACCGGGATAGGAAGACGGTGGATGCTGCCGATCTGAGGAGGGCTTTTGCGATGTTTGAGCCTGTTGGGGTCAGGTTTTACCCATGGAGTCTGGCTAATGAGGCTTCGGTGGGTCCCTATGTAGTGGAGTTGACCGCTTCTAGGGTTTTGCTTGTGGGTCTCACCGGGGAGGCCATGTATCTCGGAGAAAGGGTGGTTCGTCAGCATAGGGCTGGTGCGTTACCGTGGGCTCCTTATGACCCTCCTCGGGATATGCTCCATCCTGCGAGGTTGGAAACTTTCTTGGCTCCCACTCCGGCAGAGCATTAGAGGGGGAGTGACGATTACGCCGGCTATGTGCGGACACGATTGATCAGCCCTCAGGTTCGGGCTAGGATGTTATCAGGAGAGGGATTGAGCTCGGCCCGGTATGTTGGTCGGAGTCGGCCTTTGGTGGACATGCCTCCCCGTTCGAGTAGCGTGAGGGTGATGAGAGGTGGCCGGGAGGTGGAGATTAGCTTGGAGCCGACGGCCGCAGATGTTGTCGAGGAGACTTTTGTTCCTCCACCTGACGCTGGGGTATGACCTTATGATTTATCTCAGTCATGCACACACACACTTGTTATTTCTGTATTGTAATCATTGCCTTGGTTTCCCTTTCAGGTGACTCGGGAGACGTACGTTCGTTCTGTTCAGCGGGAGAACATACTGATGCGCCTATTGAGAGAGGCATATTATTCTTGCACTTGCCAGCGGGATGATGTCGTGGCTCCCCAGCGTCGGGAACGGTCTCCGAATGGTGCGGGCTCTTCTTACACTGGTGGTCGAGCGGTCCGGGGACGGAGTTCGGGTGCCGGTAGCTCTCGAGCTTTAGCGCGGCGTGGAGACACCACGGAGGAAGATTCTGATTAGGCGGGGCCCATCTTTCCATCTTTATTTCCTACACTGTTAGCTAGTAGATACGAATATGTACTGGACAAACATTTAACATGCATGTAAATATATTTATGAACTAAAATGAGAATGATTTTGTGACAACCTATCTGTACAAACTAATTATTTTACAATGCTCCTAATTTTTATACAATGCATGAGCGTCGGGGAGGGACAGGTACGTTGTTTGCATGGATCCGTTGCGGAGTGGGAGTAACGATCTGCGATTTCTGCATGGGGGCAAGAGTGGCCGCGTGGCCAAGGCAAAGTCGGCCGCCTGGCCAAGAGCAATAGTGGCCGCGTGGCCGAGGACAATTGTGGCGACGTGGCCAAGTCTGCCGCCGACTCTGGTTTTCCTTTTCCTGGCAAGAATTGGAGTTTGTGTATTATTTAAGGGGAGTTTGTATTGCCTTAGAATTCGTACCAGCCACTTCTTTTAAGAAATTTAGAGTTCCAATCACCAATTTGCTTGCTCTTTGCCTGGACCATGAGGCTAGGATCACAAGTCTTGAGAAAAAAGTCTTTATAACCTCCTTGGAGAAGTGGGTTTCCAAACTTTCTGGTTCTAGTCGTAGGAAACTTGATGAACGGTATGGGATAAAGTGTCTATGGTCACTTTTGCACATGAACTCCAATACCAACCTTTTGCAAGCCTGTGGGAAATTTTGGAATGATACCCTCCATGTCTTCAACTTTTCATTCAACGAGATGACACCCACTTATGAGGATATCGCGGCATTATGTGGCTACGAAGGGAAGGGTAAAGTTGCCTTGCATTTTGACTTTGTTTGCTTGAGGGACAAGTTGATGACCTTTGGCGTGCCCGCGGATGACTTTGATAGGTATGGTAGGGGTAGCTATTTGACCTTTCTTGGATGCCACAACACTTTATGCACATGGATGTGGCCTCTGACCGTTCCTTGGACCATCTTGCGCTATGTCTGTTTGCCTCTATTATCTTCCCTTCTGAGGTTGGATTTGCTAGTGAGGGGTGTTTGGGCATGGTGAATTCGGCTCGCTCAGGTTATGACATTGTACCGGCCATTCTTGGGGAGATGATCTGTGGGATTCCCCATCGCGGCTTATGGTGGGATTCCCCATCTCGCGGTTTTAGTCGTAGGACCTTCATCACACGCTCTAGGAACACCTTCCTGTCACGCGAGTATTTGGATTGGTATATGGGGAGACTTGGGCATGCGGAGCAGACTCTAGAGACCCTAAGGGGCACTATCTTGGGATCCTGTGCTTCGAGTTTTTTGTTGAGAGTGAAAGAGGCGGTGGCTTATGAGAGGAGGATGAGTAAGAGCGTGGCTAACGGAAGCGGAGAAGAAGTGGGGACGTCAAAGAAGAGGAAGGGAGAAGAGGCTCCTAATGGCAAGGCTAAAGGTGTTAGTGAGTTCGAAAGAAGATTTTGTGAGAATCCTACCAAGAAGAAAGTTCGCCATGGGCAAAGCAAGAAGAAAGAGACCGAGGGCACAAATGGCTCTAAGGGGTAGTCCCGAGCGTCTCTCCATAATTGTTGCAGACACATTAGTTTAATTTATGTCTTATTTTACGTTTTAGTCTAAATTTCAGAATAGGTTATTTATTCAAAAAGTATGTCAAGCTTAGACTCATCAAATAAGTGTTAACATGCAATGACTATGGAAATAAAAGTTTTTGCTTTCAGAAAATACAACTTCTATCTTTATTGCTTTGTGACAGGATTTGGATGTTTATTTGTTTTTTAGACCGCACCTTTTGAAAGGCTGCCTACGTTCCCCTTTTATAAATAGGACTAAGGGGCTCAGGTCACCGAATTTCACTCCAGTCGGACTAGAATGATTTTAGAGAAAGGGAAGATAGAAGGGGGAATGCTCTAACTTTTGCCTAGACCGCCCTTGCGGGTTTTCGATCTAGCGAGCTTTGTACGCACCCTTATTTTGCATAGACCGTCCTTTGCGGGTTTTCAGTCTATCGGGCTTCTTTTTGCGTAGTAAACACATTTTTTTTTTGAGAGGGGGGTCGTACTAGTCGTAGTAGCGTCTGAGCTTGCTAATGTTGACTGGTTCCTTGAGCGGGCTGCCATCCAAATCTTCCATTCTGTCTAGTCTTGTGGCGCGCCTCGAGCTTTGGTCATTGCGTCGACGCGTTGCTTCAAATCCTCTATTTCTCTTGAGATGTCTTGAATCGTTTCTGCAGTCAGGTGCGAGAGTACCTCTGGGCCGTTCCTCACATAAGGCTTGATTTCGTAGCAACAGAGGAGTTCTAAGTTTTCACTTTCCCTGTAGAACCAAAATCCTTTCACGCCGGTGAGCATGTTCTCGTCCATCAAGCCTTGGATTCTCCCTTGTAGAGCGACACAGTCGTTGGTGTCGTGGCCTTCGTCTTGGTGGTAAGAGCAACTTTTGGTAGACTCAAATGGTTGAAGGGGTGGTAATTCGGAGAGGAGTGAATGTTCTCCTAGAGGCTGCATCTTGCCCATTTGTCTCAGTTGGTCGAACAATTTTGCGAAAGGGGTCCCTATTCTTGTGTATCGGGGGACTGAGAGGGGGTATTTTTCCAAAAATCTTTGCAGTTTTTCACTGATTTTCTTTTCCTGGCGTGAGGGCCACGATTCTGTCATTGGTGTTGGGGTCCGAAGTTCATTCCCATGTGCCGGGTGTAGGATTGGGGTATTCGCGAGGTACTCTTTGAGGCAGCATAACGCGAACTCACATCTCGAACTCCATTCTTGGTCGCGGGCCCTTTCTATTTCTCTGAGTGTCGGTTCCCCCACTGTTGTAAAATGGTTGAGGTATTGCAGTAACTTGATGAGTTCTTCCTTTTCGGCTTTGTTCCGAGGAGACTGCATTCTCAACGCGGCTCGAACTCGCCGACTGATGGTCGTCCACGAGGTTGTGGAGGGAGTCGCTTCTTGGTCCTCCTCGGTTGTCTCGACCTGGCCTTTTCCGTTGAAGATATCCTCGGGCCATGTCTCCTTTGGATCGGCTTCGATTCCCAAATTCACACATGTTAACACCTCATCGGCAGCTTGGGCTCGAGACGCGTTTTGATTGATAACCTGTTCTGAGATTCTTTAGTGTATTCGTTATTTAATTGGTCTGTGTCTGCCTCTTCTAATGAATCATTATTAACTAAGTGTGTATCATTAAGTTGATTTTTAGCCAATTTATCATATGAAAGAGTGACTACGGAGGGATACTCGGAAAGGTCGAGGGTTTCATTCATGGAAAATGGGAGTACATTGTTTGAGACAGACTCAAACTCGAAAGATAAATTATTAAACTCGGGGGAAGGGGATCTAGGAGTAGTGACAGGCGATGCTGCAGGAGTGGTGGAAAACGGAACAGCAGGAGACGGAACCAGCCCCAGTGTGTCTTCCATAAACTCGGGAGTAGCTATGGGACCTCCGATTGTGCACCAGTTATTGAGCTTACCCGCCATAGGCACCACCAATGTCCTTGGGTCCACCTCATCTTCAGAATCGTCCCCAATGACGGCAACCATGTCTTCGTGCAGCCCCAGATTACCCAAATGTTGAAGCAGATATTAGCCGTCCCACGTCTCAGTCAAACTCGTAGTTTCTGCGGCTTCTATTGCTGGCTTCTTGATGGAAGATGATACGAGCTGATCGGCTAGGTCACTTGCGGTCTTACTGGTGTACTTACCCTTAACAGCTCGAATTCTGCCAGTGGTTTTGTCATGCTCCATGTAAGTAAATTTCAGATTGGACCGGTCGAACTCCACGTCTCTGAAAATCTCGAACCCTTTCTGCAACTTCCCGGTGTGGTCAAACCATGGCTCTGCGAACTCGAAACACGAAAACTCCTCGCCCTCCTTAATGAAGTAACTATTAAGGGAAAGGCGGTATGGTCGCATCTCGGGCTTTTTATGAGAAAGCCCCACTTTCTTAAGGAACTCTATCCTTTTCTGTTCTGCTTTGTCTTCAGGAGTGAGAGTATACCCAAGACCGAACAATCCTCGGTGATCAATCTCTTTAACCAGACTTGTGGGACCTTGCAAGTACTTACCTAGCCCTAGCCCCGGTATGAAGCCCATATTACGCAATATTTTGACAACAGGTGCCACTTTATCTGTTGTTTTGGTGAGGTTGATGGTGCAGATCTGTGCCTGAGCGACTATTTCGAAGCCATTGAAGAGTCTGCTCTCTTCCCCATGCTGAATCTGTAAGACAGGAACGCCCTTGGTGTCCGTCCCTTGGGCAGTTACGAGATCGCTGTAGATGATGGTCACTTCATTACCAGATTGAAACTTCACACACTGGTGCAGGGAAGATGGGACAGCGCCCTGTAACCATGGCCGGCCAAGGAGGAGTGAGAAGGTTGCGGGGATGTCTATGACGTGGAAGTCGGTCGGTAGGATCTTTGTTCCGATGGTAATGGGCAAGGTGGCTTCGCCTATCACGGCGCGGCATGTGGATTCATAAGCTTTGATGGTTTGCTTGGATGGGCGTAAATCAACACCATGAACGCCAACCACATCCATCATCCTTGAAGGCAGGATATTAATAGCAGAACCATTATCAATGAATACACAGGGGATCTTCTTACCATCCATTTCTACAGTGATATACAGGGGTTTATTGTGATCAACTCCGAACACTGGCTTGTCTAGCTCCGAGAAAGTGATGATGTTTCCATAGTGGATATTCCCAATCATGTGTGTGACGTTCTCTGGGGTAGTGTTTGACGGGACCATAGTAGCGGCGAGGTTTTGCTCAAGCATGAGGCGATGAGCGAGAGAGGAGGTGAGTAAGGACCAGAGCGAAATGTGGGCTTGGGTTTGTTTGAGTTGAGTGAGGATAGGGTCTTCTTTGTCTAGGTCGGCTTGCTCGGGTTCCTTCCCAAAGATTTTCTTTGCACCTTTTGGGTCGGATTGGTACACTTGACCGGATCTTGTAAGGAGACAAACTTCTGCACGTAGCTCCTCCAAAGACAATGGCGTGTCACGACAAGGGGGCGAAACTTCGGTCTTTTCGGCCTCCTCGAAGATTTCGGCCCAAGAAAGAGGTTGAGAGGGTTTGGGACTCTCTTCCTCTAGAGATTAGACTTCACTAACTAGTTCTTCTAAAGACAACAAGTACCAAGAAGGTTCTTTATTATTAATCGTTGAAATACAACCCATCTCATCACAGTCCGCCACAACAGGCTCGGCCGGATCAGTGATCTCACTAAGTTCTACCATGAGTACATTGCTAGCTACATAATCTCTAGGGTCTTCGACAACTCCCTTGTGGATGAGCTCTTGCACGGCTTTCTTGAGTTCAAAGCATTCTTCGGTAGTGTGACCGGTGCATTTGTGGTAGTGGCAAAACTTTGACAAATCGCAACCAAGGCGGGGGAGGTGTCCTTCTAATGGTTCGAGAATTTCTAACGTCGCCAATGCCATGAAGATATCCACCATCGTGAGCCCTATCTTGTCAAAGGCATCCATGAGCTCTAGGATACTGATCTCGCATGTTTGCACCATATTCACCCCACCCCCATTGATCAACTCTTGAACCACGCGCTTCAATTGGATACACCCATCCGTCGTGTGCCCAATGTACTTGTGGTATTTGCAGAATTTGGATGCATCTAGGTCAGTCCTTGGGTTGGCGGGTTGGTAATTATCTAGCGGCTTAATGAGACCTCTCTTGACTAACACCTCAAAGACCTTCCCCATGGGCATACCAAAATCATCAAAATACTCCCTCTGTTGTGGATCCCCATTCCTTGTTGCGGCTTGGACATCTAGCGGGACCTCATTTTGGACCATATTCACTTGGCCGACGGCCTCCTTTCCACCCCTAGGAGGCGTAGGCGCAGTAGGAGCCTTGTAGCGGAAGGAGTTGTTGTTGTTGGTCTTTGGACTTTCCTTTGGCGGCACAATCCCAGTGAACCCTGCTTCGTACCTTACTCCGGCGTCAACCATTTCCTGCAAGTCAGGGAAATAACCATTGCCGATGGCTGCTTTCATCTCAGGCAATAAGCATTTGTAGAATATCTGTTTCTGTTCCTTTGCTTTTGGTGGGTATTGGACCTCGCACAACCGATGATTCCACCTCTTGTAAAAATCATAAATAGCCTCGCCGGGCTTTTGCATAGTGTTCTCAAGGTCGGTTCGATTCACATGCCAATCCAAGTTAGCTTGATAATTCTCATAGAAAATGGCACTGATTTGATCCCACGTTTGCCTCTCACTTGGTTCTAGCCCCAAGAACCAGCGCAGAGCGATACCATCCAACGTGCTATGGAATACGCGAGCCATTTGTTCGTTGGTGCAGTCACGAGCCCTCATGGCCAACACATAACTATCCAAATGAGTCTTAGGACATGAATCACCATGAAACATTGCCACTTTAGGCATCTTGAAATCTTTGGGGAGAGCCCCCACTTGGCTAGGGTTGATTGTCTTGGTAGTCGGTGCACTTTGCTTATCCACGATCTCGATCAACTTGCGCATTTGCTCTTGCATGGCCGTGACCACAGGGTGATTGGAGATGTCGGGGATAGATTCTGACAGAATGACGGGAGGAGTAGTGGAAGTAGTAGCAGCGGCCATCCCAATACTCAGAGGCAACGAGGGTGCAGGTAGTTTGCTAGCAGAGAGGTAGCCACCAAGCAGTTCAGGGGAAGGTTCATAGACAGCCTTGTTTTTGCTCATGGTAGTGAAACATTGTTAGGTGTAGAGAGAAGGAGGTGGAGCATTGCGGTAGCTTGGGAGTGGGAAGGTAGTGGCATTGGTGTTGGAGGGACAGTTGGTATTGACCTCTTCATCCTCGACATAAATGAAATTCTTACCATCGGGCACCATTCTAGTCCCCTTTTGCTGAATGTGGTCCTTCAACAGTTGGTTCTGGTCTTCCAAAATCTTGTTACTTTCCTCGAGATTCTTGATCTTGGCTTCGAGACCGGCGAGGAAGTTCTGGAGGCTTGGGGGAATACCATTGAGAGTGGTCTCGGTGTTGAGCTCGGCGACACTAGTAGGAGGAGCAGAGGCTGGAGATGAAGCGGGAGTTGACATTGCTGATGACGAGACTGAGAACGTGGACAGAGTAGAAGCTTCATGTTGTAGTCGACCACCCGAACGGATCCAAACTTGCTTAGCTGAAAGGTTGAAGGTCAATGAAGCTTTTAGGAGAGGGGGAAGGCTCATGCAAAGTATATTTTAATTTACAAAAACATACATTATTTACATCCTAATTGGTTGGAAGGGGTACCCCTTTTTCGCAACTAGTTAGAAGACTACGATTAGTGGAGGCCATCACTACGTCTATAGACCCCTCGTTTTTCACCTGCATTGCACACCCCCAAACGGACAATTTGGGCGAGGGTCCTATAGGGCAAGCGGCTTCCACCAACCATCGGATCCTACGATTAACCCTTCCTTAAAGGCATTTAACGTGATGTCTATGTTGCATCCTACGCAAGTTAACGATGAGCGGAGATCTTGACAACAAACACTCATCTCACCATGGCACGTCCCTTGTAGGCAAATCAATTTTTTGTGCACTTTCTCTCAAAAGATCTCGATTCATCATTGACTTGGGGATGACTGACATGGACAGCACGTTAATTGACTATTAAGGAAAAGCTAGCCAAACCAACCGGTCAAAACCTAGGTGTGTTACCTACACTAGTGTGGGTTGACATGGGTTAGGTAAAAGGTTCCCACCGTATACAGTGAGTGGAATAGACGAGTGACTCGAAAAGAGTGCGACAGTAGCGCACAAATTCCTGCACATCGAATACTTCGGGTAATGGGGACCTGTGCAGTGCTGACACGGACTGTGGTAGTGTGTGGTAAAAACTAATTCTTTTTAGGGAGAAAAGAGAGAAGCTTTGAACGTTTGAATGATGCGATGCAATGCATGAGAGAGAGAGAGAGAGAGAGAGAGAGAGAGAGAGAGAGAGAGAATAATGTACAAAGGAGCATAGCATAGTTTTGTTTGACCCTAATACTAAAGCGAAGATAACAAGGGTACATGGTACAAGGTACAAGGTACAAGTATTAACATGGCGGAGTGCGCGGGTGCATGTGTAAACATGGCTTAACTGTAGGGGGCACGTGAAAACATGGCAAGTGTGCATGTGTAAACATGGCAGGTGTGTGCATGTGTAAACATGGCAGGTGTGTGCATGTGTAAACATGGCAAGTGTGTGCATGTATAAACATGGCAGGTGTGTGCCTGTGTAAACATGGCAAGTATGTGCACGTGTAAACATGGCAGGCATCATGATGTGACGAATGTTAGACCCAATAAGTTTGAAAAATTTTCAAAGCAGTCCCCAGCAAAGTCGCCACTGTGAATACCCCTTTCCGATGAAGCGACGCATGGGAAGTATCTTGTGATTATTTTTATTTACAAAAGGGAATATTCATAACGACATTAAAATTATGAGAGTCGCCACACCGTTTTAATTATAGCCAAAACATTGAAAAAAGCATTTTTGTGGGTTCGGGGGTCAAATTACAACAAGAGAAGAATATTGAACGTTATCACTCCTATTGCCCGAATTGATCGGTCTTTCTATCATGATGCGGTGTTAGTAGTGTGTTAGTGATTGAGACCGGATCCGAAGATTGCCTACGTTCCTCTCAATGTGAGAAGCTCAGGTCAGCGTAGTTCGAGAAGAATTTAGAATAGGCAGGAGAATCGGGATCATGCATAATGAGGGGGGAACTACCTAAAGATTAGGGTTTAGAAGTAGTTCCTAGATCATCCTCGGGATGATGAACCCTAGATCATCATCGGCTATGAAATAACATGTAATTATGAATATCTCAACCCTACATATAGCATAAATAAGTTTTAATCTATGAACACGAAGAACATGCGAAGAACATATAATTAACATATGAATGTACATGCAAGGAATATGAAGAAACTATGAATAAACATGCAAGAACATGAATATTAAAGATCTACATTAAAAATGATGCAAGAACATGAAGAAAAAGTTAGAAAACTTACCTATGTTGGCAAGAAATAAACCTTGATCTCCTTGAGTGTTTGAATGCTTAATTAGGGAGAAAATTTGTGTTTAAGAACTTTAAAATTCGGACTTAAAGCTCTCAAACTCGGGATCCCTCAAACCAATGGAATGGAATAGGTTTATATAGTAAACTGAGGGGAAGATCTGACGGCTGAGATCATCCGGAGCAAGGTTGGCCGCCTGGCCATGCTTGAAGATGGCGACAAGAGTGGCCGCGTGGCCAAGGTTGGGGAGCGGCAATGTTGGCCGCGTGGCCAAGGTTGCGGGCTGACGTGATTCCTAAGCTAGGGTTTCTGCATGGTTTAAGGAAACCATATTTAGGGTGTTCTAGAATAATGAGACATATTTTGGGAATCCGGGACAAGTCTTTGCAAGGTTTCTAATTCCTATAAAGTCCTCGTATATTTGGGAAAGCCCTAATAAACTCATTTTCAGATCGGGTACTAACAATATAACATGAAAGGCCAAGACTTGTATAATATATAGATATAGTGCTTGAAAATGGACAAGACTTGCAAGAAATCTAAAGTGCTTGAAATGGACAAGACTTTGCAAGAACAAGAAGAAATAATACAAGATAAACAAGTAATATGAACAAAGATAAAAGAGTTTGAGATGAAGAAGAAGATGGGGAGAATGAGGCTTCACCTATGATGGTTATGCCTATCTTCCTCTCCTTTCACTCAAATATGTGTATCACTCACTTTCTGCTCTCAAACTGGCAGAGTAATAGCTCTCAAAACATTTCCCCCCCTGAAATGATCAGCATGGGGTTCAATTTATAAAGGCGTAGGGTGCCCAACATAGCCGTACGGCTAGGGACCTCATGTGCCCAAACCATCCGTACGACTTGACTTGGCGAGCTTCTCGATTTTTCCAAGTTTAATTCCAGTTCAGTCCTGGAATATTAGGTTTATCCTAGTAAGGTCCTAGACCATTGGTTTATCCCTAAATGGTACCAAGAATTCCTCTAAAGTAGGTCAATTTCAGATTGGGGTACTTACAGAGCCCCTCGGTAACGTCTCTTTTGAAGAAAGCGGGGTTGTCGATAAAATAAGCATCCCAATCTGATGGGAGGACGGCTTAGCCGATTTGGGTGAGAGATTTTAAGGCTACTCAAACCTATAAGCATCCCATTTTGATGGGGGGACGGCATAGCCGATTTGGGTGAGAGATTCTAAGGCTACTCAAACCTATAAGCATCCCATTTTGATGGGAGGACGGCATAGCCGATTTGGGTGAGAGATTCTAAGGCTACTCAAACCTATAAGCATCCCATTTTGATGGGAGGACGGCATAGCCGATTTGGGTGAGAGATTCTAAGGCTACTCAAACCTATAAGCATCCCATTTTGATGGGAGGACGGCATAGCCGATTTGGGTGAGAGATTCTAAGGCTACTCAAACCTATAAGAATCCCATTTTGATGGGAGGACGGCTTAGCCGATTTGGGTAAGAGATTCTAAGGCTACTCAAACCTATAAGCATCCCATTTTGATGGGAGGACGGCATAGCCGATTTGGGTGAGAGATTCTAAGGCTACTCAAACCTATAAGCATCCCATTTTGATGGGAGGACGGCATAGCCGAGTTGGGTGAGAGATTCTAAGGCTACTCAAACCTATAAGCATCCCATTTTGATGGGAGGACGGTATAGCCGATTTGGGTGAGAGATTCTAAGGCTTCTCAAACCTATAAGCATCCCATTTTGATGGGAGGACGGCTTAGCCGATTTGGGTGAGAGATTCTAAGGCTACTCAAACCTATGGGCCTTAGGTGGATATCCATTCATCCCTTCCTAAACAGGCATGTCTTAAAGGCCGGACTTGGTCATCTTGACTCTATTCGGAGAGGGTTGACTAAGGAATGGGCATGGCTCAGAGGCTCAAATGGTGGGCATGGCTTAGAGGCTGGGCTCGATTGACTATGCTCTATTAGGAAAGGGTCGATTCGAGGATAACTGGCCTTACGTCCAACCGAGGACTGCCGGGACACATTTGGTCAACTTTTCTCATGGCGGAGGGTTGACTACACAAACTGGCAAATTGGTTAACTTGGCTCTATGGGAGAAGGTTGACTAAATGGTCGGACTTACGAAGGACTGTCGGGACATGGTCAACTTGGCTCTATGGGAGAGGGTTGACTAAACGGTCGGACTTACAAAGGAATATGGGGACAACAAAACCCAATGGTCTTACGTCATTCCGGACGGCCAAGGACGAATTTCACGGAATCTAATGGTCTTACGTCACGCCAGACGGCCAAAGGACAAGCCTTACCTAATGGTCTTACGTCATTCTGGATGGCCAAAGGACATAATCTCACAGAACCTAAAGGTCTTACTTCACGCCGGACGGCCAAAGGACGAGTCTAATGAAACCTAATGGTCTTACGTCACGCCGGACGGCCAAAGGGTAAATCTAACGAAACCTAATGGTCTTATGTCACACCGGACGGCCAAGGACGAGTTTCAGGAAATCTAATGGTCTTACGTCATGCCGGACGGCCAAGGACGAATTTCACGGAATCTAATGGTATTACGTCACGCCGGACGGCCAAAGGACAACTCATAACCTAATGGTCTTATGTCACACCGGACGGCCAAGGGCGAAGGCTTGAACCTATAATGACTATTCTGAGTCAAGGTTTGACTTGGGTCAAATCAACTCTGCGGGATGACTGACACTCTTTCTTGACACCGAGGGAGAGCCTAGGGGCGACCTTCAAGACTCATTGTGGACGAAAAGGTCCAAGATTTTGGAAAATCATTCAAAAGCATTTTTCTTGAAACATCGTTTTTGACAAATGACGCCAAATGGGCAAATTTTGGAAATGCTTATTCCTAAAGGCAAATCTTTTAACAAAGAATTTTAGTCAAATTTTTGACTTTAACTTAACCGTGAGGTTTGTTATGCATAAGGCCCTTTGGATTTTGTCCATTCGTTGAGAAGTTATTAATGGTAGGGAATCTGCTCGTCACTGTTGTGGGGATATCCCCAATGTCATCCTGACTGTTGATGTGGAGGTAGCCCCAATGTCCTCGTTGTCGCGGAGCTAGCCCCATTGTCGTCGTTGTCATCGATGTCGGGGTAACCCCCTGTCCTTGTTGTCGTTGACGTGGAGGTAGCCCCAATGTCGTCTTTTGACTTTTGATGTTGACGTGGACCCGTTGTCGTCTTTCGGCTTTTGAGGTGAGGTTAAGAACCCATCCCTTTTCATGACGCACCCTTTCTTTTGCCTAGCTGCCCTTTCGGGTTTTCAACCTAGCGGGCATCTCTTTTACGTCTTTTATGGCACACCCTGTTTTTTGCCTAGGCCGCCCTTACAGGTTTTCAACCTAGCGGGCTACTTTTTTTGTGCCTTTTTTTTTTATGAGTGATCCAGCCGACTCGATAGAACGGGGACTTTAAAGTATTTTTCTTGAAGGAAACATGCAAGGGCATTTTATTTAGGAGAGAGTCCATTTATGCTGGTGAGCTCTTTGAGCAATATATCATGAAATGGGAGGAAGCCCTTGCTTGACAGAATAAAAGTGTTTAGCTCTTTCCTAAGATGGAGAAAAGGAGACTTGTTGAGACATTTGAAATTTTCCTTAGTTAATATCATCAAATGATTGCTTGAATGGACCATGTTTGTCATTAAGTCAGGATTATAGCAATCAATTAGCCTTAACATGTATAAATGTTGTGATCAATTGGGATTAAGATTCGATCAATGGCAAGATCAAAATGTGTTTAGGAGAGATTGGTCATTATCTGGGAAATTGGTCATTGATGGGACCAAGGGAAGAGAACCGGGTCATTTTGGGAGGATCGAGGTTTGATGGATTCATTTCATGCTATGACCGGACCCGAAGGTTGCCTACGTTCCCCTCAGTTTGAGGAGCTTAGGTCGCCGTAGTTCGGCCATGGATCGTCTTTTGTTGAAGTCGGTGTCCCTTTGAAGGATGTTGTTGCTTTGCTGATGTAGATCGCTTCGCTTTGCAGTGAACTCCTCGGGATATTCTTTGAGGTGGACTTTTGCAGTGAACTTGGTGAGCTTTTGAGGAAGACTTCCTCTTCGCATGTATTCATTTCCTTTCCTTCTTTCCATTGTTCATTTCTTTTCTCTCTTATCATCTTTTTGTTTTGAGAGAGAGAGAGGGGAGAAACATTAGCCCCAACTTGCTATCTTGGACATTGGCTCATCTGTAGCCCCTTGGTGGAATGTCCGTTACTTCTCACTTTGACTTTGAAGATCCGGGAAGTCCTTTGCTTGGTCGCGCACGCGCGATCACTGTTGAATCTTGGTGGTTGAACAACAACATCCTTGCCTTTTCATTGTCTCGGGATGTTTTTGTATCGGAAAGGTGTATCGGGTTGTGTATAGAGGAAGGCTTGCCATTAATGGTTTCTTCATGCCATTTGATCACAACATTTATTCACATCAAGATTAATTGTTTGCATTTAGCATTTTTCATTTGTGTTAGGTCCATTCATCCTTAATGAGTCGTCATTGACTAGTATGCTTAGAAGTCAATTCATCATTTTAGGGACGTAGCAATCAATTGATAATAACAAGCAGGGAAATTTCAAGAGTAAATGTATATTGCAAATAATGTCTCAAGTCTAGAGAGAAGAGAAGGAAAATGACTCTTTTATTTAGATAACTTTATACATACATGTCCAAGTATGGACCTTTGTAAAAATAAAAAGACATAGTCCGGGACGGACTTTGGTGAAAGTCTAGATCCTACGAGGCTGGAAGACTCTAATTTTTTTTTTAGGGATGGGTTCCCATGAGGCATGATGATCCGTTTTCTTCCTCAATTGTTGGAGGGGTTGTCGGCGGCATATTCCATGTCTTCCACGTGGAACTCGGGTTCCGTGTCATCGGGAAAGATGTCGCGAGGTCTCCACTTGGCTTGGTGTCGTAATTGCCGGATTCGTCTACTCATGAGTTGGGGATTTGCTTTGGCCATCTCCTTTTGGTGATTTCCTTCCGAGGCGCGCAACCTTTGTGCATGACACTCGGCGAGGGTACAGACCTCCATTTGATGTAGCCGCCTTTGGGCTTCCGAAGCACGGGCTTCTCCTTGTTGTTCACATGGACGGTTGTCTCTGACGCCAATTCAGATGTGGGCTCCTTGGTCGATGTTTCCAATGGACAAGGCCGCAAAGGACTTTAGCATATTAAACCTCAAGGTGAAATTATAACCATGGTTTGGGAAGAATGCTTCATTAGCGGATTAGCCTTTTAGGAAAAACTTGATCTTTTATTTTAAGAAAACTCTTTTTTTTTTTAAGACACACTTTTGTTTTGAGTGAAAGACTCACACACATTTTATGCAAACTTTTGACAAATCAATAATAATAATAATCTTATTAATAAAACCGACAATGGATTCAAAATGGTCACCACATGGCATCAACCGGGGAGTCAAGACTCCAACTAAACCTAACAGGCACCTTTTCTTTTCTTAAGGGCTTATCACACATCCTAGCAATGTACTTTGACTCTTCCTAAGGGGAGGTTGATGGAAGGGGTTTTGAAACTTCATCCTTTGTTATGGCAACCACGGCACCATTCATTTCCCAACCCGGGCATTTAGCCCTTCAGACATTTTCTGTGCCACTGATCCTTTCCAAACACCTTTCGCCATTTCGGCTTTACTGATTTTAGGAACCACCACCTTGGACACTGATTTTGTCAACTTTTCCAAACCAGGCTCTCCCGTTTCGGGATTTATAACTTCATCAATCAGGGACTCATTTTCCTTGGGGCAGACATCACTCCATTTATCGACCATCGGGGAAGTCACAAATTTGAGCATTTTGGCGCTCGGGTCATTGGCTGTGTCGGGGGCGTGGGGGCGTCCAAGCTTTCCCTTCTCGATTAGCTTCGAGATGATGCATTTTATGGCGGTGCAATCATTGGTATCATGGCCATGGTAGTTGTGAAAGGCACACCTTTTTGTCTTGTCACGACGTTTTTCAAGATTCTTTGGCCGGAAATCTTCGAGGGGCCACATGAGGCCTTGTTTGACCAATCCTTCAAACACTTTGCTTATCGGCATTCCGAAATCCTCAAACTTTGTGAAATGGAGCTTGGCTCGGCCTTTGGCTTTTCTTTCATCGTTGACCGGAGTGTGGTGGGGATGAGAATCACCGCTACTCAATGCAAAGGGGTGCTCATCGAGTGTCCTTTCAAACTCAGACTCCATTTGCTTTCTCTTTCCTAACAACGTACCCGACTGAGGTGCAACATGAGGATTCTGTGGAAGTGCATGGGTGTAGGCATACCCATAACCTTGGTTGCTTTCAGGAATATACATTGGAGGCATGCAATGAGCTTGTGGTCCAAGAGGTCTCCGATTGTAGAAATGATACGGGTCACCATGGAATCTTATCGGGAAATCCGGTGGAAGTCGGTTAATGATGCATGGTTGGGTATCCACATATGGTCTAAACAGTGACTGAGCTCCGGTGACTTGGTTGATGGCATTAAACTGAAGGGTATGGTATTGTGAGTATGATGCTCGGGGCGTAACCGGTGTGAACAGTGGTTTGTGGGCCTTTTGAGTGGATTGTGTTTGGGGTTTTATAGGAAGTGTCTCATGGGAGGTGTTGGATTTGGGATGAGGCGGAGTGAGGAAGATTTGAGTGAGAGGCTCGTTGTGGATGACGGCGTGTTGGGGCGAAGAAATGGAGGCCTCGGTATTTTGGTGAGATGGAGGGGGCAATCTTCGGTTACAATCCGGAGGTCGGGTAGTTTCCACCCTTTCATTGTGGTTGGTCACTTTGGTGAAGGGCCCATCAGTTGTGACATCTTTTTGTCTCATCGACTCATTGAACGGGTTCTGTGTTTTCTTGTGGCTCTTCGTGATGACTTCCTCCGTAGCCCCGGAGGCTTCTAGAGTTTGGAGCGGCTCTCCTTTTGTCAGGATATCCGGGTTGTTTGCAACGTCGTTTCCCAAACTACCATCCATCAAAGCGGTCTTTCTGAGGTACCGGATCGGAGAAGTTGTAGTGACAGGGGAACTTTCTAACTCCACACGCACTAGGCGGCGACATGATGCTCTCTTCCACTTCATCTGAGCTACGGGGAAGAAAAAAGGTAGCTTTAGGCTTGGGTAAACACTGAGTGAATGCTCATGCTACTGATGGGGAATGACCGCTAGGCTTAGACTTATGGGGTAAAAAGGTGGACAGGATGAAATGGGATCTTAAAACCATCTGAGATTCAAACGGGGGTCTACTTACAAGGTTGTAACAGACTTCTTGGATAGCAACGGTGGATCCATTCAAAGACTTGACTTCCTAGGGGACTATTCCTAGGGGTTTAGCGGGAACCTAGGGGACAACGCCTAAGGTCTTAATGGAAATCTTAGCGGGGACCTAGGGGACACCGCCTAAGGTCTTAATGGGAATCTTAGCGGGGACCTAGGGGACAACGCCTAAGGTCTTGACGGGAATCTTAACGGGGACCTAGGGGACAACGCCTAAGGTCTTGACGGGAATATTAATGGGGTCTCGGAGGACAACGGGGATCCGTCTAAAGACTCAACTAAATCACATAACGAAGGTCTTGGAGGACAACGGGGGTCCGTCCAAAGACTTAACGAAATCACATAACAGAGGTCTTGGAGGACAACGGGGATCCGTCCAAAGACTTAACGAAATCACATAACGAAGGTATTGGAGGACAACGGGGGTCCGTCCAAAGACTTAACGAAATCACATAACGGAGGTCTTGGAGGACAACGGGGGTCTGTCCAAAGACTTAACGAAATCACATAACGGAGGTCTTGGAGGACAACGGGGGTCTGTCCAAAGACTTAACGAGATCACATAACGGAGGTCTTGGAGGACAACGGGGGTCTGTCCAAAGACTTAACGAAGTCACATAACGGAGGTCTTGGAGGACAACGGGGGTCTGTCCAAAGACTTAACGAAATCACATAACGGAGGTCTTGGAGGACAATGGGGATCCGTCCAAAGACTTAACGAAATCACATAACGGAGGTCTTGGAGGACAACGGGCGTCCGTCCAAAAAATTAACGAAATCACATAACGGAGGTCTTGGAGGACAACTGGGGTCCGTCCAAAGACTTAACGAAATCACATAACGGAGGTCTTCGAGGATAACGGGGGTCTGTCCAAAGACTCAACGAGATCACATAACGGAGGTCTTGGAGGATAACGGGGGTCTGTCCAAAGACTTAACGAAATCACATAACGGAGGTCTTGGAGGACAACGGGGGTCTGTCCAATGACTTAACGAAATCACATAACAGAGGTCTTGGAGGAGAACGGGGGTCTGTCAAAAAACTTAACGAAGTCATATAACGGAGGTCTTGGAGGACAACGGGGGTCCGTCCAAAGATTTAACAAAGTGACATTTATTAACGCAATAATGTGTCGAAGACAAGAAACAAAGAACGGAGAAGCTCATGCCACGTGCAATTATTTATTCATTCAACTTTACTTAAAACGCATTTTTATTCCTAAATGGTTGGAAAAGATTCGTCTTCTTTTTCGCAACTACTCTAAATCCTGGATTAGTGGAGGCCATCACTACGCCTATAGACCCCTCATTTTTCACCTGCCTTGCACACTCCCAAGGATGGACTGTCCCGGGCGAGGGTCCTATAGGGCAAGCGGCTTCCACCAACCGAAAGAAACGAACCTAGGGTCTAGTGCATCGCAATATTCCCAATGCATGAGCCATTCCAATCATGATTAATCCCTGGTTAAGATCGAGATTCATCTTAGGGACTTAAGGGACTTCCGGCATAACCTCATCTTTGATGAGGGCTCTCGAATATTATCCTTGGGATTAAGGATGATTAGTATGGACCATTCATTAGGGCTTGACAACACGGTGTCACCCTATCCTTAATACATGACTTAGGTTAATTACGGTCAACATTATCGCGTAAGTCAAGGACCGGGTCAAAGTTGACCATGGTCACACTTGCTTTCACAAGGAGTCATGACTCGGGCATTAACTTGGCCACAATTAATCTCAGACACGTATTAGGGACGTGGTAACGTGAGCTAGACCAAAAACCAACCAAGGTCTCGGTATTTGTGTGTCACGGACGAGTGTGGTTGACTCGGCTCGGAAGGGGAGGTGGAATGGACCCGTGCGCACTAGAAGGGCACAAGAGCACCAATCAAGCTGCATCGTGGCATCCATCCCGGGTTTAAAGGGTATTTGGAACGTGCAAGGTCAAGTGCGCGTAGTGTGAAGCCATTCTATGTTCCCTTTTGAGTTAAAATAGAGATTTTCAATTCGTTTTAACATCATGAGCAATGTATAATCAACAAAAATGAGCAAGCATGAATGAGCTATTTACACAAGCAATCAAGCAAGAATCATATGAACAAACAAAGCCAAAACTTGTATGTACAACAAATTGTGCACAACCAAAGAATCCTTTGAAATCAAAACTTTACAAGAAACGATCCTTTTGAAAACCATTTGCAAAACGAGTTGTGCACAACAAATAATTCAAAAAAATCTTTTACAAAATGGGTTATGCACAAGGAGGTTTTGAAAACCCAAATTTATGTCCAAAAGTTTGTGCATGACCAAGCTTCAAAAACCAAGTTTTGGCTAGAAAAGAAAAAGGTAATGTGCTCAAACAAAACTATAAATTTGGAACCTGGACAAGCAGAATCCAAAGGGACACAGAATGTTCCTGCCGTGCACAAAATTGTTAAATTTTGGAACATTCTGTTCCCTGCCCAACATAGCCGTACGGCTATAGAATGCTGGCAATTATTTTTTGCAATTTTTCATCTTCTGATCATCAAGCCCCAGTTTATTGCACATCCAGAATAGTTTCCACTCCAGAAAATTCAAACAGAAACACAGCACACACAAAACAACACAAAAGTTAACGAAAACGGGGGACGAGAGTTTGACCCACACATAAATGTCCCTAAAGCTTCTAAAAAGAAGTTTGAGAACATTTAAATCCCCAGCAGAGTCGCCACTATAAGGATCCAGCCCCCGCACGTAAAACACGACGAGTTATGGGGATGAAAGGCCAAACGCGGTTAGCATGCCAAAAAGTAACGGAGTCACCACTTTTATTAATTATTTAACCCAACAAAAGAAAATGTTAGAGATTCCATTAGTTCGGAGGTCAGGTTACGCCTTGGGAAGAGTTTCACGTTACCCAAGTCACCTCGTATAGGACCGAGTCTCCCTAATGTTAGTTAACGAAAGTGCATGTGTGTGTGTGTGTTTTTAAAATGGGAGAAACTGACTGTTTTGACAAAACCAGTTAATTATTTAACAGAAAAGGTTTATTTTGCAAACTTTCTGGTCAGGAAAGGAAAAAGCTGGAAAATTCCCTCCCCGGCTAAAGTAGCCGTACGGATGGGGAGGGCTCTCCAGGGCATTTTTACAGTTTATCAGAAAACAATCCAGTTTCAGTCAAAACAGAGTGTCTTTGCCGAAACTGGACTGGAATGTTGATTTCCAGTTTATGATTAACAACAAAACCTTGAGAAGTTCACTCCTATGCACTTTGATCATCAAAGGAACCCCAAAAACAAATATTTGGGTGTGATCAAAGGCAATCATTGGAGAAATTTATGAAAAGTTGATGAACATTAAATTTAAACCAAAATGACCATTTTGGTGGATAAAGATTGAAACTTTACCACCAAAATGGACTTATTATACAAGATTATACCTTTAGGACACAAATATAACATAAAGATCAAATATTTATGTCCCATACTTGGTGATTTATGGCTAGATCATGGTTGGGGTGATAAAGATTGGAACTTCATCCCCCAATCATGACTCTTATGGCCAAATAAAACAAAATCAACATGAAAATGTAACAAACCATGATCATCTTTAGGTTTTACCCCATAATCACACACTAGGTGTGAAGGGAACCTTGAATCACCTCATGATTTGGATCATATACATATATAATCATAATAGATATAGCTTGAAAGGCCAAGAATTGTATAATATATAGATATAGTGCTTGAAAATGGACAAGACTTGCAAGAAATGTAAAGTGCTTGAAATGGACAAGACATTGCAAGAACAAGAAGAAATAATACAAGATAAACAAGTAATATGAAAAAAGATAAAAGAGTTTGAGATGAAGAACAAGATGGGGAGAAGGAGGCTTCACCTTTGATGGTTATGCCTATCTTCCTCTCCTTTCACTCAAATATGTGTATCACTCACTTTCTGCTCTCAAACTGACAGAGTAACAGCTCTCAAAACATTTTTCCTCCCCTGAAATGATCAGCATGGGGTTCAATATATAGAGGCTGAGGGTGCCTGTAGACACCCCGCCTTGGACCTCTCATGTCCCGATTGCATACACATTCTTTGTCTTCCTCTTTTCTGTTAAGTTTTGTTACTTTTCGTTAACTTTCGTTACTTTCCGTTAAGTTCCTGACTTACTCCGTTAGTCTTGGATTTGACTAAGTGGCAAAGTCAACCTTGAGTCTTTGTTTCATTTATTTTCGTTGACTTTCGTGATGTTCGTTAAGTTTTTGGACTAATTCCGTTAGTTTTGGGGCTTAACTGCATAACGGGATTAACATTTGGGCTAAAAAATGAATTTTTTGAAGCTGGGATGCGCACGCCTTTTCCCTCCTTTGTGGGAGGCGTGCTCCTCCTATAGGGGAGTGGGAAGCGCGCGCTTCCCGCTTCCAGAATCTCAGATTTGGTCAAATTTCCCTCCTTTTCTGATTTGTAACCCCCAAGGCCATTATGCCTTGGCTTGATCCGGGGAAGGGCCATCTTTGTGACCAAAAACACTTCCCTAACACCTATAAATACCTCTTCATTCCACCATGGAAAAGGAGGAAGAATTCTTGAGTTAAAAACACTCTAAACACATAAAAGTCCATTTTCAAAGGTAGTCATTATACACAAAGTTTGGTCCTTCCTCTTGCAAGCACAAGGTACAATGTCCATCTTCTTCTTCTAAATTCTTGTTTTATCTTATATTCTATCTTTATCAGTTCTTAAACAAAAAACCTTTTAAATTACTTTCTTCATCTCTAATGTGTATGCAATCTCCATAAAAATGGATACAACCAAAAGACCACTTCACTATTGAAGTTTGGTCAAGGTTACATCCCAACATTTTAATTCCACTTTAATTTACATTCTCATTTATTAATGTAATTATCTAGCAATAATTCGACATGTAATCTTTAGTATAAATCAATAAATAAGCAATTCTCCTTTATTTTTCCTCTATAAATTTCCCCTTTCTTTTCATTATAATTGTTAGCACATTTCTCTTATCATTAAATTGAAGGACATTTAGCATTAGAACACCAAAAGTAGCAAGACCCGCGTAAGCGGGGCGGAGTGGGTGTTTAAGTACTTCCCACTCCGTCACCTAACCCCCGAACCCATCTTTCCCCGAATCTCTGGTTTTGTATATAAAATTGGCTCTTTTTAGGTTTTTCTTATGTTCCTCTAAAACATAGGTGGCGACTCTTAAAATCAAGTAGACATCCTAGGATAATTCACCGCTCTAGCCAAGCTGTGGTTCCCCGGGGTATCTACAGTGGCGAATCCGCTGGGGACATAGAGGGTTAAACTTGCGTTTTCATCTTTTGGTGTTCTTTTATTCTGTTTTCTGGGCATTCTGGTAAAAAGGGTAGGAAGCGCGCGCCTTCGGCCGTCTTGGCCTAACGCGCGCGCGTCCGTCCCTTTGAACCAGAATCGCCCGCCTCCCATCTCGTCCTTCAAATTCCATGTTTCTGTGCTAACGTTTACTGCAGGGGAAAAAGTTCTATAATTTAGGGTCAAGGTAATCCCTTGAACCCGCTGATTTGCAGGTACTGCCCAGAAGCGGGCGCCTCCACTTCTCTCAGTCTAACGCGCGTGCCTCCCGAGTAGGCATCTGAATGCGCGCGCTTCTGGGCATTTCCCAGAAACAGAAACAGTGAACAGAATGGACAGTTTTGACAGTGTGTGGGCACCGGGCCTGCGCAGAACAGCTTTTATTTCCTGTTCATTTTTATCGGTCACACGGGTGATTCGAAAGTTGTAAATTACGTGCTTATTTGTTTTTTTTTTTGTTTTTTCCTTTGAAAAAAAAATTTGTCACTTGTTGGACCTCACACTACGCGCTCATAATTCTTATCAACTGCTCACTATCGAGTCGCACAAGTCCAACCCCAAACCCGTCGAGGCCCGTCCTAGGATGTTTCAAGCTCCACTCGACCTTGACTCTTCCGAAGCGGTAAACCTCAGCCCGTGGCGTAGTTCATTACTACATGCCGGGGGTGACCTTTAAGCCTCTCTTTAGCCGAGCAGAAACAACACAATTCTAGTTAGGGTCTAACACTCCGTGACTCAAGTCGGTTTCCATGTGCCGAGATTTCCCTAAACTAATGTCTTCAAATCATACATGCCACTCGTTGTTATGGACGAAATAAAACTCCGTCCCCAAGTGTCATAATGCACGCAAATAAAAAATCCGTCCCCGCATGTATGATTTACTACATTAATTTAGTTTAATCCCGACACGTGTAGGATTCACAAGCGTGGTGGAATCTGATGAGTATATGGGACCGTGAGAAGGTCTATATACTAGTGTGACGATTCCACTATTTTTCTAGAAACCCCAAAAAGGACCACGTCCTTCCGACTTTTGTAAATAAATAAAAAAAAGAGTCATTTTTCTTTATGTGGTTGAGTCTTTTCTTGTTTGTGGGTGAAATCATTTTACTCAAAAGGTGTTTGTGGGGCCATCCTAAGATCAACCGTGTTCTCTCTATAGGTCCAATGGCTTCAAACGGCAACGACAACGGCATTCCCGTGTCCAACAAAGGGTTATTCCGCATGGTGGAAGCATTGAAAGGGCAAGTTGATACACTAGCCGAGAATGTCCGCCGCAAGGATGATTTATGGTGAGCCCGTTACGAGCATGTAGAAATGACCCATAAAAGAGGAGTATCCAAACTCGAGGACCAATTGAAAGGGCTCACGAGTGAAAGAAAGGTCCAAAGCATTGATACCGGTTTGGTCAACACTCTCATGTCCTACATTGACCAAAGGCTTAGTGGGCTAAATTTGCACAAAGGCCCAAGCTCCGATCTTCATCATGCTTCTCTCCTCATGAACACAATGGAGGCTCTTCCCAAAAAGTTCAAGATGTCCGATATTGGCAAGTTCAACGGCAACTCTTGCCCCGACGCTCATGTTGACTCCTACATTTGGGCCATGCTACAAAAGAAAGTGTCTCCTCAAATAATGGCACAATGCTTCGCACTTACTCTCGAGGGGGTCGCAAAAGATTGGTATATGGGTCTTCCAGTTTCCACCCGCCTCAATTGGGATGTCGCTATGCTTGCCTTCAAGTCACAATATCAAGGCAACTCCATATTCCGCCCCACCAAGAAGGAATTGGAGAGCACCGTGCAAATGGGTGATGAATCATTTGGGGACTTCTATCGCCGTTGGAATGACAAGCTAGCCGAGATGGTTGATAGGCCTTCCAAGAAGGAACAAATGGACATCTTCTTGAAGTGTTTGAAAATGGACTACCTGTAGATACCCCGAGGGACCACGGCTTGGCTAGAGCGCGTGAATTAACCTAGGATGTCTACTTGATTTTAGAGTCGCCACCTATGTTTTAGAGGAACATAAGAAAAACCTAAAGAAAGCCAATTTTTGTACGAAAACCAGAGATTCGGGAGAGAAAGGGTTCGGGGGTTAGGTGACGGAGTGGGAAGTACTTAAACACCCACTCCGCCCCGCTTACGCGGGTCTTGCTTCTTTTGGTGTTCTAATGCTAAATGTCCTTCAATTAAATAAATAGTGCTAACAATTATAACGTAAAGAAAAGGGGAAAATAAAAGAGAAATAAAAAAAAACGAATTGTTTTATTTTATTAATTTATACTAAAAGATTACATGTTAAACTATTCTAACAATTATAATAAAATAAAAGTGGGGGAATTTAAAGTAGAGTTGGAATGTAGGGAGAAACCTTAACTAACTTCAATATGTGAAGTAGTCATATTGGTTATGTCCCATTAATGGGGATTGCATACATTTAAGAAGAAGAAAATAGAAGAAAAATGAAGTTGTACCTTAAGAAGAGGACTTCAATCGTGGACTTGAAAATGGTGTTTTGTTGTGGAGAAATTGTTGTAGAACAATTTTATGTAGAGTATTGTTACGAAGAACTCTTGTTGGGAGAATTTGTGTAGAGAATTTTGTATAGTGTGTGTATAGAGAAAATTCAAGTCTAAAAATGAGGTCCAAGGTCTTGTGTATAGTTTTTGTAGAGAAGATGAAGTTGGTCCTTTTCTAAGGTAGAAGGAGGGGTTTTTATAGGTAAAAAGAGGAGGGAAGACTTGGAGGGAAATTGGTCAATCCATGTGAGATGGAGTTGACCAATCACAAATAAGATAAATAAAAATAAGAAATAAATAATAAAGAGAAAATCAAATATTAATAAAAAGAAATATTTTTGTTTTAATGAAAGTGCTAGAATAATGGGATTGGGAAGTTACAAAACTAGGGGGGATGAATGTGGATGTAAAAAGATGGTTTTTGTGATCAAGAAGAGATGTTTGTAAATAACAAAAGGGAGGGAAATAAGGTACAATCCGTTACTGCCGAAATGGGAAGCGCGCGAGTCCCGCTTTAGGGGTAAGAAGCGCGCGCGGCTCATTGGCAGTGCCGGAGGCGCCCGCGGGTAAAAATTGCAGAATGACAGAATGACTCTTAAAAGTTAACTCTGTTATGCAGTTTAGTCCAAAACTAACGGAATCAGTTAGGAACTTAACGGAAGTAACAGAAATTAACAAAAACAAGTTAAATAAAAATACTATGTATGCAATCGGGTTGAGAGGTCCAAGGCGGGGTGTCTACACTACCGCACTCATCTTAGTGGGGCTTTTCACTCCGATTTTTCAAGCATGTATGATGCGGGGGTTAGAATTGACAATTTGCTCCGAGAAGTTGCCGAGTCCTCCTATGACACAAGCTTCAATGACAAAGGGTTCCCAAGCAATGACATGGAAGAATGTAGTGACATGGAAGACTACAACGACAATGAGGACTACAACGACATGGGGGATGACGACAACAATCTCCGTTTCTCTTTCTCCACCTAGAAATAAGATTAAAAAAAAAAAGAGTCAAAAGTCATCTAATGTGTGCATTAATGTTTTCTCTCGTCCTATGTTAAATGTTCGAGTCCATTGAGTCATCAAATAAAAGTCGTTCTTGTCCACATACACTCTTCCAAGCTGTTCAATTAATTCGTGGCAAAATGATGAAAAAATGTCTAAACAACTTTTGGAATGAAGGCCATCGCTTGAACGCCTAGGGGCTAAACATCAACGACGCCATCAATAATGAAGACATCAACAACGACGAAATCAAGACAAAGAAAGGTGGAGCAACAATCATGAAGCAAAGTTTTCAAAAGGGGATTAAAAAAAAAAAAAAAAAAAAGGCTCGCTAGGTTGAAATCCTCAAATCAACCTAGGCAAAAGTTAGAGCACAAAAAAAAAAAAAAAAAAAAAAAAAAAAAAAATCCCCATTCATTCAAAGAAGTTCACAACAACAATATCATTCCACCAAACGAAGGACGAAGCAACATCGACAACAATCACGACGAAGCAACAATTCATCACGGCGAATGGACAATCCACAAGAACTACGGTGACCTGAGCCTCTACACTGGAGGAACGAAGGCAACCTTCGAGTCCGGTCTCATGCAAGAAAGAAGATATGTTTATCCCTAGTGCGTTATGGTGATCGGTCTTCATCTCGAACTTGTAAAGACGTCTGTGTACGATTCATTTGCCAATGAATTAATCACCTCAAGATTGAACAACTTTCCTAGATTTGGAATCACTTTCCGTTCTTTGTCGAGTCTAGGGCTTCTATTCTTTCTGCATACTCCCAATTTCTTGCAATCAAATTGGGGCTTTCCTTCTCTTCTCTCTTAATGACTTACTTGCCTTCGTGAGTCATTCAACAAATATATACAAAGTCAATACTAGGGACACTTCCCTAGTTGAGTCAATGTCACTCATCTTTAGTGACAAGAGGTCTTCACCGCAAAATCACATGTCTTATCTCCTCAGCCAGAGTCAATGCACACTTCCTCATTAATCGAGTAAAAAAAAAAGACGCAAAAGAGATGCCCGCTAGATTGAAAACCCGAAAGGGCGGTCTAGGCAAAAAACAGGGTGCGTCATAAAAAAATGAGAGAGTGAGAGAGAGACGGGAAAGAGAGATGGAGATCTCTGGCCTCTAAGGAAGACAACTGCACAAACTCTACATTGGATCTCCTCAGCAAGTCAATTCCCCACCGAGTCAACTTTGGGATTGCAAAAGGCTCGACAAGATATGGCACCATCAAAGGTTGTCTTGGGTTATTGGCATCATTCTCCAGCAGTGTGCATTTTTGGGTTCATGAAAAGAAGGCCCGTGGTAACCAAGACCCATCCGAGAACGATCCTATCATAAAAGGGCACGAGGTTGCACAAATAATCCCTAGCTAGTCAATTGGCTCAGGCAGCAAATAGTAACAACATGTGTCTCAGTTTTCAAAGCTTCTTCAAGTACGTGCTTCTAAAGTACGCCGAAAGGCTCCCGAAAAATGGAGTAGCTCTTGCCATGTCCTCTCATGTTTGTTCCCTCGCACGAGGATGAGTCACTCTTTCTTTGCTCAACAAATGGTGATGCCCTAAGGGCTATGTGACTCAAGAACAAGGGGTTCTTTTGCTTCATTTGACAATCAATAAGCCCTAGGGGCTATGCTCGAGAAAGATGTGTGAGACTATCCTCAAAGTCTCTCAAAAGGATGTCAAAAAGCCCTCTTGTCATGTGTGCCCGTACTCGTTCCCCCAATAAAGGATGGACCTTTCTCGCAATCAATGATGTCACTCTGGGGGCTACGGTCAAGTCTTAAAGGCTCCCTCGGCAAGAAGCAATTCACTTCAATGTCCCCAGCAACATTTGAAGCTCTATACCGAAAGGTCTCAAGGGGCTTCACAATCTACAATCTTTTGGGCTACGGCATTACAGTGATACAAGCAAAGGGAAATATTGGGGCTTCGCAATTAACAAGCTTTTGGGCATTGGTACCCGAGCAATGCAATTTGGGAGTAGTCTTATGGCTCCATGAAAGGGATCAAACTTCAATGGTCCCTCAACACTTCCAGTCAAAAGGCCTCTTGGTTTTAAATGAAGGCTCCGATGATATGAATGAATTTGATGATTCTTGTTAGAACTCACAGCGAGATTCTGAAGGAAGTCTTAGAGAAAAGGAAAAATATTCAATATGCTAGACTCACCCGGCTGAGTTATGGCGGGCAATGCCAATATGTTAACTCTAGAGACAGAGTTACGGCCAATCCCAATGTTTCTGCAATACAACACCCCCTTCTCCAAGATCAAAAGCACAGGCTGCATCCGAAGATCCGCCGTCAGTTCAACTCAAGAAGACTCGAGCGAACATACCGTTCGAGACTTTATCACACCAAGACCTTATCATCTGCAACAACATCACCATCTCCCACGAGACATCTCCCGAAGACCGTACTACATTTTCAACATGGACCTTCCGCCATTTGGGTATCAACCATAAAAAGGGCCATCCTTCTCCAAGTAAGAGAAAGAAGGAGATCGCCTTCAAAAGCCCTACCTGATGTGGCATCCGCTCTTAATACAAAGCTAAGGCAATTTGAGGCTTCACACCGAAAGATCTCCACATCCCACCATCTACAAACTTTACAAGCCCGTGACATTTGGGGCTTAGTAATCTCAAAGCTTGGTATCAATGATCTTCTCTTGGGGCTTGCCCACGTCGACAACAAAAGACAGTTTATTTGAATGGGCTAAGAGTTGATTCATCTTAGGGCTTCATAAGCCCTCAAAGTTTAGCATTCGAGGGGATTTACAGTCAGCAATCCCTTGGCATCTCGGCATCAATAGTCCTTTTGAAGCCCCATAAACGACAAATCTCTTGGGGCTAGACATCAATTTTCGTTGGACACCGCGGCGACAACATTTAAACAAGGCAATCCAGACTTCGATTGAACATGACTTGATCTTGGGTTGGCTTTACAAACACACAATGGTTAAAATGGTTCACCCACGAACTAAAAAAAAATCTTTTTCTCACATGTGTGCATATTCTTTCCCTTCTAATCTAAATAAATAAAAAAAAAATCTTTTTCTTTTTCTCCTTCTATGTGCAAAAGTATGTGCTTTACTTTGCTTTGCTCCTAGCTTCTCCTCCAGCATTATCCATCATCCTTGAACTACGCTGGTCTGATTCTCTTAAAGGGATACGTAGGTAGCCTTTTGGCACGACCAACCTATCATCCAGAATACCATCTCGCCAACACTCCATCAAAGGCAAGAACAATTCATCATCATCAACGTCATCATTCTCCAAAGCATGGACATCAAGGCATCCACCACCACAACACCAATCCATCTAACGGCAATGGTAAGTGAAGGTATGAATACATCCGAGACTTTCCTCAAATCACACCGCACACAAAATCACTTTCTCCATTCTTACAAAAATTCCCTCTCATGCAAAACTGCTTTCAAATCACATTATACCACGAGCACAATTTCTCTCTTCATTTTACACTTCATGCATCCTTTTGCACAAACACATATACCTGCCAAGCAAACACATAACAGGTACCACCACGAAGTCAACAACATCTGTTGTTCAAATAGATTCCTAGTCACTAGAATTACTTAATCCCAATCATGTCTACACTTAGGATCCCCCAATTTTATTAGAACCTCTTTAGGTACCCTTAGGATTCTTTGTGACCTGCACAGGTGTATTACATCTCTTCATACAAGGAAAACCAGCAAGAGGAAGCAAATCAGCAGACCAGTAAACAAGTTGCCGATCAACCCTATTCTCAACATGCAACAAGTTGCCGATCAACTTGCTAAACAAGTTGCAGATCAACTTACTAATCAAGTTGCCGATCAACTCCTTTCTCAACTTGCCGATAAAGAAAGACAGTCTGTACTGTCAGTCAGGTTACATCGTTCCATCTTAAAGTCAACCTTACTGATTGTCCCTGTCCTTTCATACTGTTTTATCAAAAAGTAGTTTACGTGCTCTGTAGTGATTACTGCGCCGTCTGACACATAGCTACTTTTAGCTATACTCTGTCTCTACTTGCTTTTGTAGGTAACCGGTTGAGACAAAGGGGTCTTTACCCATCAGACTTTTCAGGCATGCGTATCTTCGCCATTAATGCCAAGGATACTGCATTAAATGCTCCTCACCTACCCAGCTGGAAATTCAAATATTATCCTTCTTCTACAAGACTCAAGACATTCACTCCTCTTATAAATAGAGGACTTTCTGCATTGAAGAAGGTTGGTGCATTGAAGAGAGTTGATTGTTGAAGCATTCATTGAAGCTCAACATTCCGTCCAGATAATCATTAGACATTAATAGGACATACACTCGTGCACAAACTCATCATTTTGTTAATATTCCCAAGTTAGACTTATATAAGGAATATTGTGATTGAGTTATTCACACACCCACCTGAGTGAGATAAGTTCTTTTGAACTTGCCGCTCAAAAACACTTGGTCAGAAATTTGTTTTACGATTCATTATTTATCTCTAGAATTTAGTCTTTGTATCCGGCAAAGCCGTGCTTGTAATAGACTAGGGATATTTAATAGTGCTCTTAACCCAAATCCAAATTTGACCAAACTTGGTAGAGGACGTAGCAGTATTTACACTGTGAACCTCTCCAAATACTTGTGTCCCCTGTTATTTACATTCTCCTTGACGGTTGGAACTCTATCACCGGCAGATCACATTGTTCTTACTGATTCATCATTATTTCCTTTGACCAATCTCTTGAAACTGCATTGAACTTTTGGAAACAAATTTGTGTAAAACCAAGCTCTCAAAACCTTTTATACACTGATTTTGTGTGAGTCAAACTAAATCATATTTTACCCGCTGCGCTTACTGATAATAGTTTGCAAACTGATAAGTGACTTTGCATTTATAAAAGTGTTTCTTGAAAAGTATTAAAAAGGCTATTCACCCCCCCCCCCTCTAGCCTATTTTCCTACCAATTGGGCCTAACAACATCCGCTACTCAAGGCACTTCATCCCCAGCAGAAAATGGTCCACAGTCAACCATGCCCGCATCCCCACGATAAAGCCAACAGCAACT
The DNA here is from genome assembly GCA_026119855.1 of Campanula takesimana. NCBI lineage: Eukaryota > Viridiplantae > Streptophyta > Magnoliopsida > Asterales > Campanulaceae > Campanula > Campanula takesimana. The sequence continues at coordinate 121,128 of JAOWBW010001683.1, read as the reverse complement.
GCAGCTCTAGACAGCAATTTGGTCCACGGTGATCCCGTAATTAGTAAACCCCGCCATCAGCAAACGGATCCCGCAATTAGCAAACAGATCCCGCTTCAGCAAACGGATCCCGCCTTCGCAAACGGATCCCGCATCAACAAACAGATCCCGTATCAGCAAACGGATCCCGCATCAGCAAAAAACGGATCCCGCATCAAAAAACGGATCCCGCATCAGCAAATGGGTCCCGCATCAGCAAACGGGTCCCGCATCAGCAAACGGATCCCGCATCAGCAAACGGATCCCGCTTCAGCAAACGGATCCCGCTTCAGCAAACGGATCCTGCACCAGCAAACGGATCCCGCACCAGCAAACGGATCCCGCTTCAACAAACGGATCCCGCTTCAGCAAACGGATCCCGCTTTTAGCAAACGGATCCCGCACTAGCAAACGGATCCCGCATCAGCAAACGGATCCCGCTTCAGCAAACGGATCCCGCTTTCAGCAAATGGATCCCGCCTTTAGCAAATTGATCCTGCTATTGGCAAAGCCGCTCACACAGGGAGCACACCTCTATCTCTCAAAGTCGCTCACACAGGGAGCACACCCCCATCCTTCGCAAATTTCAAATTCATGTTTTATTGAGTCATTGTTTTCTCTTGTCGATGTCCTTAGCGGTTGTCTTTATTTCGTCAACGCGTTTTGCTTCGCAATCCACGTCTCCGAGGGGCTCTGTAGACACCCCGCCTTGGACCTCTCATGTCCCGATTGCATACACATTCTTTGTGTTCCTCTTTTCTGTTAAGTTTCGTTACTTTTCGTTAACTTTCGTTACTTTCCGTTAAGTTCCTAACTTACTTCGTTAGTCTTGGATTAGAATAAGTGGCAAAGTCAACCTTGAGTCTTTGTTTCATTTATTTTCGTTGACTTTCGTGATGTTCCTTAAGTTTTTGGACTAATTCTGTTAGTTTTGGGGCTTAACTGCATAACGGGATTAACATTTGGGCTAAAAAATGAATTTTCTGAAGCTGGGATGCGCACGCCTTTGTCCTCCTTTGTGGGAGGCATGCTCCTCCCATAGGGGGGTGGGAATCGCGCGCTTCCCGCTTCCAAAATCTCATATTTGGCAAAATTTCCCTCCTTTTCTGATTTGTAACCCCCAAGGCCATTATGCCTTGGCTTGATCCGGGGAAGGGCCATCTTTGTGACCAAAAACACTTCCCTAACACCTATAAATACCTCTTCATTCCACCATGGAAAAGGAGGAAGAATTCTTGAGTCAAAAACACTCTAAACACACAAAAGTCTATTTTCAAAGGTAGTCATTATACACAAAGTTTGGTCCTTCCTCTTGCAAGCACAAGGTACAATGTCCATCTTCTTCTTCTAAATTCTTGTTTTATCTTATATTCTATCTTTATCAGTTCTTAAACAAAAAACCTTTTAAATTACTTTCTTCATCTCTAATGTGTATGCAATCTCCATAAAAAGGGATACAACCAAAAGACCACTTCACTATTGAAGTTTGGTCAAAGTTACATCCCAACATTTTAATTCCACTTTAATTTACATTCTCATTTCTTAATGTAATTATCTAGCAATAATTTGACATGTAATCTTTAGTATAAATCAATAAATAAGCAATTCTCCTTTATTTTTCCTCTATAAATTTCCCCTTTCTTTTCATTATAATTGTTAGCACATTTCTCTTATCATTAAATTGAAGGACATTTAGCATTAGAACACCAAAAGTAGCAAGACCCACGTAAGAGGGGCGGAGTGGGTGTTTAAGTACTTCCCACTCCGTCACCTAACCCCCGAACCCATCTTTCCCTGAATCTCTGGTTTTGTATATAAAATTGGCTCTTTTTAGGTTTTTCTTATGTTCCTCTAAAACATAGGTGGCGACTCTTAAAATCAAGTAGACATCCTAGGATAATTCACCGCTCTAGCCAAGTCGTGGTTCCCCGGGGTATCTACAGTGCCCAACATAGCCGTACGGCTAGGGACCTCATGTGCCCAAACCATCCGTACGACTTGACTTGGCGAGCTTTTGGATTTTTTCAAGTTTAATTCCAGTTCAGTCTTGGAATATTAGGTTTATCCTAGTGTGGTCCTGGCCCATTGTTTTATCCCTAAATGGTACCAAGAATTCCTCTAAAGTAGGTCGATTTCAGATTGAGGTACTTACAGTACTCGGAGAAGGCATGATGCAGTTTGGGTGGTTGTGGACAGATTAACAAAGTCTTCTCATTTCTTGCCTATTGAGATTGGCTATTCGATGGAAAGGCTTGCTACCTTGTATATTAATGAGATAGTGAAGTTGCATGGAGTTCCAGTTAGCATTGTTTCTGATCATGATCCTAGATTCACTTCTCGTTTTTGGCAAGCATTTCAGAAGGCTTTGGGTTCAAAATTGAGATTCAGTACTGCTTTTCATCCTCAAACAGATGGCCAGTCAGAAAGAACCATTCAGATTCTTAAGGATATGTTGAGGGCTTATTCAGTTGATTTTTCTGATTCTTGGGATATTCATTTGCCTCTCGTGGAATTTGCTTATAACAACAGTTTTCAGACGAGTATAGGGATGGATCCTTACGAAGCACTGTATGGAAGAAAATGTCGTTCACCTATTTGTTAGGATGAAGTTGGGGAAGCAAAGATTTGGGGTGTTGACATGGTTAATGATTCAGTTGAGAATGTTAAGCTTATTCGGGATCGATTGACTACTGTCCAGAGTCGATAAAAGAGCTATGCTGATCACCGGAGGTAAGACCTTGAGTTTGAAAAGGGTGACTTTGTGTTTCTGAAAGTTTCTCCAAAGGTGGGAATTAAAAGATATGGGAAGAAAGGGAAACTTGCTCCAAGGTTCGTAGGACCTTTTGAGATTTTAGGAAGAGTTGGAGATCAAGCTTATCGTCTTGCATTACCTCCTTCTCTTGACAAGATTCATAATGTGTTTCATGTTTCGATGCTTTGAACGTATGTCTATGATCCATCTCATGTGTTATCTGAGATACCTGAGGATATTGAACCCAGTATGTCTTATGAATAGCATCCAGTGCAAGTGATTGATTCTAAGGTTCAAGAATTGAGAACTAAGACTATTCCTCTTATTAGAGTTGTGTGGAGGAACCATAATGTGGAAGAATCAACTTGGGAGCTTCGAGAGGAAATGGAGAGAAAATACCCTTGGTTATTTGACACTTTTGGTAAGTAACCCTAAAATTCGGGACGAATTTTCTTTAAGAGGGGGTGATTTTAACGACCCCAAAACCCGTCCCTATTTATTTTATATTTTGGGGGATTTTAATTTGACTTATGTGTGCATTTTATGTGTTGCATCATATTTTATGACTTGCACATCTTACTTGATTAATTGTGTTATTTATTTGGTTAGTAGTAATAATGGTTAAAGGAGTTAAATGATTAAGTTAAAACTTTAGGGTCCTTAGTGAAATTATAACTTTAGGGGTTTATTTGTTCAAATGGAAAGTAGAGTGACCAAAGTAGAAAAAAGGGTAAAGATTTTTATAAAACATGCCTATCCTTCTCTTCTCCCTCTGTGTTTACAAACTCAGAACATTTCCTCGTTTCTTCCTAGGTTTAAGAAAGAAAAGGTAAGTTCATCCTATTTTGATTTATTTCTTTTTATTTACTACTCCGTTTTAAAATCTAATTATATAAAAATGATCAGGGCGTTGAGTAGGTCATTTCTACCAGAACAAAACATATTTCTACGATACTTTTTCCTGAACTAGGTAAGTTACTAATTCCCCTTAAAATGTTAAAATGGTCATATATGTTATACTTGATACTTGTGATTGTTATTTTTTGATTTGGATAATTTTTTTGATACTTGTAATTTTGGGACAAAGGGAGTATTTGGAAAGTTGGTTTTGAAATGGTAAAGGGAGTATAAGTGTGTTCCTAGTGTGTTTCCTGGGTTCCTTTGGTTAAGGTTTATGTAAGAGGTAAGGTGTGTGTTAGTACTTTTGGGACGGAAGGAGTAGGTAAACAACCAGGTTCTGTTTTGGCCCAAATCGGGTATCGAGCGCCTGCCTGGGGAGAATCGAGCGCCCGCCCGCCCGCTAGCCTATAGAGCGCCCGCGCACGCATGAGTGGAGCGCCCGCTTACCTTTTGTTTCATGACCAAAATCCCTGTTGACCTAGAGCGCCCGCTTGGTACTTTCTGAGCGCCCACCTGATCAGTGGTCGAGCGCCCGCCCGGTCTAGTATGAGCGCCCGCTCGCCCCTATTTTCAGAAATCTTCCTTTTGTTTGATTAAGACTAGGATGTATTCTTGGTCTAGGTTTTGGGTACCATTCTAGTTAACTTAAATGGTCATTGTGGAACACTCTAGTGTTTGAAATTGGTTCCTTTGTGAACAAATATGTTGTGGAATTTGACTAAATGTTAATTAGATATTGTTGAACATCTTTTGATATGTTTTGGATTGGTGCATCTTTGTGATGAGTTATGTGTGGTTCCCTACTTTGGAATCATGCCCCGTTTAATATTATTGAGAATGAACTCTTTATGAGTAACGTGTTTGCATCTTTATGATGAGCTTGTGTGGTTCCCTTCTTTGGAATCATGCCCCGGTTGTTGTTTAAGAAAGTATTTATTACTATGCTCGTGTTAAAGTCCAGGTGGTACTTGTTTTGGAGTCGGGCAGTGGTAGGGATTATAATGGCACACGAGCCAAGTTCATTGTAAGGCTTCTACCATTGGTTTCCCATTTTTAACCCCCTTCCTTGGGCCAAAGGTTGGGCACTTTGGGTTATGACTTGGTGTCATTTTCCCCCCGTTGTTGTTGTTGTTGTTATTGTTTGGTTCATGAACCGCTTCAGCCCTTTGGTGCTGCTCAGTTGATACCTCTCAGATGGTTATATGTTTGATTCGAGAACCTTGGCTCAGTATCCACTTATGAGTGTTTATATCCACCTTATGTGTGGTATGATGGAGTGGCTTTGCCTCTCATGTTATGTGCTAAATGAATGTTTATTGACATTGTTCAATTACGAGTATCATTTCAGCATGTAACGTAGTTGCATTTTAGTAGCTTACTGAGATTTATTCTCACCCCGTTCCTTTCAATGTTGTTTTCCTTAGATAAAGGAGAGCCCAGGGGATAGATCACTTCACAAGGGAGGACGTCGAGGTGGTGATTTTGGGTAAGACATTTTGGGACATGTGTTATGTAAAGGCTACATTATGTAAATGTATAACCTTTTGAGTAGTGTACCCGTGACTTCATCCTTGTATCACCTATTTTTGGAACAGGTTGGTGATTGTAAATTTTGTAAATAAGGTTGTAAACCTTTAAGGCTAACTAACTTGTGTTTGTAAAATTGTTTGTGTGTGATTAAATCAAAGTTTTAAAATTTGATGAGTTGGTTATATGAAACTTTTATGAAAGGACATTTCGAAAAAATTTCCTAAAATGTTTTATTACGTCTTCCGTGCGTGTCCCGAACGTGGGACCAAGTAGGACCACGGGTCGGGGCGCGACACTCTCTCTATCTAACTTCTCTCTAAAAACTGCCATTTTCTCTCTCATTTTCTCCTATATAATGTCTTCTAAATCCCAAAGCAAGAAATCTTTTAAATCGGTTGAATCTGGTGACGAACAACAACCACAATCCACTTCACAGGTCGTCATTATGGTTTGATTTCTTCAAACTTGTGAAATTTTTGTTCTTGGTGGGTTTTCCGTAAAACCCTTCACATGCTATGTGATTCTCTTGATTTCATACTTCAACGGTGATATAATATTAAAATTTACGCTTGTTATTGTTTGTCATTCATCTATCTCATGATTTCTTAGTGTTTAATCTCTGTTTTAGTTATTTTTGCCCAAATGAGTTTTAGTGTTTTGAGTTTCAGTTTTTCATCCCTTTCCCCTTTCGATCTCTAGGTTAAATACATTATTGTTCATGAAATTAATATGTTTTATGTGTTTAATCGGTTCCTAGAATGTTGAAAATCTAATTTTCATTCGTTTTTGGTCATTTTCTGGCAATCTGGGTATACTCGATATATGGTGTTTTCATATTCGTCATTGTGTTCTTCGTGTTCTTGGAAAAGTCACCTTTTGATCCATTCTACTCTACCATTCTTTTAATTTCTTGTTTTTGTATTGTTCATTGTTTAATCCTTTATGGTGAAACTTTGTTGTGTTTGCGATAACCTTACTTTTAGACCATAATACCGCATCCCCAATCTATCGTGCCTCACTTGACCGTGCTCATCTTGCCGATCATTCTTTTGTCAAGTGACCGCACTTCCCTTCTCAATTCTAAACTTTGAACTTGCTTTATTTCAGGACTTGAACCATTTTACTCCCGGCATAGAATTGGATCTTGAAGATCTGAAGCAAGATGCTATTGGCCGCAATATCCTCGCACGGCTAAACAATTCTGGGATTCTCCTATTGTTTACACTTCACCAAGACTTCCACCTACCGGTGTTCGTATATGAATTATTTAGCACTGCGGTAGAGATGGCAAGTGCTGAGGATCCTGACTCACATCCAAAGTTCATCAAAGCTTCAGCCATGGGAATTCCTATGTCCTTTGACGCGAGTGATCTAGCCCATGCCTTGGGCATCAAAATGGAAAGAAGTGGCCCTGAATCATTTTCTAAGGAAGAGTCTCTGAGTCTTGCAAAGAAACTAGCCAAGACTACAGATATTTTGAAAATTCAACGAAAAGATGTTGGTGAGATTATGTACCACATAGGGCACTTGGTGGATCATGAACATTTGTGCAAAACTGGAAACCATGTCAACGTCAACAACACTCAGTGGATGGTTTGTGCGGCTATTTACCTTTGAAAGAAATTAGACTGGGGACAAGTAATCTACGATATCTTGGTGGCCAACATTCATTCCTACAAAGATGCAGAAGAAGAAGGAGAAACAAAGTACTGCACCAACAACAGGTTAATTTCTTACCTGATGATCCATACTCTCGGAATCAAGGAACTATTTGAGAAAAACAAGAATTACAAGGTTGTGATCCCCACCTCCAAAGACTTCTGCCGCAAGTCCATGCGCACCAACTACCGCAACAACTTTGAAGATGATATGTATAGGTCATACCTCCTCCAAGATACTATTGAGGAGTATGTACCACCCAAGTATTCAAAGTGCGGTTTGGCAAATTTGGGCGATAGGATAATCTCTGCTGAGGAGGATACCGCTTTTGAGCAAGAAAGGTTGAAGGCTGCCGCACTAAAGGCTAAGGCAAAAGGCAAAGAAGTCCCTACCTCACTTCCAACTTCAGTGAAAGGGAAAGAAAAAGTTGTGCAAGTTGAAAAGGTTGTGAAGAAATCTAAACCAACTTCCGGAGGAATTAAGCTTGCCGTACCAAAGCCCCCTACCGCACCTGTTTCTCCTACCGTATCAAAACCAAAGCCCCTCTCCAAACTCAAGTCAACTCCTACCACACCATTAATATCACCTACTCCATCTCCAAAATCTAAACCAACGAAGTCTCAATCGACCGCACCTTCCAACCAACTTGTATCTTCCAAACCTACCGTATCCTCCGCCTCAAAATCCAAGCCATCTCTTTCTTCCAAATCTACATCAAGTCAGGGGGAGAAACCAGTTGAGAAATTTGTAAAGAAACGATCTCACACCCCTAGTCCTATCAAAATTACTAAGAAGGCAAAAGTCACTAAGCAACCATCTCCAGAAATCAATTCCCCGGTATTTACCTCAGAGGAAGATATTGTCGTCTCCCCTCCGAGAATATCAAAGAAATTTTTTCCGGATGCTAGGCCCGAAGATATGGAAGAAGTTTCTCAATCTGAGGAAGCTCATGATGATGTTTCCGCAGAAGACAATGAGAAGACTGATGTGGATGAAAATGTTGAAGAGAGCTCTGAAGTTGATGATGCCGTGCCTCAAATCAAACCCATTAAGAAAGGGTTAATTGATGAAAGCTCAGAAGAGGAGGATAAGGAAGAGAGTTCCACCGCAAGTGATAATCCTGAAAGTGTTAAGGCTATGAGTGAAGCTGAGGTTGATGAATATGATGAGCAAGTGTTTGAACATGGAGGCGATAAATTTTTTGAAACTTTTGAGGCTGATAAAACTGATGATAAAGTTGATGAACCTCTTGAAACTGAAAAAGGAGAAGAGATTGTTAAGGAATAAGACCACACCATACCCTCTGCCGCACCATCTGAGCCTGCTGCACATTCAACGTCTGAACTTCTTGACGCAGTTAAACTTCTAACTCAGTTGCAAGCTGACACTTAATCTCAAGTGTCTTATTTGGTGTCAAGCATGGTTGCACTTCGGTAAGAGCTCATTGAAGTCAAGTCTGATCAAGCCTCTTTGCGACGTGAAAGTACCGCACTTCCCTCTAAATTTATTTCAACCATTAAGGGGGAGAGTGACTATATAACAAAGGCTATCAGAGATACTCTTGCAGGTAATACAAGCAACTATGCCGCACCCTCACGCTCTACCGCACCATCTGCCCCATCCCTTACACTTGTGTAAGTACCCCAATCTGAATTGAAACCAACTTAGAAGAACTCTTGGTACCATCCAGGGATAAACTGGATAGACTAGGACCTCACTAGGATAAACCAAAACTTTAGGACTGTTCTGGAATAAAAATTGGAAAAATCCAGAAGCTCGCCAGCAGGAACCGTATGGATGGTTTGGCCACGAGAGGGCCACAACCGTATGGATGGTTTGGGCGCCATCAGTACCTATAACTTAAGGCCCTTGCTGATCATTTCAGGTGGGAAAAAATAGTTTAGAGTGGTGAAACTTTGTGAGAATCACTGCAGAAACATAAACACCAAACACTTGAGTGAAAAAAGAGAGGAAGATAGACACAAACCAAAATTGGTGAGGCCTCCTTCTCCCCATCTTCTCTCCATCTCATATATTTCTTGCTACTTTGCTTATTGGTTGATTATCAACATTGTTTACCTCCTTCATATACAAATGTCTTTACATTTATGCAATATTATAACTTGTTACATTTATGTCATTTACATTTATGTCATTTTCATTTATGTCTTTACTTTTATGTCTTTAATTTTGGCTTGTGATCCATTGCACATATGGAGAGAGACTTGTATATTTATCTTATATATTCATCTTGTATATTTACCTTGTCTTGGCTCAAAGCCATGTTCATCACCTTTTACATTTCTTTCCCCAATGATTGCCTTGATCATACCCAAATCCTTTGTTTTGGTGTCTAATCTAATGATCAAAAGCATAGGGATGTTTTTATGCATGTTCATGTACAATGCAAATAAACTGGAAAAGTCACACTCTGTCCAGTTTCAGCAGAATTCTGTTTCTGCCTGGAACTGGACTGTTTCTGATAAATCTGTAAGATTCCTAGGCTAGCCATAACCAGCCGTACGGATAGTTTAGCCGAAGGGAAGTTTTTTCTGTTCAAACCCCATTCTGTCAAAATCTTTGCAAATAAACTCTTTTCTGTTAACTTTCTAACTGTTTCTGTTAAAAGTCAGTTTCTCCCATTTTAAAACACACACACACTTGCACATTTTGGTCAACAAACTTAGGGAGACTCGGTTTTCTGGGTGGATTGGGTGAACCGAAAAACGTTCTTCCCAAGATGTAACCTGACCTCCAAACTCATTTTTTCTAACCATTTTCGTTGAATTGGGTTTAAAATTAATTTAACGTGGCGACTCCGTTTTTCTTTGAACATAAAGTTTCGTGTTTGATTCTCAAGGGGGAAACCATCCGTTTTTTCCTACAGGTATCTTACAGTGGCGACTCCGCTAGGGAATAGTGTGTTCTCGGACTTCTTTTAGAAAATTTGAGGGCATTCTTGTGTGGGTCAAACTCCCGTCCCCGTTTGTTGACTCTATGTGAATATTTAGTATGTTTTCTGTTTCTGTTTTGATTTCTGGAAATGAGACTGCTCTGGAAACGCAATAAATTGGGGCTGGATGGATCAAAAACTGGAAAATTGCAAAAATAATGGACCTCCTGCACTAGCCATACGGATGGTTCTCCCGGGCCCACAGAATGTTTCAAATTTAACAATTTCTTACAGGGCAGAAACATTCTGATGGTCCCCTTGCTTCTGCTTGTCCAGGTTCTAAATTTACAGCCTCTACTTGTACACATATGCCTTTGTTTTCTTAACCAAAACTTGTTTTTCAAAGCCTTGGTTATGCACAAATTTTTGACATAAAACTTGAGTTTCAAAACCTTGTTGTGCATAACCCTTTTCATGAAAGTTTGGTTTTCAAAAACCCCTTGTTTGTGCACAATATTTTTGTATAAATTTATTTTCAAATAACCTTTTTCTCATTGTAAAAAGTTTGGTTTTCAAAACCTTCGGTTGTGCACAACCTCCTTCATGTACAAAATTTGATTTTCAAGATTTTAATTTGTTCATATTCTTGCTTATTACTTGTACAAATTACTTGTTCATTACTTGTTCATATCTTTCTTATTCTTGTTCATGACATTAAAATGCATTGAAAATTCCAATTTTAACTCAAAAGGGAACATAGAAGGCCTCACACTACGCGCACTTGACCTTGTGCACGTCTCAATAACCCTCAAAACCTGGGATGGATGCCGCGATGCAGCTTGATTGGTGCTCTTGTGCCCTTCTCGCACGCACGGGTCCATTCCACCTCCCCATCCGAGCCGAGTCAACCACACTTGTCCGTGACCCACAAATACCGTGACTTGGTTGGTTTTTGGTTTGGCCCATGTCACCTTATCTTTAATATGTTCCCGAAGTTAATTATCCTTGAAATTAATGCCCAAGTTCATGACTCCTTGCAAAAGCAAGCGTGACCAAGGTCGTCGTTGACCCAGTTTTTGACTTTTTGTGTTAATTTTGACCATAATTAACTTAAGTCATTTATTGAAAATGAGATGGCACCGTGTCATTATGTTTTGATGTCTAACCCATCCTAATTATCCTTAAGACCAAGGTTAAGGTCCAAGATCCCTCATTAAAATGAGGTCATGCCAAAATTTGGTTAAGGCATTAGGTTAAATCTTAACCTTGACCAAGACTTAATCATGATAAGAATGGCTTATGCATTGAAACTTTATGGTGCACTAGACCTTAGGAATGGTTCTTTTGGTCGGTGGAAGCGACGTGCCCTATAGGACCCTCGCCCGGTATAGTCCGTCCTTGGGGGTATGCAATACAGGTGAAAAACGAGGGGCTTATAGACGCAGTGATGGCCTCCACTGATCCAGGATTTAGAATAGTTGCGAAAAAGAAGAGAAATATTTTCCAACCATTTAGGAATAAAATGCTTTTTAAGTAAACTTGAATGTATAAATAATTGCACATTACATGAATTTTCTCTATTTTTGCTTCTTGACACATTGCATTCTTTCGCTAACAAGCGTCATTTTTGTATGTCTTTGGATGGATCCCCGTTATCCTCCAAGATCCACGTTAAATCCCTTGGCATGGTCCCCTAGGTCCCCGTTAAGATTCCCGTCAAATCCCTAGGCATGGTCCCCTAGGTCCCCATTAAGATTCCCGTCAAATCCCTAGGCATGGTCCCTTAGGTCCCCATTAAGATTCCCATCGAATCCCTAGGCATGGTCCCCTAGGTCCTCGTTAAGATCCCCGTCAAATCCCTAGGCATAGTCCCCTAGGTAGTCAGTCAAGTCCTTGGATGGATCCCCGTTATCCTCCAAGAAGTCAGTCAAGTCCTTGGATGGATCCCCGTTATCCTCCAAGAAGTCAGTCAAGTCCTTGGATGGATCCATGTTATCCTCCAAGAAGTTAGTCAAGTCCTTGGATGGATCCCAGTTATCATCCAAAGTGTCCGTTAAAATTAAGTTCCAAAAAAATATACATAAGAAAGGATATAAAAGTGCTTAGGATGATTCTTTTCCCCTTCCAGGAGCCGTCATGTGCTGACCAATTTTTTGCCCCTCGTGGCATCTCGTTCCTATTAGTGTCATCGCGTGACCATTCCCCCCTCGAGTCTAGGCATCATGGCACCACATGGTAATACACCTTGGTCAAGCATTGACCTCCTCGATTTGCACCGCCATGTGGTGACCATTTTAATTGTCCCGATCACCCTTGTGGCTCGGACTAGTGTGAGTACCATTTAGTCTCAAACCAGTAATGTCTTGTCCCATGTCATCCCGACTATATTCCGGCGAGCCAAGGAGGCTCCTTGTCCCCATAACCTTTATGTTAGAACCCTCAAGGCCATTTCCCGTCATCCTAGAAAGTCCATTTGGAAAGTGAGTCAATCACTCACCTCTTCCCGAAAGTTCGTTTGAAGTGAGGCAACCGAAGTCATGTTCGTCTTTTCCTCTCAGAATTCTAAACCCGTTCGAACTACGGTGACCTGAGCCTCTTATTACGTGGGACCCCCTCCCTCATGCGGAGGCGAACGTAGGTAACTTTGGCCTGGTCAATCCTTAGGTAACTAATGGCGGAGATGAACCACATGAAGAGAGTAACTTGCAGCAAAAAGCTGAAGCCACGATTGAAAACTACACTACTGTTAATAACTCCAATGGTTTACATGCTTCTAACTCCAGGTTTGCCTTATTTTAATACAAAATCAATGTTTCAAGTGAAGTAGTTGTTAGAGTATGTAGTTAACATAAGTTTCATACTGAATTCAAGTGGTAATCATAGAGGAGACACTGCTCACAAACCAATGAAAACAGCAACTGCTTGCTGCTTCTTGTTTTCCATTTGATTGTATAAATTCACTATTTAACTCTACTATTCGATACATGTACAAACATAGTGGTTAAAGTTACTTCTAGCATTTGTGAAGTTGGATTGACTCATCACAGTTTTTGGTTGAGATAAGAATAAGGGATACTAGTTCTAATCTAGATGTCTTCTCTTTTAATTATGCAATTCTTGATGATTATTATCTGATATTTCATTATCTTAATTTGTAGGTACGTGGTGAGGTAAATGGATCAGAAGTATAACAATGGAAAGGTGGAGGCTATGTTTTGGTTTTTGCATCATTATGTGGGTTGTAGCTAAGTTAGGTTTATTATAGAAAGTTGGAACAATGGTTTAGTGCATACTTATTTTGTAATTTGTCCTTTAGGATGAAATTTGTAATGCTACTTTTTCTGTCAATTGAATTTTTTTTATTATCAATATTTTGTTTTACTTATTCATTGATTTATTTATGTATCATCATTATTATCAATAAATTATTATTGTTAAATTAAATGTAGCCGTCGCATTAGGTGTCTATATAGTGTTTTTTTTTTTACAATGGCGTTGCATCAGGTGCCTATATAATACTTTTGACAATGATGTTTCATTTGTTGTGACTGTTGCATTATGTCACCAACCTGTCGCAAAAGGGATTGTTGCATTAGTTAACAAATGTTGCATTAGTAGTGAACCGTTGCATTAGATATCGTTCTAATGCAATGGTCAGGCACAAGCGTTGCATTAGAACACTTTCTCATTGCATTAGACCTAATGCAAGGCAAGAGGATGCAATGGTCAAACTCCGTTGCATTAGACCTAATGCAACAAGTATTGACCACTATGGAAACAAATTTATGCGTTGCATTAAACTTGAAATGTAGTAGTGATGTGATGACCAATTTTGCGCACCTCGTGGCATCTCGTTCCCGTTAGTGTCATCACGTGACCATTCCCCCCTCGAGTCTAGGCGTCATGGCACCACATGGTAATACACATTGGTCAAGCATTGACCTCCTCGATTTGCACCGCCATGTGGTGACCATTTCAATTGTCCCGATCGCCCTTGTGGCTCGGACTAGTGTGAGTACCATTTAGTCTCAAACCAGTAATGTCTTGTCCCATGTCATCCCGATTATATTCCGGTGAGCCAAGGAGGCTCCTTGTCCCCATAAACTTTATGTTAGAACCCTCAAGGCCATTTCCCGTCATCCTAGAAAGTCCGTTTGGAAAGTGAGTCAATCACTCACCTCTTCCCGAAAGTCCGTTTGAATTGAGTCAACCGAAGTCAGGTTCGTCTTTTCCTCTCAGAATTCTAAACCCGTTCGAACTACGGTGACTTGAGCCTCTCATCACATGGGACCCCCTCCCTAGTGGTGAGGGAAACGTTGGCAACTTCAGCCCGGTCAATCCTTATTAAAAAAAAAAAAAACGAAAAAAGTGTGAGTCTTTTACTCAAATAAAAAAAATGTTTCATAAAAAGATGTGTTAATCTTCATTTCAAACAAATGATTTTTTTTTAAAAAAAATGTTTGCGAGTCTCTCACTCAAAACAAAAGTGTGTCTTTCCAAAAAAAAAAGGAGATCAAGTTTTCTTAAAATAAAAAGATCAAGTTTCTCCTAAAAGGCTAATCTGCTAATGAAGCGTTCTTCTCAAATCCTGGTCATAATTTCACCTTCAGGATTAATATGCTAAATTCCTTCGTGGTTTTTTCCATTAGAAACCTTGCCCAAGGAAATCACCAAAAGGAGATGGCCAAAGCAACCCGGCAATTACAACACCAAGCCAAGTGGAGACCTCGCGACATCTTTCCCGATGACACGGAACCCGAGTTCCCCATGGAAGACATGGAATACGCCGCCGACAACCCCTCCAACAATTGAGGAAGAAAATGGACCATCGCACTTCATAGGAACCCATCCCTTAAAAAAAAAAAAAAGAGTCTTCCAGCCTCGTAGGATCTAGACTTCCACCAAAGTCCGTCTCGAGCTGTGTCTTCTTATTTTTACAAAGGTCCACACTTGGGACATGTATGTATAAAATTATCTAAATAAAAGAGTCATTTTCCTTCCCTTATCTCTAGACTTGAGACATTATTTGCAATGTACATTTACTTTTGAAGTTGCCTTGCTTGTTATTATCAATTGATTGCTACGTCCCTAAAATGATGAATTGACTTCTAAGCATACTAGTCAATGACGACTCATTAAGGACGAATGGACCTAACACAAATGAAAATGCTAAATGCGAACAATTAATCTTGATGTGAATAAATGTTGTGATCAATTGGCATAAAGAAACTATTAATGGCAAGTCTTCCTTCATACACATCCCCGATACACATTTCCCGATACACAACCCGATACACCTTTCCTATACAAATTCTTGATGCACATCAAAGGCATCCCAAGACAATGAAAAGTGTAGATACCCCGGGGGGACACTACGGCTTGGCTAGAGCGCGTGAGTTACCTAGGATGTCTAATTGATTTTAGAGTCGCCACCCACGTTTTTGGAGGATTGCGAGAAAACCTAAAGAAAGCTAATTTTTGTACGAAAACCAGAGATTCGGGAGAGAAGGGTTCGGGGGTTAGGTTACGAAATGGGAAGTACTTAAACACCCATTTCGCCCGAGCAAAGTCGGTCTTGTTTGTTCATAATTCACTTTTAAAGATAAATGTATTCTTCCTATTAAAATGATGATAAAAAGGGGTTTTAGAGTTAAAATGTAGGGAGATGACTCCTAGGCCAATTCAATGTAATGAAAGGACCATTGGTGTCATGTCCCAAATGGTTTTGGGTGATTGCACATTTGATTGCAGAAGAAGAAGAAGAAGAAGAAGAAGAAGAAGAAGAAGATAAGTGCTTAAGACATTTACCTATAGTATCCTTCAAAAGAGAACCTCTTGTAAAGCCTTGAAGAAGAGGTTGATTACTTTTGTTGAAGAAATCCCAAAGGAAAGGTCTAGGCAAAGAGTGAGTAAAAAGTCTAAAGTGATGATTTTTCAAGGTCCCTCTCCAATGATGGATTGGAGGGGTTTTTATAGTTGAAAAGTGACTGTTTTTGGAGCCAAACGGAGTCTCCAAGAAATCTTTCTCGGGCAAAATCATGTATAATGAGCAAGGGAGAGATTCTTGGGCAGAATCTGTAACTGAAACGCCCCAGAAGCGCGCGCATCCCACCTAGGCGGCGGAAGGCGCGCGCGTCTGGCCTCAAGGGGCGGAGGCGCGCAACTCTGAGAAGCAATTTTTGACAGAATGGACTAGAAAGTTAGAACTGTTATTCAGTTTAGTCTCGGGACTTAACGGAGTCCATCTGGAACTTAACCAAAGTAACAGAAACTAACAGAAAACACTTAAAAGAGGGAGAAACACAAAACCAAGTGTGCAATCGGGGTGAGCGGTCCGAGGCGGATTGTCTACAGAGCCCATCGGCGGCGTGGATTACGAAGCAAACGCACCGATGAAAGACAGACATCCGCTTAGGACATCACCAAGAAAAGGAAAAGACTCGATAAAAGCAGGAATTTGAAATTGCGGAGGATAGAGGTGCGCTCCCTGTGTGAGCGTCTTTGAGAGATAAGGGTGCGCTCCCTGTGTGAGCGGCTTTGCCAATAGCGGGATCTGTTGGCTGAGAGTGGTATCCGTTTGCTGGAAGCGGGACCTGTTTGCTGATAGCGAGATCCGTTTACTGGAAGCGGGACCCAGAGGACCGTTTGCTGAAGTGCGGGACCCGGAGGACCATTTGCTGAAGTGCGGGACCCAGAGGACCGTCTGCTGAAGTACGGGACTCGGAGGACCATTTTCTGAAGTGCGGGACCCGGAGGACCGTTTGCTGAAGTGCGGGACCTGGAGGACCGTTTGCTGAAGTGTGGGACCTAGAGGACCGTTTGCTGAAGTGCGGGACCCGGAGGACCGTTTGCTGAAGTGCGGGACCTAGAGGATCGTTTGCTTTGGATGGATGTAGATTTTGTTCGATGAAGAAGCGGTGATTCTGTGGCTCATCTCGGACCAAATTGTTGTCGTGAGTCGTACTTTGACTGTTTGACTTTGACTTTTGATGGGGTGCGGGCACAGTTGACTGCGGAGTGCTTTGTCCTGGGATGAATTGTAAAAACTGATTTTTGAGAACTAACGGCGTCTGTTACGAATCTCACTCAGCTTGAAGTGGTGGAGCTGAAAACTCAGATGAACATGGATGTGACACTTTGATTCCCGCGTGAGGAATTGTGTTTGAATTCTTCAGGGAGCAAAGGCGCGTGCGTCTATTCTTCGCTATGGGAAGCGCATGCGTCTTAGTGACATAGCGGGGAGCGCGCGCATTCCGTTCCAGTTCAGCATACATAAACAGACAGTTCACTTTTTCGGCGAGTTTTCAAAATTTCGAAAAGCCCTCCAAATTCTGAACCAAATTTTCACGGAGAAATCACCCCGAAACACTTTCTTGTTGTCCTAGGTGCGATTCTATCATAGAAACGATGTCGGATCGTCAACAATCTCCCCCATTCGAGATGTCACAGGGCGAGGAGCCCGAGGTTGGAATTGAGGCGATGGACCCGAGTTTGCTCACGTATCAGCCGCATACCCATATCTCCCACTTTGTCACAGCGGGATTGGTAAGAATCTTTCATTCTCTTTGTGATTTTCGCACTTTTGGGGCTGCTCTGTTTCGCCCGTATTTTTTTTTTACTGCAACTTCTTTTGTTGATTGTCGCTGTTGATTTACCGCAAGAAACATGTTCGGATACCCCTTTTCATACTCACACACTCGTATGCATGTTGAAGTTTCTGTTTCGGGTTTGTCCGTTTTCTAGCCGTTATGTTGACGAAATTTTCGTTGTTTCTTGTTTCTTTTCAGGAGTGGAGACGCCTGTCGGAGATTCGAGGCGGAGCTCATGGCCCGGTCACCATTTGGAGTAGGCTGCCTGAGAATGTCAGTGCTCGGGTTCAGGCCACCCATTTTGGCCTCTTTATTACCAGTCTGCCGGCGTTGAAGAATGATCCGGATGTTATTCAGGCTCTGAGAGAGATATGGTGGGACACCACCCATACTTTCCATATGCCTATGGGAGAGGTCACGATGACGCCCACTGGTTTCACGGCATTGACTGGTCTGCCGTTTGCGGGGGAGCCTGTCCCTTGTGTTTTGAGAGGGACCCTTCGGACTGCTGACGAGCTGTTGGCCCTGGTTGACTGCGGCTTCCCGGTGAAGAATTACCGAGTCACTTGGGGGAGCATCCGTCGATATTTTAGTATTCTTGCAGCCGAGCCTTTGGGTGTCACTGCTGAGCGGGTCGATGCTGTAGCCCGTTGTTTTATATGGTACCTGTTGTCCCATACTCTGTTTGCCAGTGGAGGGTCATTGGCTTCCTTGGCTTTGCTTGACTTGTTGGTAGACTTGGACCAGGCCGGTCATTATAACTGGGGTACAGCGGGCTTGGCTGCTTGTTATCACGGTATGGATCTGACCAGCCATTCGACCACTAGCTCGGTCAAGGGTTTCAGCCTGTTGTGGGAGGTATACTGCTTTCCTTTTTCTTTTCGGCTTTCTTGTCACCGCTCTACTGTATCCTTGAACTGTCATTTAATTCTGCTCTTGTCTCTGTTATGCAGCTATGGGCCTTTGCTGTCTTGGAGCTGAGGGACTTCAAGATTAACAGAGAGGGTCAGCCCCAGTATCCAGACTGTTTGAGGTGGTCGTATAGGGAGAGGAACGTGAGGACTGGCACTGCTCCCATCAGCCTGCTTTCAGCTCAACGCCACTTGGATTCTTTGAGGCCAGAGGCTGTCGCCTCTTCTTTGTTTCCGTGGAGAGCTGTTTATGCTTTTATTGAACATAGTTCCTGATGTTCCTCCTTTCTGTCCTCGTAATTAGAGGGCTCTTTCAGAGGCAGACTAGGCAGTCTACCTTGCGGGGGTTGATGCTGTCCCTTTCATTCATCTGGAGCAGGATTACGGTTTATTCCGGGAGCATAACCTCCAGCAGGGTTTCATGTTCACCGATCCGAGGGAGACACATGCTGCTCCACAAACTTCGGCTCGATTTTATCCCACCGGTGCTGGATATTGCTTTGATCCCCCTTTGCCTCCTTCATATTATACTTACTCGAACTTTGGGGTGTATAAGGAGCAGAGGGTGATTGTTCCCGAGGATATGTCGCCGGAGAGAGAGCCTCCTGTTCAGGCTGTTGTGGTATATTTTCCTGTCTGTCTTTGCATTTCTCAGTTCCAGTCTCGCTTCTCTGTTCTTCGTATTGATGCAACTTCCTTTTTCTGTTCTCTGCTGCAACAGGTACCTGTAGCTGCTTATAGGCACTTAGGCAGACAGAACAAAGGGATGAGGAGGAGACTCCGTCAGCTGGAGGAGAGGGTGCTAGGGCTGTGCAGAGATATTGCTGCCATGACTAGAGATGCTGCTGGTGTTGTCTCTGGTGCTGCGAGAGGAGCTGCCCGAGGTGCTCGGGGCATGGGACGAGGCTGCAAGGATGCTGCACTGGACATTGATGAGGCTGTCTCTTCGGCGAGGCAGTCACTGAGCAGGAGTCTGAGCCGAGGAGGTAGCCATAGTAGGAGTCTGAGCCGAGGAGGTAGCCAGAGCTGGGGTGGTGCTAGTTCATCAGGGAGAGCTGCCAAGAGGACCCGGCATGATGTTGTGGTGGAGACATCTGAGGTGGAAGAATCCGTTGATGATGATGATGATGATGATGACGAGGAGACTGAGAGCGGCAGTGGGGGTGGGCACGGTCCTGCCGATGATGATGACTCTGAGTAGCCTTCTAGAGAGGACGAGAGATTGAAAACATTTTTATTTACCTATAATAAACATTTAGCATGTATTTACAATCCTAGCTATTTACTACGCTTTTTAGTTATCTGTCTAGACTCGTTCCTAAGCGCCGACTCTTCACAAAAAAATGTGTGCCCAAATGTGTTCATTATGGTTGCTTGAACTCCTTTTCTGTGCTGGGATCTGATTTCTTGCAGGTTGAAGGCGTTTGAACGTGCCTGAGCTTATTTCTTGAACTGACAAGGGCATGTTCTGTTTCTGTCTGCTGTTAAACGCGCGCGCGTCTGGCTTTGGTCGCGGGGGGCGCGCGCATCTGGAATCGCTTGTCGGAGGCGCGTGCTTCTGGCTTGCTGAATTCCAGCCCCTTTCTTTTCTGAGCAGGGCACTCCAACAGCTATAAATTCAAACCATTTTCGATCAGAATGATCACACAGCAATATTCTGCATCCTTTCTTTTACTCTATACCTCAAAATTCTTGTAGCAATGGCCCCGATGACCTTTACTTTTGAAGTTAAATTTTCCGTTCCCGAAGGTGATAAGTCCGTCCCCATTGCTCCAATTGTGAAGACGCGTCCTAGCGTCTTTGATCGTTTGGGAAGACCAAGTGAGGATGTTGTTGCCGTGGATTCCGTGAAGCCGGTGGTCCATGTGAGGGATTATAGGCCTCGTTTTTTGCCTAGGAAGAAGAAAGGCAAGGGAAATTCTTCCCATGTGTGGAAGCGTCCCGTAGTTGTTCCGGTCAAAGCTCCTTCTAGCAAGGGTAAGGAGAAGGTTGTTGATGAAGCTCCATCTCGCCCGAGTGTCTTTTCTCGCCTTGGTGGTCTCGAGAATGCTCCGCCTCCCTCCAAGAAGACTAAAGTCCGTCCCCAAAAGCGATGGGTTCCCAAACTGAAGAAAGATTAAATATTTCTTTGTACCCCACGAGATTGCAATTTGGAATAGACCACTTATTAGGATTTAATGTTTTAAGTCATTTAGTAGCTCAACATTTCCGTTGTAATGATAAGAATGATTCAAGAAATGAATAAAAATTGCATCTCGTTAATTCAAAATGGTTTGGGTATTTGTTTATGTTTTAGACCGCACCCGAAGGTTGCCTACGTTCCTCCAGTGTAGAGGCTCAGGTCTCCGTAGTTCAAACAAACGAAGACCATTTTTTTTTTTTTTTGCACCCTGTTTTTTGCCTAGACCGCTCTTTCGGGTTTTCAATCTAGCGGGCTTCTTTTTTGCACGTGCTCTAATTTTTTCCTAGGCCGCCCTTGCGGGTTTTCAACCTAGCGAGCTTTTTTTTTTTTTTTTTTGGTCTTCGTTTATTAGACGTAAAATCTCTTCAATTTGTCGAGGTTGACTTCCTTTGGCAGTTGATCTCCGTCTAAGTCCACAAGTCCGACTGCACCGCCGCTTAGTATCTTCTTGACTACGTACGGACCGATCCATAGGGGTCCCTATTTTCCAAGGGGGTTCATGGCATTAGGAGGGTGTTGTCTTAGGACTAAATCTCCCATACTGATGTTTCGGGGCTTTACCTTTTTGTTGAAAGCCCTAGCCATTCTTTGTTGATAGGCCCTCGTACGCTCGATTGCCCTTAGCCTTTTCTCGTCGAGTAGGGCTAGCTGATCATATCGACTTTGCATCCAATCGACTTCGTTGACTTGGTTCTCGAGGAGGACCCGTAGGGATGGGACTTCGAGCTCTATTGGTAGTACAGCTTCGGAACCATATACCAGTGCATAAGGAGTTTCTCCAGTCGCTGTCCGTATCGATGTGCGGTAGCCCCACAACGCTAGAGGTAGCTTTTCGGGCCAATCCCTTCCAGTGGAGGCCATTTTCTTCACAATGGTCTCGATGGTCTTATTAGCTGCCTCGACCGCGCCGTTTGCTTGAGGGCGGTATGGAGATGACTTGTGCTTAGCCTGTGCTTCGACCCATTTTGTAAAATAGTCCACGGCTACTAGGACGAAAGATTGTCTGTTGCTTCCAGTAGGGTGAACTTTGCCGATGATGTCTATGCCCCAACAAGAGAAAGGCTAAGGCGTAGTCATATTGTAAAGCTGTGAGGGTGGAGCGTGCTGTAGATTGGCATGGAATTGGCATTTGGCGCACCTCTTGACTTTCTCGATGCAGTCCCTTTCCATGGTACTCCAATAATAACCCATGCGGAGTATCTTCTTGACCAACATAAACCCGTTCATGTGGGGCCCACATTCACCTTCATGGATCTCATGCATGATTTCTTGAGCTTCGGTCTCATTTGCGCATAGGAGATTGATCCCTTCGTAATGCCTTTTGTAGACTCGGTCCCCAATCAGTACATATCGGGAGGCTAGTCTTTGCAATGCCAGTGAAGCGATGGTGGCTAGTGCATCAGCAAAACGGTTTTTGTCCCTTGGCAGGTAATTGAAGGTGATTTCTTGAAACTGTTCAACCAACTCCTCGAGATGTTGACCATACCATTGCAGAGTCGAGTCTTGGATCTTCCATTTTCCAGATGTCTGATTGATGATGAGCAAGGAGTCACCGAATACTTCTAAACTTGTGACATTTCTTTCGAGGGCTGCTTCGAGTCCTGCTATGCAAGCTTCGTACTCAGCGGTGTTGTTAGTGGCTTCAAATTCAAGGCGGATAGCGATTGGAGTATACATGTCCTTTGGATCAACAAGTAACATCCCTATGCCATATCCATGCTTATTGGCTGCGCCATCGAAAAAAAGTTGCCACTTGTTTTCTTCTGTTGTAGCACAAATTAAATGCTCCTTGGGGAACTGTACATCTTCCCCCCTTCACTTTGTCACACGGAAATTCAGCAAGCTGATCACTGAACACTTTCCCCCTGATGGATTTGAGTGTGACGTAAGTGATATCGTAGCCGGCGCATGAAATACCATTTGGCTATTCTTGTTGACATGAAAGGCTTCTCGAAGATGTAACGGAGCGGGTCCACTTTTGCTACCAACTTGATTGGGAAGGCCTCCATATAATGCTTGAGATTTTGAGTAACCCAAACCAATGCAGCACAAGTCTTCTCTAAGACAGAGTAGTTCTTTTCAGCTCCTTGAAACCGGCGGCTGACAAAGTAGATAGCATTCTCTTTTGTGGAGTCTCGCTGTTCTTGTGCTAACATAGCCCCTAGGGCTTCATCATTGACAGTGAGATAGAGCAAGAGAGGCTTCTGTTTGTGTGGTGGGACTAAAACTGGAGGGCATGTCAAGTAATGCTTCACTTGGTCGAAGGCTTCTTGGCACGCATCGGTCCATTCTAGAGCCACATTCTTTTTTTAGTAGCTTGAAGATTGGCTCACACATGGAAGTGAGTTGGTGCACAAACCGACGGATGTATTGAAGTCTGCCCATGAAACCTTTGATTTCTTTCTGCGTCTTTGGGGGAGGCATGTCAATGATTTCCTTGATCTTGGAGGGATCGGCTTCAATTCCTCTTTCAGTGACCACGTAACCTAGAACCTTTCCTCTGATGACCCCAAAAGTGCACTTTGCGGGATTGAGTCTCATCTTGTGTTGTCGAAGTCTTTCAAAGAATTTGCGAAGGTCGATCAAATGTTGACCATTGGTCCCCTTCGAATGGATGATCATGTCCTCTACATAGACCTCGATCTCTTTATGAATCATGTCATGGAACAGATCAGTAACAGTCCTCTGGTAAGTAGCCCCAGCGTTCCTTAGTCCGAACGGCATGACTGTGTAGCAGAAAGTGCCCCACGGAGTTGTGAAAGCTGTCTTGTGTTGATCCTCTTCGGACATGAGAATCTGATTGTAACCGGAAAAACCGTCCACAAATGAGCGGACTTCATAGTTGGCAGTTGAATCGACGAGCATGTCAATGTTTGGTAGTGGAAAATCATCTTTCAGGGAAGCTTTATTCAAATCACGGAAGTCCACACAAACTCGAACCTTGCCGTTTGCCTTTCTGACTGTCACAATGTTGGCTAGCCAAGTCGGATACTCAATGACTTTGATGAAACCCACACTGAGGAGGTTTTCAATCTCTTCTTTGACTTGTAGAGACCATTCTGGCTTGATCTTTCTGAGCTTCTGCTTTACTGGCTTGGCGTCCTCTCTGATCGGAATTCTGTGCTCCGCGACCTTTCTGTCCAAACCCGGCATGTCTTTGTATGACCATGCGAATACATCCACAAATTCTCTAAGAAGTGCAATCACTTTGTCTTTGTCTTCCCCCTTGAAGAAGCTACCAATCTTTGTTTCTTTCGGCTCTTCGTCGGTACCCAGATTAACAAGATGCAATTCCTCATCGGCCCCTGGACCATTTTCACCACGACAACAGACCTGTTGAGCTAGTTCATTTAGGTATGTTATGTTTTCGTGGTCTATTTCATCATAATTTGAATCGTTATTAACTTGTTCATTAAGTTCGTTATTAGTTAATTCATCATTATGATGTTTGCAATCTCGGGGTACTCAGAAATATCGAATTTTTCATTAGCAAAGAAAGGAAACACACGCTCGGCTATTGCCTACATATCCTCTTGGGTGAGGGCATTAGAAACACTCTCGGACTCGAAAGTAAGTGTGAGCCGCTCTTCCTTTGTTTCTGTACGGGGTATGCAACCCATTTCTCGGACCAAGAAATCTTCGGACACTAAGGGCCCCTTCGTTGAATACCAGTTATTGATTGGCTCGGAGCTTGGCGGGATCTCACTGATGGTTTCCTTTCTGACAACGGTGTCGTAGATGGCGTTGACTTGACAATCGTCCATGATGGCAAATTCTTCGAACATGGAGGCTAGATCGGATAATTCTTCCCCCACGGTAATCTCTACCTCGGACTCTATAGTCACTTTCTTGCCCCACCACTCTCGGGGTGACATTGGAGTAGGCTCCCTTTCTTGTGTCGGTATTTCACAATCAGTGAAGATCTCGAGACCGGGCTTTCTGACGCCCTTGTCGTTAACCCACGGTTCGGGAAAGATCATGTACGGGACATCTTCCCCTTGGCGAACAAAGTAACCGTTTAGTGTGTAGTGGTAAGGTCTCAAGTCAGGGACTTCATATTGTCGACCTTCTTTGC
This sequence comes from Campanula takesimana, assembly GCA_026119855.1. NCBI lineage: Eukaryota > Viridiplantae > Streptophyta > Magnoliopsida > Asterales > Campanulaceae > Campanula > Campanula takesimana. The sequence continues at coordinate 96,619 of JAOWBW010001683.1, read as the reverse complement.
GAGCTTGGGTATTTTGATTCTTGACTGCTTGCTCGTATTTCAAGTCATCTTTAGTGGGCTCGTACCCCAGACCAAACTTGTTCTTTACAAAAGGAATTTCTACGGGGTGTAATATCCCTTGTTGATGCTTCCCTAGGCCTAGACCGGGGAAGTGATTCATGTTCCTCATCATGCGGAGGATTTTAGGATTGCCGAGGGTCCATTGTTTGTTTCCCTCTTATTTGTCGATGGTGTTGACGACGGAGAGAGTGGCATCTTCTATCCCGTGTTGGACTTGGTGAACGGGTTGTCCCCCACTTCTGTGGATGGTGACATTCTCGGCCATGATGGTGACTATCTCGTCCCCATTTCTGATCTTGACACACTGATGGAGAGTGGAAGGTACCGCATTGGAACTGTGGATCCAAGGTCGGCCCAGGAGTAAGTTGAATGAAGCAGGGACATCAAGTACTTGGAATTGGACGGGCATGATCATGCTTCCAAATTCGATATCAACTTCTATCATTCCCATGACCGTACGGGCAGTGCTGTCGTACCCTCTAATGACTTGTGCGAAGGGTTGTAAATCGGAGTTTTTGAGCCCAGTATGCCCATGACTCGGCTAGGCATTAAGTTGAGTGCAGAACCACCGTCTACTAGAACCCTTGAGATGGGTCTCCCCCTTGCCCTTACTTTGAGGTAGATGGCTTCATTGTGTTCGGACCCAAATGGCGGGAGGTCTATGTCGGCAAAAGTGATGACATTGCCGAAGTAAATGTGACCTATCATTGCTGTGAGGTCCTCAGGAGTCGTGTCGAGAGAGACTGATGTGTCATCTAAGTTCTTGATGACGAGGTCTCGGTGTTTCTTTGATGATGCAATAAGGTCCCAGATGGATATGTTGGCTTGCGTCTTCTTGAGTTGTGTTAACAAAGGATCTTCGGGTATGTCGCGTGTTTGCGATCTTTGAGAAGAGGTGTTGGTTGCTGCGGTATTGGGAGGGATTGCGCTCGTTGTTACTCGGCCACCGCGAGTGAGCACGTTCACGGTCCCTTGTAGCTTCTTCTTCCTATTCTCTAAGACTTCCCTCATAATCTCATCATAAGTCACAACATAACAAGAATTATCAAGTTTATTCATATCATCGGAGCCCTCATTCACAATTGGGATCGAATGAGTGGTTCCTTCAAACTCTCCTACCTCTATTACACTGACACCATCCTCATTAGGTATTATGAATTCCTTCTTGTCTATGAGGTCTTCGATGGTGTTGCGGATGGAGAAGCAATCCTCGGTGAGGTGGCCGGTGCATTGATGGTAGTCACACCATTTGTGGTGAGCATGATTGGCACGGAGCGGTTGTGGTTGCTTGTACCCTTGAAGAGGGGTGATTTGTCCCTTGGCCTTTAGAGATTCATAGGCCTCGGTGATGGTCATGCCGTTGAGAGGAGTGTAGACGCGGTTGTTTTGGAACCGCTTGCCTTGTGGTGGGGGAACCTTCTTGTAATTCCCCTTGTCAGTAGTAACGGCATTGACAGAAGCCTCTTTGTTTGAACTAGAGGCGGCCTTGTATCGGTAAGTAGGAGTGTCCTTTTTAATCTCCTTGGGTAAGTCATCCATGCGTACCCCCGCCTTATACATTTGGGAGAAGTCGGAGTAGCAAGCCCCACTTAGGTGGGTGCGGAGATCAATCTTGAGACACTTGAGAAAGATGTCCATTTGCTCTTTTGTGTTTGGCCTCTCAACAATTTTAGAGAGCTTGTCATTCCATCTCCTTGTGAAGTCAATGAAGGACTCGTTGTCTCTTTGAGTGGTGTTCTCGAGCTCTTTCCTTGTGGGCCGGTGAGTGGTGTTGCCTTGATATTGATTTTTTAAGGCAAGCATAGCGGCATCCCAATCAAGACGGACGGTGAGCGGGAGAGTTGCATACCAATCCTTTGCCGCCCCCTCGAGAGTGAGAGGAAAGCATTGAGCCATAACTTTTGGGGAGACCTTCTTCGGAACCATAGCCCAAATGTAAGTCTCGATGTGAGCCATCGGGCATGAGTTTCCCTTAAACTTGCTAATGTCGGGCATCTTGAATTTGTCGGGGAGAGCGGCCATCGTGCTCATGAGGATGGATGACTGATAAAGGCTTGTGTTGGAGTCTTTTCCCATGTTGAGGCCGTCGAATTTCTGATCAATGTAGGCCATGATGGAATCGACCATTTTGGGGTCGCTGTTGTCGGTGCTTGGTTTCCCCACTTTTTTGGTGCGGGTGCTGACATATGGGCTTTCAAACAAACCCTCGGTCCACTCGGATTCCTCATTGTCATTAACCCCCTTGTTCTTGGAGAGCTTGAGGAGCTTGGCTTTCAGTTGGTCAACCTCGGCCTCGTGGGCCTCCCTTTGACTGTCGACATGAGCTTGCCACAAGGCTTCTTTGGTTTGAGCCTCTTGGTTAAGGGTAGAGACTTGTTGTTGGAGTCTTTGAACCATGGCAGAAAGCTGTTCGAGAGTCATGGCGTTGTAGGTGCTGGAGTCGCCGGCCATAGGGATGGCCAAAACTGGTTCCGGGCCCGGTTCCAGTTCGGAACCGCCGGTTCCGGTTCGGCAAAAGGGTGACCCTTAACCGGCCCGCGCTTACCCCGGTTCCGGTTTGGCACAATCCGGTTCCGGTTCGGTCCGGTTCCGGTACGGTTCCGGTCCCCCCCCTTTAAAATTATTGAAAAACAAGAGATTTTCGGTCCGGTTCCGGTCCGGTTCGGCATATATGTGATCCTGAACCGGCCCGTATGCCTTACGGTTCCGGTTCGTCCGGTTCCGGTTTCCTCCCCGGTTTGCTCCGGTTCCGGGCTTTTCCGGTCCGGTTTTCCGGTTCCGGTTTTCCGGTTCGGTTTGGTCATCCCTAGCCGGCCATTGATGATGTAGAAGCTGTTGGAGTGATCGGTTCACGGACAAGCCTGTTGGATGAATCCTTGTAGATGCGGAGAGTACCAATCAGACCTATAATTGGAGAAGTAGCCCTTGTCAGTCTCGGTTCACACTTTCGGTCCATGAAGAGGTTGAGAACACACAGTTGGGCACACGACTCGAACCACATAAGAAAAAAGACTCTTTTTTATTTTATTTTTTTACTTTATAAGTCGGAGGGAATGGGTCCCTTTTGGGGTTTCTAAGAAGATAATGGAATCGTCACACTAGTATATAGACCATCTCGCGGTCCCATATACTCATCGGATTCCATCGCGCTTGTGAATCCTACATGTGTCGGGATTAAACTAAATTAATGTAGTAAAGCATAAATGTCACGCCCCGAAGTCCGACATTGGACAAACCTCGAGAAGTGATGAACAAAACCGAATACCAATCAAGACCCCAAAATGAGAACTGAATTTTTTCCTTTTCTTATAACAAACCAAAACTACACAATACACATACTTGGAGCGAGTACATCAGAGCAACTATCCTCTGACCAAAACACAAACTTGAAACAAACTCCAATATATACAAACTCTCTAACTTTAACAATTTTACAAAAGCTTGCATACAAAAACAAAATCACATAATGTCCAAAAGACTAAAGCTCCACTCTTAACTTCACAAATGTACTGCAAAACCGTCATAGTCAAAACTGCACTCCACCTGGAAGGGAAAGGGGTAACGAAAAGGGTGAGCACAAATTGCCCAGTAAGAGACTTGCCAACACAAAAGGGTGTGGCACTGTATAGAAACCCAACCAAGAACGAATAGCAATAACAAACCTAACCACCCAGTATATAAGGGAGGAGCCGAAAGAGTACAACCGAATCAAACATCAAATCAAAGTTCCGAAGTCAAATTCCATTAAACACTTGAGTTGGCCAAATGCCCAAAGTCAAAGTTGATTCTTCGTCATAGTTTCACTTGCGCAAATGACACTATGACTAGGAATCACAAATATAACAACCGGTGTTAAAGTCATCTCTTGTTGAGGAATCAAATATCAAATACTCAAAGTGTAAATGGCAGAGTAGCAAAAACGAATAACCGAATCCAAATGAGTTGATCCAATAAACGATCACGAATAACAAAGCAAAGTAATCCGATAATTCCGAAGCCAAAGAATGAAAGGGTACAAGGTTGACAAGACCCTTACCTCGAATCTGAGCTAATCCAAATCAAAGTACTCAACTCAACTCGGCTTACTCTTGTCAATCTAAGATATCCAAGAGCATCAATCAATAGTACAAGAGTTAGCATCAACTAAAACACGTTTAGTGATTAACAACAAATAGCATTTCCTGTGAACACTATAACAATTATCCAATTTAGGTGCAACAATAACTATAGAATCAGCTTATAAAACTACCACACATAGAAAATACTGCAAAAACAACTCAATTTAGACCCAAGAGTCATCAAATTATGAATCCGGATGGATGAGGTATTGTTTATCACAAGTTCGATCAATTTCAATTTGTTTCCAAGTGCATCAGTCACGAAAAATACTAAATCTGATACAGTTTTATGAAATTTATCCGCCAGATAATAATTTAAAAGGCAAGAGCATGAAAATTTAATGAATTTAGGCTCAAAAATAACTTAATTCCGAATCTATATGATTTAGTTATGAATTTCCTAAGTAAAACTACTTTTAACGACATATACGGTAAACTGCTGCAAAAGAAACTGTGTTTATGATAGAATACAAAACTATTTTATTTCTGAGATTTATCTCATCGTAAAGCTCTCGAGAAAATAGCCAAGTTGGACTCAAGAATGACTTCATTCCGTTTTAAAACGAAGAAGTTATGAGTTACTAAGGTTCATTAAGATTTCTTAACATCACAGGGGTCAGACTGTAAATTTTATAACTAAAGGTACCATACTGCAATTTCCGAAATTATACTTCTTCAACCTATCACCACCTATGAACTGGCTGCCCAAACATCAAACAGAACTGAGCCTATGTTATGCAGAATTCATACCAAAATATTCTAACATTTAACAAATCTCTAAATTTCAAAACTATGTATTTCCATCGTTAAATCAAACTCATCTTTTTTTTTTTACTAACTACACACACTCTGGAAACCAACACACAGCACAAATACACACGCACATACATAAAACACTTGCAAACACATCCCCCAAATAATAATTAATGATACAAATCTCTATCTTATTTCTTTAATTAATGAATTAGATGTTTCAAATGAATTCATATGAACTATATATACCTTGCTCAATAGCTGTCTTCTCTCTCTGTCTCACGCTCTCTCTCTACTTGGTGGAAAGATAAATGAAAAACTGATAGAGGGATAGAGGAGAAGGAAACTCACGGCTGGGGCTTCACCATGATAAGCACAACAATTTTGGATGGGAGATTGGGAGCTGAGTCGCACAAAAAGGAAATGACATTGTCTACTTGAATTACACCTCATGCTTCATATTACTTGCTGGCACTTTTTACTTCTTTATCTTGATCCTTTTTTTATTATTATTATTATTTTTATTCTTTAACCATATTACTAATATACCCCTAAGCTATAAACATTAGATAACTGACGCATAAATATGGTACAATCTAACAAATTTACTACTCTATTTGTTTCAAAACAAAGTACTCATTATTAAATTACTATATTGAATTATATTTAAGAAGTTACTCCTTCCTTCCCAAAATAACTTGTACTAATTATTAAATTAGTATATTGCGTTATATTTAGAAAGTTACTCTTTCCGTTCTAAAATAAAGTACTCACCTTCGTCTCAAAACAAAGTACTTATTTTGAGATTTTGGGTGTCCCATTTAAAAGCACAATCTTTTACAAAAATAGAAATATGTAATATTTCTTTATTAATGATACCCACATGCTATACTCATAACAACTATCCCTTTAAGTTTAATAGTATTCAAAATAATATATTGACGAACTTTAAAATTAAAGCACCAAAATCAAAAGTAGTCATTTGCACATTTATATATGATCAAATATATGCATTTCAAAATGGATTAGTTAATCGGGGTGTCACATCCTCCCCACCTTAAGAGAATTCAGTCCCTGAATTCAAAAACTCGATGTCTCAAACAATTAGGTAATTTTTTATTCATAATACTCACAAATGAAATCACCTTCTTTCTCAAATTTCTTTCATTTTAATTGAAAACCAGAACGAGTAGCTCGCATAACAAATCTGAACTATATCAATGGTTCATATCGAAGAAAAAAAAAATGATTTCGCTAAATATCTCATCAAAAGTAATTTATGGATTACGGTATAATCTAACAATATTTTTTTTTTCGTAAGTAAAATCTCGCTAGTCCTTTAATATACGGCTGGTCCAAACCTCTAACAGATGAATAGATTTTGCTAACTGACTCACAATGACCTATATGGAATAATGTCCTTCCATGGTTCAAGGAAATCTCAAAACAAAATCCATCAAGGTGTTCGCACTACAACTTAAGATTATGTAGTGGTTACAAGATCCCTCGAGCCTCTGATGTTTAGCCTTAACTTGCTAACATAGTAAACTCTTCGATGCATACTCAACAATCTCTCTTTCCATATCTAGATTCCAATCATGTTTGTGTGATTCCATGTACATTATGATATTATCAAAAGTTGACCGTTTAGTTGAATTTGAGATCTTCATTCATTGCTTCATGTTTCAAATCAATACCCGCGAGAACGGACCATCAATTACAGATCTTTATCACTCAATCAAAATCAAGGGTAAAGTCGGACATCTCATAATGTTGAACTTCAATCTTGATAGTAGTCGAATTTAGAGCCTCTATTTGTATCTATATCATCTTAATCATCTCTAACAATGAAGGTTATTCGGTCTTCCTAAATATCTCAAGGAACGTTGAATTCTAATTTCTAACTCCAGCCTTTGTATACCCACTAATAAGTTTTGTATATCCACTAATAAGATCTTTTATATCCACTAACGAAGGCCTTCGTTATGCGATAAGAGAAGCCAAAATCTCCACCCTTTCGACTTGGTGCATCCTCTAAAACGGTTGCTTTCCCAGGGTGATAGAAGATAGTACAACTAAATCTTTGAGCAGCTCCAACAATCTCATATGTCGCATATTGATTTCTTTTTAAGATTTTTAAGATGTCACGAAGTGCACACAATTTCATTCCAATGATGCATTAAAACGTAATCTAACCCTTATATGATGTATCGCTGTATATCGCTAATCCTCCTGTTTCAAAAGATATTAATTGTATAAATGCAGCGATTAATCGCTCTTATAAGTCTGAGAACGTTCACATTCGATTGACCTTTCAAAAATCAGTTTGTTCTGAATCGATCGAGACATATCAATACGAGACAATCCCTTCATAAATCTGCGATAGTACCATTTGTTAATCAAAATTCACAGTTCTTCAAACTCGCAAATGATTTCTTGTCTCTTAGCATTTGTAACACCATTTTCAAATGTTGTTCATGGTCATCTACACACCATCAAAATATATTAGAATCTCATCTTGTGGAGTTCTCGACAATCAAGGCAAAGTCTCAAAGATCCCTATGTTTTCTTTACAAACAAAACTGAAGCACCCAAAGTGAAACACTCTGCTCAATAAAACCTCTTTCGAAAAGCCTTTGTAGTTGATCGTTAACTTTCCTTCAATTGCATTGATGACATTCTATACAAAATCTTTGATATAGGTACATGTTTTGAATAAGTTCAATACAAAACTCGATTTCTTTAGCTGGAGGGGAACTGAGAAAATCCTCTAAAAATATGTAGGTATACTCTTTGACAAATGGTATTTCATTCAAAGTATATATATCCACTTAAGTAACAATGAAATGTGAGATATAACCCTAGTAACCCTTTCTCAGTAATCTTTAACCTCTCAAGGGTGAAATTAAATTATCACCGTCCACTAATTTATCTCACATAAAAGAGAACCGAGACCGACTAGCCAAATCAAAAGCAACTTTCTTCGAGTGACAAACAATTTTAACATGATGCACAATGAGCCGACCAATTTCAAATACCACATCAAAATGATCTTAATGCTAGGAAATCAAGTTTTCAAGAAATCTCCTATCACATAGTTTTACCGAACAAAACTTTTTGATCATAAAGGCACATAACAAAGTACCACTAGGGTAGCAAATGGTAATTCCGAATTCAAAGTTTAAGGTCTAAAACACAAATTATGAGCCATAGTATACGATGAATGAATGCATAGCACAGAAAACCAAATCGTAAGGAAATATCTCAAGAGAAATAGGGAGTGTACCTGTGAAAAAAATGTTGGAGCCTCTAACTTTACCGAAGTTATAGCCAAAACCTTCTCTCTAAATGCAAACTGTATTTTCACCTGAGCAACCCCGTCCTAGTGGTGGATAGGAGTGCTTGTTATGAAATTGACAATCCTTCAACACAATACAAATCCTACAAGAGTTATAGCATGTTCCCATCCATTTGTAACACGAGTCAACACCATGCTTCTTCCCACAAAAATAACAAGAGATCAGAGTAATCTGAGATGCCACCACTAAAATCCTCTTTGGTGAATTAGTTTATGCTCATTTTGTAACTACTGATCATATACTTTCCTTTATCCTCGCGATTGGACCTAGAATCCCTTATGTCCTCTACATCATATTCAACTATCATTACTTGTCCCACAATTGCAACGTATAGATTTAAATTGAGGCAATTAATTGAACTCTGATATGTGCCTTCAATCATCCCTCAAAATTCTTGGTTCTCTGGAACTTGTTATCTACCGGTACATGAAAATAATGGGGGAATTCAGTAACCTTGTTGCATATTAAGTCATAGTCATCTATCATTCCTCAAGGTCAATTAATCATTTTGTTTTGCCTCCATGCTCAGTCATAAGCAGAAAATACTTCTTCTGAAACACATCGAGAAACAATTAACATGTTCTTTGCTCATGTGGAACCCCAGAGCTTAAACTCTTTTGGTTAATATTTACCACTAACATTTTTTCATACTAACATCTGGCCAACAAATTACACTTTCTGAGATTCAGTATACATTGATGTGATCAAATATCTACTCCGTAGTGTCTACCCAATGCCCACACCACTAGGACTAATCAAACCTGCAAACTTTATAATCCACTTCAAGAAGTCCAAAGAATCTTCATTTTATCTTTTACGTGATGACATAGTCGCTGCACCATAGTCTTTAGTACAGTTTATAATACAAAGCATAACATAACATTAATATGCCACATAATTCACATTAGGTTCTTAGGACATTATTGTGGGATTGAAACTTTTTACTCAAATGCGATCATTATGTGTGGTCCAACTATAGTTAAATCAACCTAGTTAAGTGGGTAGGTCAAACTACATTCATACCAACCTAGTTCTTATCGAACACCATTGGTAATCAATTCAGGGGCCCTTCTGAATTAACTTCAATGGCTTTCGATATAAAGTCATAGCCAGTTATTAAGTGTTTCTCTTTTGTTTTAAGCATAACAAACATATATCATACATTGCAAATTCAAATCTTCGAAATTTTCCAAACAATACCGATTCCCAGGCAAATTCAATACCAGTTCACTATCACCCTATGGCTCTAGACGACCAGATGATCATAAACATATACTCTCACATTCAAACCTAAGGCTCTAGACCAAAGGATCATAACCTATGCTCTGATACCACTCTGTCACGCCCCGAAGTCCGACATTGGACAAACCTCGAGAAGTGATGAACAAAACCGAATACCAATCAAGACCCCAAAATGAGAACTGAATTTTTTCCTTTTCTTATAACAAACCAAAACTACACAATACACATACTTGGAGCGAGTACATCAGAGCAACTATCCTCTGACCAAAACACAAACTTGAAACAAACTCCAATATATACAAACTCTCTAACTTTAACAATTTTACAAAAGCTTGCATACAAAAACAAAATCACATAATGTCCAAAAGACTAAAGCTCCACTCTTAACTTCACAAATGTACTGCAAAACCGTCATAGTCAAAACTGCACTCCACCTGGAAGGGAAAGGGGTAACGAAAAGGGTGAGCACAAATTGCCCAGTAAGAGACTTGCCAACACAAAAGGGTGTGGCACTGTATAGAAACCCAACCAAGAACGAAAAGCAATAACAAACCCAACCACCCAGTATATAAGGGAGGAGCCGAAAGAGTACAACCGAATCAAACATCAAATCAAAGTTCCGAAGTCAAATTCCATTAAACACTTGAGTTGGCCAAATGCCCAAAGTCAAAGTTGATTCTTCGTCATAGTTTCACTTGCGCAAATGACACTATGACTAGGAATCACAAATATAACAACCGGTGTTAAAGTCATCTCTTGTTGAGGAATCAAATATCAAATACTCAAAGTGTAAATGGCAGAGTAGCAAAAACGAATAACCGAATCCAAATGAGTTGATCCAATAAACGATCACGAATAACAAAGCAAAGTAATCCGATAATTCCGAAGCCAAAGAATGAAAGGGTACAAGGTTGACAAGACCCTTACCTCGAATCTGAGCTAATCCAAATCAAAGTACTCAACTCAACTCGGCTTACTCTTGTCAATCTAAGATATCCAAGAGCATCAATCAATAGTACAAGAGTTAGCATCAACTAAAACACGTTTAGTGATTAACAACAAATAGCATTTCCTGTGAACACTATAACAATTATCCAATTTAGGTGCAACAATAACTATAGAATCAGCTTATAAAACTACCACACATAGAAAATACTGCAAAAACAACTCAATTTAGACCCAAGAGTCATCAAATTATGAATCCGGATGGATGAGGTATTGTTTATCACAAGTTCGATCAATTTCAATTTGTTTCCAAGTGCATCAGTCACGAAAAATACTAAATCTGATACAGTTTTATGAAATTTATCCGCCAGATAATAATTTAAAAGGCAAGAGCATGAAAATTTAATGAATTTAGGCTCAAAAATAACTTAATTCCGAATCTATATGATTTAGTTATGAATTTCCTAAGTAAAACTACTTTTAACGACATATACGGTAAACTGCTGCAAAAGAAACTGTGTTTATGATAGAATACAAAACTATTTTATTTCTGAGATTTATCTCATCGTAAAGCTCTCGAGAAAATAGCCAAGTTGGACTCAAGAATGACTTCATTCCGTTTTAAAACGAAGAAGTTATGAGTTACTAAGGTTCATTAAGATTTCTTAACATCACAGGGGTCAGACTGTAAATTTTATAACTAAAGGTACCATACTGCAATTTCCGAAATTATACTTCTTCAACCTATCACCACCTATGAACTGGCTGCCCAAACATCAAACAGAACTGAGCCTATGTTATGCAGAATTCATACCAAAATATTCTAACATTTAACAAATCTCTAAATTTCAAAACTATGTATTTCCATCGTTAAATCAAACTCATCTTTTTTTTTTTACTAACTACACACACTCTGGAAACCAACACACAGCACAAATACACACGCACATACATAAAACACTTGCAAACACATCCCCCAAATAATTATTAATGATACAAATCTCTATCTTATTTCTTTAATTAATGAATTAGATGTTTCAAATGAATTCATATGAACTATATATACCTTGCTCAATAGCTGTCTTCTCTCTCTGTCTCACGCTCTCTCTCTACTTGGTGGAAAGATAAATGAAAAACTGATAGAGGGATAGAGGAGAAGGAAACTCACGGCTGGGGCTTCACCATGATAAGCACAACAATTTTGGATGGGAGATTGGGAGCTGAGTCGCACAAAAAGGAAATGACATTGTCTACTTGAATTACACCTCATGCTTCATATTACTTGCTGGCACTTTTTACTTCTTTATCTTGATCCTTTTTTTATTATTATTATTATTTTTATTCTTTAACCATATTACTAATATACCCCTAAGCTATAAACATTAGATAACTGACGCATAAATATGGTACAATCTAACAAATTTACTACTCTATTTGTTTCAAAACAAAGTACTCATTATTAAATTACTATATTGAATTATATTTAAGAAGTTACTCCTTCCTTCCCAAAATAACTTGTACTAATTATTAAATTAGTATATTGCGTTATATTTAGAAAGTTACTCTTTCCGTTCTAAAATAAAGTACTCACCTTCGTCTCAAAACAAAGTACTTATTTTGAGATTTTGGGTGTCCCATTTAAAAGCACAATCTTTTACAAAAATAGAAATATGTAATATTTCTTTATTAATGATACCCACATGCTATACTCATAACAACTATCCCTTTAAGTTTAATAGTATTCAAAATAATATATTGACGAACTTTAAAATTAAAGCACCAAAATCAAAAGTAGTCATTTGCACATTTATATATGATCAAATATATGCATTTCAAAATGGATTAGTTAATCGGGGTGTCACATCCTCCCCACCTTAAGAGAATTCAGTCCCTGAATTCAAAAACTCGATGTCTCAAACAATTAGGTAATTTTTTATTCATAATACTCACAAATGAAATCACCTTCTTTCTCAAATTTCTTTCATTTTAATTGAAAACCAGAACGAGTAGCTCGCATAACAAATCTGAACTATATCAATGGTTCATATCGAAGAAAAAAAAAATGATTTCGCTAAATATCTCATCAAAAGTAATTTATGGATTACGGTATAATCTAACAATATTTTTTTTTTCGTAAGTAAAATCTCGCTAGTCCTTTAATATACGGCTGGTCCAAACCTCTAACAGATGAATAGATTTTGCTAACTGACTCACAATGACCTATATGGAATAATGTCCTTCCATGGTTCAAGGAAATCTCAAAACAAAATCCATCAAGGTGTTCGCACTACAACTTAAGATTATGTAGTGGTTACAAGATCCCTCGAGCCTCTGATGTTTAGCCTTAACTTGCTAACATAGTAAACTCTTCGATGCATACTCAACAATCTCTCTTTCCATATCTAGATTCCAATCATGTTTGTGTGATTCCATGTACATTATGATATTATCAAAAGTTGACCGTTTAGTTGAATTTGAGATCTTCATTCATTGCTTCATGTTTCAAATCAATACCCGCGAGAACGGACCATCAATTACAGATCTTTATCACTCAATCAAAATCAAGGGTAAAGTCGGACATCTCATAATGTTGAACTTCAATCTTGATAGTAGTCGAATTTAGAGCCTCTATTTGTATCTATATCATCTTAATCATCTCTAACAATGAAGGTTATTCGGTCTTCCTAAATATCTCAAGGAACGTTGAATTCTAATTTCTAACTCCAGCCTTTGTATACCCACTAATAAGTTTTGTATATCCACTAATAAGATCTTTTATATCCACTAACGAAGGCCTTCGTTATGCGATAAGAGAAGCCAAAATCTCCACCCTTTCGACTTGGTGCATCCTCTAAAACGGTTGCTTTCCCAGGGTGATAGAAGATAGTACAACTAAATCTTTGAGCAGCTCCAACAATCTCATATGTCGCATATTGATTTCTTTTTAAGATTTTTAAGATGTCACGAAGTGCACACAATTTCATTCCAATGATGCATTAAAACGTAATCTAACCCTTATATGATGTATCGCTGTATATCGCTAATCCTCCTGTTTCAAAAGATATTAATTGTATAAATGCAGCGATTAATCGCTCTTATAAGTCTGAGAACGTTCACATTCGATTGACCTTTCAAAAATCAGTTTGTTCTGAATCGATCGAGACATATCAATACGAGACAATCCCTTCATAAATCTGCGATAGTACCATTTGTTAATCAAAATTCACAGTTCTTCAAACTCGCAAATGATTTCTTGTCTCTTAGCATTTGTAACACCATTTTCAAATGTTGTTCATGGTCATCTACACACCATCAAAATATATTAGAATCTCATCTTGTGGAGTTCTCGACAATCAAGGCAAAGTCTCAAAGATCCCTATGTTTTCTTTACAAACAAAACTGAAGCACCCAAAGTGAAACACTCTGCTCAATAAAACCTCTTTCGAAAAGCCTTTGTAGTTGATCGTTAACTTTCCTTCAATTGCATTGATGACATTCTATACAAAATCTTTGATATAGGTACATGTTTTGAATAAGTTCAATACAAAACTCGATTTCTTTAGCTGGAGGGGAACTGAGAAAATCCTCTAAAAATATGTAGGTATACTCTTTGACAAATGGTATTTCATTCAAAGTATATATATCCACTTAAGTAACAATGAAATGTGAGATATAACCCTAGTAACCCTTTCTCAGTAATCTTTAACCTCTCAAGGGTGAAATTAAATTATCACCGTCCACTAATTTATCTCACATAAAAGAGAACCGAGACCGACTAGCCAAATCAAAAGCAACTTTCTTCGAGTGACAAACAATTTTAACATGATGCACAATGAGCCGACCAATTTCAAATACCACATCAAAATGATCTTAATGCTAGGAAATCAAGTTTTCAAGAAATCTCCTATCACATAGTTTTACCGAACAAAACTTTTTGATCATAAAGGCACATAACAAAGTACCACTAGGGTAGCAAATGGTAATTCCGAATTCAAAGTTTAAGGTCTAAAACACAAATTATGAGCCATAGTATACGATGAATGAATGCATAGCACAGAAAACCAAATCGTAAGGAAATATCTCAAGAGAAATAGGGAGTGTACCTGTGAAAAAAATGTTGGAGCCTCTAACTTTACCGAAGTTATAGCCAAAACCTTCTCTCTAAATGCAAACTGTATTTTCACCTGAGCAACCCCGTCCTAGTGGTGGATAGGAGTGCTTGTTATGAAATTGACAATCCTTCAACACAATACAAATCCTACAAGAGTTATAGCATGTTCCCATCCATTTGTAACACGAGTCAACACCATGCTTCTTCCCACAAAAATAACAAGAGATCAGAGTAATCTGAGATGCCACCACTAAAATCCTCTTTGGTGAATTAGTTTATGCTCATTTTGTAACTACTGATCATATACTTTCCTTTATCCTCGCGATTGGACCTAGAATCCCTTATGTCCTCTACATCATATTCAACTATCATTACTTGTCCCACAATTGCAACGTATAGATTTAAATTGAGGCAATTAATTGAACTCTGATATGTGCCTTCAATCATCCCTCAAAATTCTTGGTTCTCTGGAACTTGTTATCTACCGGTACATGAAAATAATGGGGGAATTCAGTAACCTTGTTGCATATTAAGTCATAGTCATCTATCATTCCTCAAGGTCAATTAATCATTTTGTTTTGCCTCCATGCTCAGTCATAAGCAGAAAATACTTCTTCTGAAACACATCGAGAAACAATTAACATGTTCTTTGCTCATGTGGAACCCCAGAGCTTAAACTCTTTTGGTTAATATTTACCACTAACATTTTTTCATACTAACATCTGGCCAACAAATTACACTTTCTGAGATTCAGTATACATTGATGTGATCAAATATCTACTCCGTAGTGTCTACCCAATGCCCACACCACTAGGACTAATCAAACCTGCAAACTTTATAATCCACTTCAAGAAGTCCAAAGAATCTTCATTTTATCTTTTACGTGATGACATAGTCGCTGCACCATAGTCTTTAGTACAGTTTATAATACAAAGCATAACATAACATTAATATGCCACATAATTCACATTAGGTTCTTAGGACATTATTGTGGGATTGAAACTTTTTACTCAAATGCGATCATTATGTGTGGTCCAACTATAGTTAAATCAACCTAGTTAAGTGGGTAGGTCAAACTACATTCATACCAACCTAGTTCTTATCGAACACCATTGGTAATCAATTCAGGGGCCCTTCTGAATTAACTTCAATGGCTTTCGATATAAAGTCATAGCCAGTTATTAAGTGTTTCTCTTTTGTTTTAAGCATAACAAACATATATCATACATTGCAAATTCAAATCTTCGAAATTTTCCAAACAATACCGATTCCCAGGCAAATTCAATACCAGTTCACTATCACCCTATGGCTCTAGACGACCAGATGATCATAAACATATACTCTCACATTCAAACCTAAGGCTCTAGACCAAAGGATCATAACCTATGCTCTGATACCACTCTGTCACGCCCCGAAGTCCGACATTGGACAAACCTCGAGAAGTGATGAACAAAACCGAATACCAATCAAGACCCCAAAATGAGAACTGAATTTTTTCCTTTTCTTATAACAAACCAAAACTACACAATACACATACTTGGAGCGAGTACATCAGAGCAACTATCCTCTGACCAAAACACAAACTTGAAACAAACTCCAATATATACAAACTCTCTAACTTTAACAATTTTACAAAAGCTTGCATACAAAAACAAAATCACATAATGTCCAAAAGACTAAAGCTCCACTCTTAACTTCACAAATGTACTGCAAAACCGTCATAGTCAAAACTGCACTCCACCTGGAAGGGAAAGGGGTAACGAAAAGGGTGAGCACAAATTGCCCAGTAAGAGACTTGCCAACACAAAAGGGTGTGGCACTGTATAGAAACCCAACCAAGAACGAAAAGCAATAACAAACCCAACCACCCAGTATATAAGGGAGGAGCCGAAAGAGTACAACCGAATCAAACATCAAATCAAAGTTCCGAAGTCAAATTCCATTAAACACTTGAGTTGGCCAAATGCCCAAAGTCAAAGTTGATTCTTCGTCATAGTTTCACTTGCGCAAATGACACTATGACTAGGAATCACAAATATAACAACCGGTGTTAAAGTCATCTCTTGTTGAGGAATCAAATATCAAATACTCAAAGTGTAAATGGCAGAGTAGCAAAAACGAATAACCGAATCCAAATGAGTTGATCCAATAAACGATCACGAATAACAAAGCAAAGTAATCCGATAATTCCGAAGCCAAAGAATGAAAGGGTACAAGGTTGACAAGACCCTTACCTCGAATCTGAGCTAATCCAAATCAAAGTACTCAACTCAACTCGGCTTACTCTTGTCAATCTAAGATATCCAAGAGCATCAATCAATAGTACAAGAGTTAGCATCAACTAAAACACGTTTAGTGATTAACAACAAATAGCATTTCCTGTGAACACTATAACAATTATCCAATTTAGGTGCAACAATAACTATAGAATCAGCTTATAAAACTACCACACATAGAAAATACTGCAAAAACAACTCAATTTAGACCCAAGAGTCATCAAATTATGAATCCGGATGGATGAGGTATTGTTTATCACAAGTTCGATCAATTTCAATTTGTTTCCAAGTGCATCAGTCACGAAAAATACTAAATCTGATACAGTTTTATGAAATTTATCCGCCAGATAATAATTTAAAAGGCAAGAGCATGAAAATTTAATGAATTTAGGCTCAAAAATAACTTAATTCCGAATCTATATGATTTAGTTATGAATTTCCTAAGTAAAACTACTTTTAACGACATATACGGTAAACTGCTGCAAAAGAAACTGTGTTTATGATAGAATACAAAACTATTTTATTTCTGAGATTTATCTCATCGTAAAGCTCTCGAGAAAATAGCCAAGTTGGACTCAAGAATGACTTCATTCCGTTTTAAAACGAAGAAGTATGAGTTACTAAGGTTCATTAAGATTTCTTAACATCACAGGGTCAGACTGTAAATTTTATAACTAAAGGTACCATACTGCAATTTCCGAAATTATACTTCTTCAACCTATCACCACCTATGAACTGGCTGCCCAAACATCAAACAGAACTGAGCCTATGTTATGCAGAATTCATACCAAAATATTCTAACATTTAACAAATCTCTAAATTTCAAAACTATGTATTTCCATCGTTAAATCAAACTCATCTTTTTTTTTTTACTAACTACACACACTCTGGAAACCAACACACAGCACAAATACACACGCACATACATAAAACACTTGCAAACACATCCCCCAAATAATTATTAATGATACAAATCTCTATCTTATTTCTTTAATTAATGAATTAGATGTTTCAAATGAATTCATATGAACTATATATACCTTGCTCAATAGCTGTCTTCTCTCTCTGTCTCACGCTCTCTCTCTACTTGGTGGAAAGATAAATGAAAAACTGATAGAGGGATAGAGGAGAAGGAAACTCACGGCTGGGGCTTCACCATGATAAGCACAACAATTTTGGATGGGAGATTGGGAGCTGAGTCGCACAAAAAGGAAATGACATTGTCTACTTGAATTACACCTCATGCTTCATATTACTTGCTGGCACTTTTACTTCTTTATCTTGATCCTTTTTTTTTTATTATTATTATTTTTATTCTTTAACCATATTACTAATATACCCCTAAGCTATAAACATTAGATAACTGACGCATAAATATGGTACAATCTAACAAATTTACTACTCTATTTGTTTCAAAACAAAGTACTCATTATTAAATTACTATATTGAATTATATTTAAAAAGTTACTCCTTCCTTCCCAAAATAACTTGTACTAATTATTAAATTAGTATATTGCGTTATATTTAGAAAGTTACTCTTTCCGTTCTAAAATAAAGTACTCACCTTCTTCTCAAAACAAAGTACTTATTTTGAGATTTTGGGTGTCCCATTTAAAAGCACAATCTTTTACAAAAATAGAAATATGCAATATTTCTTTATTAATGATACCCACATGCTATACTCATAACAACTATCCCTTTAAGTTTAATAGTATTCAAAATAATATATTGACGAACTTTAAAATTAAAGCACCAAAATCAAAAGTAGTCATTTGCACATTTATATATGATCAAATATATGCATTTCAAAATGGATTAGTTAATCGGGGTGTCACAATACAAGCAGGGACGGATATTTTATTTTCGTCCAAGATAACCACTTTTGGGGACGGATTTTTTTTGCGTCCATTTCAACAAGTTGGCATGTATGTTTTGAAGACATTAGTTTAGGGAAATCTCGGTACATGGAAACCGACTTGAGTCACGGAGTGTTAGACCCTAACTAGAATTGTGTGGCTTGTGCTCGGCTTGAATATGAGGCTCAAAGGTCACCCCCGGCATGTAGTCATGAACTACGCCACGGGCTGAGGTTTACCGCTTCGAAAGAGCCAAGGTCGAGTAGAGCTTGAAACTTTCTAGGACGGGCCTCGACGGGTTTGGGGTTGGACTTGTGCGACTCGATAGTGAGCAGTTGATAAGAATTGTACGCGTAGTGTGAGGTCCATCACGTGACAAAAAAAAAATTATTTTATTTTTATTTTTTTGAAAAAGAAAAGATAAAAAACACATAAGCACGTAAATTACAACTCCCGAATCACCCGTGTGATCGGTAAATAAAGCATAAAATTAAACAGTCCAAGGGTTCAATTCTGTCCTGATGCAGGCAACTGTGCCCACACCCCACTGTTCTGTCCAGTCACTGTAGACACCCCGCCTTGGACCGCTCACCCCGATTGCACACTTGGTTTTGTGTTTCTCCCTCTTCTAAGTGTTTTCTGTTAGTTTCTGTTACTTTGGCTAAGTTCTAGACGGGCTCCGCTAAGTCCAGGGACTAAACTGAATAACAGCTCTAACTTTCTAGTCCATTCTATCAGATTTTTCCTTTCAGAGTCGCGCGCCTCCGCCCCTTGAGGCCAAACGCGCGCGCCTTCCGCCGCCTAGGTGGAATGCGCGCGCTTCTGGGGCGTGTCAGTTACAGATTCTGCCCAAGAATCTCTCCCTTGCTCATTATACATGATTTTGCCCGGGAAAGATTTCTTGGAGACTCCGTTTGGCTCCAAAAACAGTCACTTTTCAACTATAAAAACCCCTCCAATCCATCATTGGAGGGGGACTTGGAAAATCATTACTCTCAAACCTTTTTACTCACTTCTCTCATAGACTTTTCTTGGGACTTCTTCAACAAAGCATTCAATCTCTTCTTCAAGGCTTCACAAGAGATTCTTTTTGAAGGATACTATAGGTAAAGGTCTTAAACACTTCTCCTCTCCTTCCTCTCCTTCTTCTTCTTCTTCTTCTTCAAATCAAATGTGCAATCACCCAAAACCATTTGGGACATGACACCAACGGTCCTTTCATTACATTGAATTGGCCTAGGAGTCATCTCCCTACATTTCAAACTCTAAAACCCCCTTTTTATCATCATTTTAATAGGAAGAACACATTTATCTTAGAAAGTGAATTATGAACAAACAAGACCGACTTTGCTCGGGCGAAATGGGTGTTTAAGTACTTCTCATTTCGTAACCTAACCCCCGAACCCCTCATCCCAAAGAATCTCTGTTTTCGTAAATCAAATTTAGGCTCATAAACATTAGGTTTTCTTAAGTTCCTCAAAAACGTGGGTGGCGACTCTAAAACATCAATTAGACATCCTAGGATAATTCACGTGCTCTAGCCAAGCCGTGGTTTCCCCCGGGGTATCTACAGTGGCGACTCTGCTGGGGACGCTTGAGGGTTAAACTTGTGTTTCTGTTCATAATTCACTTTTCTGGGCATTCTGGAAATTGACATGGGAAGCGCACGCCTCGGGCCTTCATGGTCCAAAGCGCGCGCGTCCCGAGTCAAATTCCAGAATCGTCCGCCTTCCATGTGTTCTTCCTATTCTTCCTATTATTTTGTGCTAACAAACATTGCAGGGGTTCCATCACACAACCAGGACCAGGGCAATCCCCTGAGTCCATTAGTTTCTGATGATCTGACAGGTGAGCCCAGAAGCGGGCGCCTCCCAGCTATTACGCGCCAGGCGCGCGCTTCCCACAACACCAGCCCGAGGCGCGCGCTTCTGGGCCAATTTCCAGGGCAAGAACAGGTTTCAGTGACTGAACAGAACAGTGGGGTGTGGGCACAATTGCCTGCATCAAGACAAAATTGAGCCCTTGGACTGTTTATTTTTATGTTTTTATTTACCGGTCACACGGGTGATTCGGGAGTTGTAATTTATGTGTTTATGTGTTCTTATCTTTTCTTTTCAAAAAAAAAAATTGTCACATGATAGACCTCACACTACGTGCACATTACTCCTATAAACTGCTCACTATCGAGTCGCACAAGTCCAACCCCAAACCCGTCGAGGCCCGTCCTAGAAAGTTTCAAGCTCCACTCGACCTTGGCTCTTTCGAAGCGGTAAACCTCAGCCCGTGGCGTAGTTCATGACTACATGCCGGGGGTGACCTTTGAGCCTCATATTCAAGCCGAGCACAAGCCACACAATTCTAGTTAGGGTCTAACACTCCGTGACTCAAGTCGGTTTCCATGTACCGAGATTTCCCTAAACTAATGTCTTCAAAACATACATGCCAACTTGTTGAAACGGACGCAATAAAAATCCGTCCCCAAAAGTGGTTATTTTGGACGAAAATAAAAATCCGTCCCCGCATGTATGCTTTACTACATTAATTTAGTTTAATCCCGACACATGTAGGATTCACAAACGCGATGGAATCCGATGAGTATATGGGACCGCGAGATGGTCTATATACTAGTGTGACGATTCCATTATCTTCTTAGAAACCCCAAAAGGGACCCATTCCCTCCGACTTATAAAAAAAAAAGTCTTTTTTCTTATGTGGTTCGAGTCGTGTGCCCAACTGTGTGTTCTCAACCTCTTCATGGACCGAAAGTGTGAACCGAGACTGACAAGGGATACTTCTCCAATTATAGGTCCGATTGGTACTCTCCGCATCTACAGAGATTCATCCAACAGGCTTGTCCGTGAACCGATCACTCCAACAGCTTCTACATCATCAATGGCCGGCGACTCCAACACCAACAACGCCATGACTCTCGAACAGCTTTCTGCCATGGTTCAAACTCTCCAACAACAAATCACCACTCTCAACAACGAGGCTCAAACCAAAGAAGCCTTGTGGCAAGATCATGTCGACAGTCAAAGGGAGGCCCACGAGGCCGAGGTTGACCAACTGAAAGCCAAGCTCCTCAAGCTCTCCAAGAACAAGGGGGTTAATGATAACGAGGAATCCGAATGGACCAAGGGTTTGTTTGAAAGCCCATATGTCAGCACTCGCACCAAAAAAGTGGGGGGCCAATCACCGACAACAACGACCCCAAAAATGGTCGATTCCATCATGGCCAACATTGATCAGAAATTTGACGGGCTCAACATGGGAAAAGGCTCCAACACAAGCCTTTATCAGTCATCCATCCTCATGAGCACGATGGCCGCTCTTCCCGACAAATTCAAGATGCCCGACATTAGCAAGTTTAAGGGCAACTCATGCCCGATGGCCCACATCGAGACTTACATTTGGGCTATGGATCCGAAGAAGGTCTCCCCAAAAGTTATGGCTCAATGCTTTCCTCTCACTCTCGAGGGGGCGGCAAAGGATTGGTATGCAACTCTCCCGCTCACTGTCCGTCTTGATTGGGATGCCGCTATGCTTGCCTTCAAGAATCAATATCAAGGCAACACCACTCACCGGCCCACAAGGAAAGAGCTTGAGAATACCACTCAAAGAGACAACGAGTCCTTCATTGACTTCACAAGGAGATGGAATGACAAGCTCTCTGAAATTGTTGAAAGGCCGAACACAAAAGAGCAAATGGACATCTTTCTCAAATGTCTCAAGATTGATCTCCGCACCCACCTAAGTGGGGCTTGCTACTCCGACTTCTCCCAAATGTATGAGTCGGGGGTACGCATGGATGACTTGCTCAAGGAGATTAAAAAGACCACTCCTACCTACCGATATAAGGCCGCCTCTAGTTCAAACAAAGAGGCTTCTGTCAATGCCGTTACTACTGACAAAGGGAATTACAAGAAGGTTCCTCCACCACAAGGCAAGCGGTTCCAAAACGACCGTGTCTACACTCCTCTCAACGGAATAACCATCACCGAGGCCTATGAAGCTCTAAAGGCCAAGGGACAAATCATCCCTCTTCAAGGGTACAAGCAACCACAACCACTCCGTGCCAATCATTCCCACCACAAATGGTGCGACTACCATCAATGCACCGGCCACCTCACCGAGGATTGCTTCTCCATCCGCAACACCATCCAAGACCTCATAGACAAGAAGGAATTCATAATCCCTAATGAGGGTGGTGTCAATGTAATAGAGGTAGGAGAGTTTGAAGGAACCACTCATTCGATCCCAATTGTGAATGAGGGCTCCGATGATATAAATAAACTTGATAATTCTTGTTATGTTGTGACTTATGATGAGATTATGAGGGAAGTCTTAGAGAATAGGAATAAGAAGCTACAAGGGACCGTGAACGTGCTCACTCGCAGCAGCCGACTAACAATGAGTGCAGTCCCTCCCAATACTGCAGCAACCAGCACCTCTTCTCAAAGATCGCAAGCACGTGACATACCCGAAGATCATTTGTTAACACAACTCAAGAAGACACAAGCCAACATATCCATCTGGGACCTTATTGCATCATCAAAGAAACACCGAGACCTCGTCATTAAGAACTTGGATGACACATCAGTCTCTCCCGACACGACTCCCGAGGACCTCACAGCAATGATAGGTCACATTCACTTTGGCAATGTCATCACTTTCGCCGACATGGACCTCCCGCCATTTGGGTCCGAACACAATGAAGCCATCTAACTCAAAGTAAGGGCAAGGGGGAGACCCATCTCAAGGGTTCTAGTAGACGGTGGTTCTGCACTTAACTTAATGCCTAGCCGAGTCATGGGCATACTGGGGCTCAAAAGCTCCGATTTACGACCCTCCTCCCAAGTCATTAGAGGGTACGACAGCACTGCCCGTACAGTCATGGGAATGTTAGAAGTTGATATCGAATTTGGAAGCATGATCATGTCCGTCCCATTCCAAGTACTTGATGTCCCTGCTTCATTCAACCTACTTCTGGGCTGACCTTGGATCCACAGTTCTAATGCGGTACCTTCCACTCTCCATCAGTGTGTCAAGATCAGAAATGGGGACGAGATAGTCACTATCATGGCCGAGAATGTCACCATCCACAGAAATGGGGGACAACCAGTTCACCAAGTCCAACACGGGATAGAAGATGCCACTCTCTCCGGCGTCAACACCATTGACAAAGAAAGGGGTAACAGACAATGGGCCCCCGGCAATCCTAAAGTTCTCCGCATGATGAGGAACATGAATCACTTTCCCGGTCTTGGCCTGGGGAAGCATCAACAAGGGATATTACACCCCGTGGAAGTCCCTTTTGTCAAGAACAAATTTGGTCTGGGATACGAGCCTACCAAGGATGACTTGAAGTACGAGCAAGCAGTCAAGAATCAAAGGACCCAAGCTCGCAAAGAAGGTCGACGATATGAAATCCCTGACTTGAAACCCTACCGCAACACACTAAACGGTTATTTTGTTCGCCAAGGGGAAGATGTTCCGTACATGATCTTTCCCGAACCATGGGTTAACAACAAGGGCGTCAGAAAGCCCGGTCTCGAGATCTTCACCGATTGTGAAATACCGGCACAAGAAAGAGAACCTACTCCAATGTCACCCCGAGAGTGGTGGGGAAAGAAAGTGACTATAGAGTCCGAGGTAGAGGTTACCGTGGGGGAAGAAATATCCGATCTAGCCTCCATGTTCGAAGAATTTGCCATCATGGACGATTGTCAAGTCAACACCATCTCCGACAATACAGGAATGGAGAGCCCATCTATTGGTAAGATTCAGCCAAGCTCCGAGCCAATCAACAACTGGTATTCAACGAAGGGGCCCTTAGTATCCGAGGATTTCTTGGTCCGAGAAATGGGTTGCATACCCCGTACAGCAACAAAGGAAGAGCGGCTCAAACTTACTTTCGAGTCCGAGAGTGTTTCCAATGCCCTCACCCAAGAGGATATGGAGGCAATAGCTGAGCGTGTGTTTCCTTTCTTTGCTAATGAAAAATTTGATATTTCTGAGTACCCCGAGATTGCAAACATCATAAATGATGAATTAACTAATAACGAACTTAATGAACAAGTTAATAACGATTCAAATTATGATGAAATAGACCACGAAAACATAACATACCTAAATGAACTAGCTTGTTATAATCTTGACTTAATAATAAACATGGTCCATTCAAGCAATCATTTTGATAATCTTAACTAAGGAAAATTTCAAATGTCTCGACAAGTCCTCTTTTCTCCATCTTAGGAAAGATCTAAACACTTATGTTCTGTCAAGCAAGGGCTTCCTCCCATTTCATGATACATTGCTCAAGGAGCTCACCAACATAAAGGGACTCTCTCCCAAATAAAATGCCCTTGCATGTTTCCTCCAAAAAGATACCTTAATTCCCCATCCCGTCGAGTCAGATGGATCACTCATAAAAAAATGAGAAAGGCACCAAAAAAGTAGCCCGCTAAGTCAAAAAACCGCAAGGGCGGCTTAGGGAAAAAACAGGGTGTGCCATAAAAGACGCAATAAGAGATGCCCGCTAGGTTGAAAACCCGCAAGGGTGACCTAGGTAAAAGAAAGGGCGCGCCATGAAAAAAGGGATGAGTTCCTAACCTCACATCAAAGGACGAAAGGCGACATTGGGGCCACCTCAACATCAACGACAAAAATGACATTGGGGCTACACCTACAACAGCACAAGCAGATTTCCTACCATCAGTTACTTCTCAATGAATGGACAAAATCCAAAGGACTTTATGCATTACAAACCTCACGGTTAAGTTAAAATCAAATATTTGACTAACACGCTTCATTAAAAGATTTGTCTTTAGAAATAAGCATTTCCAAATTTTCCCATTTGGCATCATTTGTCAAAAACAATGTTTCAAGCAAAATGCTTTGATCTCCCTTCCAAATGATTTTCCCAAAGTCTTAGACTTTTTCGTCCGCAATGTGTCTTAAATCTCTCCCCTAGGCTCTCCCCGGTGTCAAGAAAATGTGTCAACCATCCCGTAGAGTAGTGTTGACCAAGTCCAAACTTTGACCAAAGAGGTCATGTTGAAACACCACCGGCAGTCCTTAGTCGGACATAAGACCAGTTTTCCCGTCAAACTCCCCAAAGATGGAGTTGACCCAAGCCTTAACCCAAAGTGGTCATTTTAGGTTGAAGCCTTTGTCCCCGGCAGTCCTTAGTCAGACGTAAGACCAGTTTTCCCGTCAAACTCCCCAAAGATGGAGTTGGCCCAAGCCTTGACCCAAAGTGGTCATTTTAGGTTAAAGCCTTTGTCCCCGGCAGTCCTTAGTCGGACGTAAGACCAGTCTTTCCATCAACTCACCAAAGATGAAGTGACCCAAGTCAAGCCTTGACCCAAAGTGGTAATTTTAGGTTGAAACACTTGTCCCCAGCAGTCCTAACTGGTGTAAGACCAAACACTCCGATATCCACCTTAGGATAGGATGAGAAGACATCCACCTTAGGATAGGATGAAGAAGATATCCACCTTAGGAGTTGATGAGAAGATATCCACCTTAGGATAGGAAGAAGAAGATATCCACCTTAGGAGAGGATGAGAAGATATCTACCTTAGGATAGGATGAGAAGATATCCACCTTAGGATAGGATGAGAAGATATCCACCTTAGGAGAGGATGAGAATATATCCACCATAGGATGAGAAGATATCCACCTTAGGATAGGATGAAGAAGATATCCACCTTAGGAGAGGATGAGAAGATATCCACCTTAGGATAGGATGAGAAGATATCCACCTTAGAAGAGGATGAGAAGATATCCACCTTAGGATAGGATGAAAAGATGTCCGCCTTCCAGGTGAGCTCCCACTAAACAGCTCCCATGTCCCTAAAACTTCCTTCTCTCGAACTACGTTTGGCTTGATTCCCCACAAATAGGATACGTAGGAATCCTATACCCCTAGGTCCAGCCCTTTAACCAAATCGGTTAAACCTTCCTCCCATCATAGGTAGATTGGGATGCTTTTCTATCGACAACCCCGCTTCCTTGAAGCAACGTTGCCGAGGGGCTCTGTAAGTACCCCAATCTGAATTGAAACCAACTTAGAGGAACTCTTGGTACCATCCAGGGATAAACTAGATAGACTAGGACCTCACTAGGATAAACTAAAACTTTAGGACTGTTCTGGAATAAAAATTGGAAAAATCCAGAAGCTCGCCAGCAGGAACCGTACGGATGGTTTGGCCACGAGAGAGCCACAACCGTACGGATGGTTTGGGCGCCATCAGTCCCTATAAATTAAGGTCGTTGCTGACCATTTCAGGTGGGAAAAAATAGTTTAGAGTGGTGAAACTCTGTGAGAATCACTGCAAAAACATAAACACCAAATACTTGAGTGAAAAAAGAGAGGAAGATAGGCACAAACCAAAATTGGTGAGGCCTCCTTCTCCCTATCTTCTCTCCATCTCATATCTATCTTGATACTTTGCTTATTTGTTGATTATCAACATTGTTTACCTCTTTCATATACAAATGTCTTTACATTTATGCAATATTATAACTTGTTACATTTATGTCATTTACATTTATGTCTTTACTTTTATGTCTTTAATTTTGGCTTGGTGATCCATTGCACATATGGAGAGAGCCTTGTATATTTATCTTGTATATTCATCTTGTATATTTACCTTGTGTTTGTTCATTTATTGTCATCATGAGCATGTTTGGGTGGTAAAGTCTCAATCTTTACCATCCAAACTTTGATTTAGCCTTAATGTCAACTTTGGATGATAAAGACTCAATCTTTATCCATCCAAAGGTTAATTTTTGTTGTCCCAAAGGTTTATTTTTGGATGAATCATCCATTTGGAGGTTAAAGTCTCAATTTTTAACCATCCAAATGGTTGTCTTGGCTCAAAGTTATGTTCATCACCTTTTGCATTTCCTTCTCCAATGATTGCCTTGATCATACCCAAATCCCTGGTTTTGGTGTCTAATCTAATGATCAAAAGCATAGGGATGTTGTTATGCATGTTCATGTACAATGCAAATAAGCTGGAAAAGTCACACTCTGTCCAGTTTCAGCAGAATTCTCTGTTTCTGCCTGAAACTAGACTGTTTATGATAAATCTGTAAAATTCCCAGGACAGCCATAACCAGCCGTACGGATAGTTTAGCCGAAGGGAATTTTTTTCTGTTCAAACCCCATTCTGTCAAAATCTTTGCAAATAAACCCTTTTCTGTTAACTTTCTAACTGTTTCTATTAAAAGTCAGTTTCTCCCATTTTTAAACACACACGCACACTTGCACATTTTGGGTGAACCGTCAAACGTTCTTCCCAAGACGTAACCTGACCTCGGAACTCATTTTCTCTAACCATTTTTATTCAATTGGGTTTAAAATTAATTTAACGTGGCGACTCCGTTTTTCTTTGAACATAAAGTTCCGTGTTTGATTCTCGAGGGGGAAACCATCCGTTTTTTCCCGCGGGTATCTTACAACTTGCCGCACTAACTGAAGCCTTTAGAAAACAAACTGATTTTATCAGTACAAGTGTAGTCAAAGGAGTTGAGGGAGCAAGCAAAGAACTTTCTAGTGCAATGAGCCAAGATAAGCTTGAAGTGAAAGAAGAGCTTAGAAAGGTGAAGTCCTCCATCAAAGAACACATTCTCACTCACACTAATGCCGCATTAATGGCAATTGCTGACAATTTCGTCCGAAGATCACTGCAATGACCACAGCCATGCAAGTCCAAACCAACCGCATTGAAGCTCAGAACATCAGAATAGAGGGTCAATCCACAAAAATTGATCTCCTCTCAAATAGGGTAAACACGGTAATGAACAGACTTAGCAGAGTAGCTAATCAAGAAGTCCATGGAGACATTCTTGTACAAGGAGAAGATAATGAAGAAAATGATGGAGTCATTGCCCCAATCATGATTCCTGGATTGAACTTTCCAGCCTACCCTTTTCCCTTTACCGCAAACTATCTTGACAATGATCTCATTGATGTCGACCGTATCTAGTCCTGCCGTACCAATCCATTTGATACGACCGTGTATGGTCATTTAAACCATTTGTGTTGATGTTTAAAAACAATCTTTATTTTCTTATGTTTGTTTTTATTTGGGGCTGTAACTTTAAAACTTATTCTCTTTTGGACTCATACTCCCGATGTTTTAAATGATTATCCTTTGGAGTGTGTTATGCTTCTTGTGTTTGATGCATTTCTATCTCTCATTGATTATCTATCTTGAAATGCTTCAAATGTTATTTCTATCTTCTAGGATTAGTAATTTGTTTTTCTTTTTAGGATGATAGAAATCTATGACATTGGCTTAGAGTGTGCATTGACTTGGGACATGATATTAATAAAATAATATTTCTTGAAAACATGTTATTACCAAGTACAATGAATTAGCCTTTGTTATAGTAGATAATGGTCTCAATCAAATAGGAGGAGATTGTTGGGTATGCTTATTATAAACCACTCCTATTACCTTAATTTTATTGATCCCATAACCTAATTTTACTCTTTGTGGACGTTAGGATTTATTGTAAGAAGTACTTGTACTTCATTTAGAATAGTCCACTTTTTAGTTTGATAGGCTTAGTAGATTAGGTCCCTCAATTTTTCTAAGTTTGGAGACATGTGGCAAGGCCCAAGCCTACCGCATGGACAACCTTCCGCATGACTTATCCTTGCCGCATAAATCATCTTGCTGCATGCTATCAAGCCTGCCGCGTGCTCAAAGCTACCGCATGATTTATCCTGCCGCATGTAACTATAGTTGAAGAAAATCAAGTTTGGTTCAAACTTAACCATGGTCACACTAGTGCCCAAAACCTCAGTTAGTTTAGAACGTTGCAAATTCAAATTTCAAATTTGAATACAACTGTCATTCAACGGTTGTCAAAGTACAGTTGGACCACCACTACTCTGCAACAAAAGGACAACTCAAACTGAGCTCCAATCAGAATTCAACAGCTCATTGTCCTTCAACTTGAACCCCAAGTATTTCAAATGACTAGTTTCTCATTCAAGGCTATAAATAGTCCTTGAGTTCTTCATTGAACATTGCTGAGATTCAAAGAGAGAAATTGCTGTTGAAATTCTTGGTGATTGAAGATCATATTCAAGATTTCCAGAATCCTTTGAATCTTCAAGCACACAACCTTCAAGTCTTCAACAACTCCAGAAACCTTCATCTACAAATCTTAAGCCTTGTAACACATAAGATTCAATAGGCTCTAAATCATATAGATTTCAAATAGCTTTTGATTCTTAACACACACACTCACCCCGATTGATCAATCACATAGATTGCATCATTAGGGATACACTGGTCTAAGTCTAGGATTTAATCTTCATAGAAAATAGGTGTTGATTCAATACTTTCATCTCTGTAATCTGTACTCAAGTGAATCAATATATACCTCATTCAAAATCCAAGACTGACCATCTTGGTAAAGGACGTAGATCTTTTAACAGATCGAATCTTTCCAAATCATTGTGTCATTTACTTACTGCTCTTTATTTTCTGCACTTTATTTTCAAGTCTTGTTCTTATTGTTCTTCAATTGTTCATATTAATCTTGTTTGTCGTTTAGTGTTTGATATTTCAGATATTCAAATTATTGTGAATTGTGTTTGTATGTTCTCCATATTGCCTAAGCTAAAATCTGACTAACTTATCATTTGCCAAAACTTCTAAGACAAGAACATTCAATCTCTCAACCTACCACACTCTTATCTACCGCACATCTGTCTACCGCATTCTAACCTACCGCACTATTTCATTCAAAAACAACTCTAACTTGTTTCATCAAAAACTTTCGTTGTGCATTTTACACTTGACCACGTGGTTTGTTATCGACCGCAAAATTCAAGTTGTAAGCATAAGGTTGAATTTTGAAAAAGTGTTGAAATTTTAAATAGGCTATTCATCCCCTCCCCTCCCTCTAGCCTCTTTTCATACCCTTGTTGTGTCTTTGGGACCAACACTTATCAACATATTTTTCTACTTGAGATATTTGAATTGTTGCATGGAGTATAGCGCCCTATTTAAAGAAATTTGATTAACTAAAACAAATCTCAATATTTTGTGTTAAATTGTAATTTAGTTTATTTACCTCTGAACCATGAAACAAACATTCAATGCTATGAACTCTTGAATCTTCTTCAAAGGCTGGAAAGCAGTAAACACGAATCAAACGAAGCCTCAAACACCAGTTGATTTTTGAAGGCTCGAGTTCACGGATTGTTTTGGCCAATTTTCGATAATTGGACAAATATAATGATGTAGGGTACAATGGAATAAAGAAATTTGAAATTCAAGATGTATGAACAAAGGATTTAACGAGGAAACTCCTTGAACAACTTGTTCGCCAGCATAAAACCTCAAATGATGGAATTTTATTAAGCTTTTGTGGAGGTACAATTAATGAGGGGAAAATACTGAGAGAAAAGAGAGTATGAGACGTGAGTGTGTGCGTTACATAAATTGTGTATTCTATTTATACTAAGAAAATAATCATAAACTAGCTAAGAATATCCTTGAATCTCGCATAGTTGGTTGAGTCCTATCCTTTTGCTGTTGCTTAGCGTTGAGTAATTAAGACTTTATTTGACTGGGTCTCATAGATAGTCACGTTTCTTTTGATTGTGCTCCATGATCTACGTGATGGTTACCTAAAAATTAGGAGTAAATATACTTGCATAGTAAACGTGCGTATATAACCAAGTTGTTAGTGTCAGGATGCAGGATGCCGGAACAAGCTGATGGCTTCAAGCTAAAAATAGGATCTGTTAACTGTGTTCAAGTCGTCGGCTCAGGTTGTCAGCTCAGGACATCAGGATGTAAAATCAACATGTAAAGTCAACATGTAAGATGTCACTTCAGGATGTAAGCTCAGGATGATGCCAACTCAGGATGTCACGTCAGGATGTAAAGTCAACATGTAAGTCAACATATAGAGTGAGATGTAAGATGTAAACTCAAGTCGTTATTTCCAGGATGTAGATGTAGTGTTGTGAGATTTTTCACCCCAAACACAGATGTAGGATAATGATGAAGTCATTTTCGTTGAAAGTGTTGTTGTGGGATGACTATATTTGTAGGAACAAAAAGTGCCCTTTCATTTTTCTTTTATCCATGTTGTGTGATTTTTCATATTCCCCCAATCTGTTATTCATTAACAATTGAAGAATAGGCATGAAGGAGTTCCCTTTCGTTTTTCATATATCCATGTTTTGTGACCTTTCATATTTATAGGCTATAATGTTTTATATTATTAATATTATTATTATTATTATATTTTTTTATCAATTTAGAGTTATTAACACCATTGTTATAGGTGTAGATACAAGTGAAGACCTTAGGACTTCCAATTTGTAGGACTTTAATATTTTTTCGAAAAAAAATGATTTTCCTTTATCCATGTTGTGTGATTTTTCATATTCCCTCAATCTGTTATTCATTAACAATTGAAGAAAGTGCATGAAGGAGTGCTATTTCATTTTTCATATATCCATGTTTTGTGACTTTTCATATTTATGGGCTATAATGTTTTATATTATTAATATCAAGACATACATTTAATGATGTTTGCCTTATTTAAGGGGTATATTTAATACCAAGACATACATTTAATGATGTTTCATCAAAAGTTGCTGTTCATAGAAAGTAGTTTTTTGGCACCAAAATTCCATGTATAGTAAGTGTGTTAAGATTAGTTCTGCCATTATATAGATATAGATATAAAGTCACAAAAAAGTGTTACAAAGTTTGGTATAGAAAATGATGAGTCAAGATTTTATTTGTGTTTTTAAATAGAGTGTGCCGGGTCCACTATCAATGTAACCAATAAAATGTCGCCACCTCATTTTGTATCCATCATTTTGTAAACTTCTTTTGCGCCCCTAGCATTATCCTAAACTTTTAAACTTAAAAAGGAGATTTTTTATACTTCTTTGTTTGTGGGCCATATATATCATACTCACAACAATTACCCACTAACTATTCCTTACCCCAATTTTTTTCTCTTACCAAAATCATTTACACTCGTAACACGTTACCTTTTTTAATTCTTGAATCCAAATTCCTTTTCTAAGGGGGCGTTTGGTTCGTGGTAAAGTTGGGGAATGGAATGCCCAATTTCCTTTGACCAATTCCATCGCCATGTTTGGTTCATTTTTTTCAATATTTCCATTCCATTGGAATGATCAATTCCTTCAAATGAAGGAATTCACTATTCCATCATAAAATGGGAGGAATGCTCAATTCCATCCTGTTGGGTATGCACATTATAAATCACTCCTATTACCTAGATTTGATTGATCCCATAACCTTATTTTATTTTTTATAGACTTTAGGTTTTATTGTAAGAAGTTTTACAACTTCATTAGTTAAGTCCATTTATAGTTTAGTTCGGCTTAGAAGATCAGCCCCTCAAATTCTGAAGAAATGTTGTTGCTGAAGATATGGTGAATTTTGGCTAAGTCTGCCTACCTCAAGTCTGCCTACCTTAACTTGGCTACTGAAGAAATTCAGTGACCACATGGTGACCGCATATAGGCGACCGCGCCATGCCTACCGCAAACACCTTTGCCGACCTCAAGAAGGCTGCCGCAAGCCTTGCTTGCCGCACAAAGGAAAAGACAAGTTGGTCTTCAACGTTGCAAAATTCAAATTTGAATTTGGTCGTTAAATCTGGTACAAGATAGTACATCTTGACCACTAACTTCTGCAACTACAAGACAAAGATATGAGCTCCAATCAGAATGCTCCAGCTCATCATCTTCCAACAGCTATTTCTCAACCCAAGGCTATAAATAGACCTTGAACTCTTCATTGAAGAGTGCTGAGATTCAAAGAGAGAAATTGCTGTCGAAATTCTTGGTGATTGAAGATCATACTCAAGATTTCCAGAATCATTTGAATCTTCAAGACTTCACCTTCAAATCTTCAAAGATCCCCAGCAAACCTTCAAGATCATCAAATCTCAAGCCCAGCAACACTTAAAGATTCATTAGGCTCTCAATCATATAGATTAAATAGAGCTATTGATTCTTACACAAACACACCCCGATTGATCAATCACATAGATTGCATCATTAGGGATACACAGGTCTAAGTCTAGGATTTGTTCTTCATAGAAAGTAGGTGTTGATTCAATACTAAATCTTTGTAATTTGTACTAAAGAAGAATCAATATATCATCCATTCAAAATCGAAGACTGACCATCTTGGTAAAGGACGTAGATCTTTTAACAGATCGAACCTTTCCAAATCATCGTGTCATTTACTTCTGCAAATTTACCTTCTGCAATTGTTTTATTGTTCATATAAATTTTGTTTGTCATTTAGTGTGTTGATCTTTACAGATATTCAAACTTCCGTGAATTGTGTTTGTTGCTTACCAATTTCTTTAGTTACTACTTCTGACTACTTATCTTTTGCCAAAACTCTCAGACACAAACTTTCATTTTCAACCTACCTTGTCTGTTCACTTTGCCGACCGCATATTGCCGACCGCATATTGCGGACCGCAATATTGCCGACCACAATCCTTGCTTACTGCAGATTGAACCTTTCTGTTCACTCTATCCTTGGCGACCGCAATATTTCCAACCGCAATATTGCTGACTGCACTATTTACTTACCTAATAGTTTTTTTAACTTCAAAACCAACTCTACCTCGTTTTTATCGAAACTTCCGCTTTGCATTTTACTTTGAACTAGTGGTTTTTACTTGACCATAAAATTCTAAAGTAAGCATAAGGTTGAATTTTGAAAAAGGGATGATAATTTTAAATAGGCTATTCACCCCTCCCCCCTCTAGCCTCTTTTCATACCCTTGTTGTGTCTTTGGGACCAACAAGTGGTATCATAGCAAACACCTTTATAAAATCTCTGTTTTTCAAGCTTAACAGCTTGGGTGCCGATTCAAAATGGCAAGTCAGAAAACTATGGCAACGATTAACTTCACTCACGTTCCGGCGTTCGACGAAGATAACTTTGATGTATGGAAGCACAGCACTCTAACTCAGTTCTACTCCATGGATGAGCAACTTGGTGATTGTCTTACCATTGGACCATACTTCCCAATGAAAGCAAATCCGAATCCAGAAACCAATGCAGACACACCGTCGATCAAGAAACCAAAAGCTGAATGGACAGATGAAGAGAAAAGACTGGTTGGAATGGATGTGAAAGCAAAGAGCATACTCCTAAGTACTTTGAGTACATCTCAGCGTCGACAAATCATGGAATGTGCTACCGCAAAAGAACTTTGGGATGCAATTGAAGATTACATCGAAGGAGATCAAGCTTGCAAAGAAAGCAAAAATTTTGCAATTCAAAGAAGATTCAACAACTTTGCCAAAATCCCCGGTGAATCACTCAGAGCCACATATGATCGTTATTGTGAGATCGTGAGTACTTACACCGCACTTGGGAAGAAGCTTGCCAAGAAAGAAATCAATGTTAATTTTCTAGCCGCTCTTGGTTCTCAATATCTTTATAAAGGAAACACTCTTGACGATACCAAGTTACTAGATGATATGTCACTCAGAAGCCTCTATGCCAACCTCAAGGTTTTTGATATCATGCTCCACAAAATTGAAGAAATGGAAGGAAAAACAAAGAACTTGTCGTTGGTCGCTAAAAAGGAAGAAATGGTTGAAGAGGAAGATCCAAAAATCTCCACGTCTGAATTACTAGATATGGACGATGATGACTTTGCTATGTTCGTGAAAAGATTTCAAAAGTTCAGAAAATCAGCAAGGCCCGGATCATCAAGCAAAGCTCCAGCAAGGTTCTCAAGGAGCAGCTCAACAAATAAGAAAGAGTACTCCAACTTCTCCAAGAAGAAAGAGGATCTTGTTTGTTTTAATTGCAGGAAACCCGGTCATTTCGCATCAGAATGTCCAATTCCCAAATTCGAGTACATGAAGAAGAAAAGCAACTTCACTCCTAGATACTCAAAGCAAAAGGGAATGGTCGCAGAAGAGGACTCTGCCACAAAAGAGTTAGCTACCTGGATAGAGTCAGATTCTGATGAAAGCAACGAGGATTCTGAAGAAGGTCACATTTGTTTGGTCGTTCATTCCGATGATGAGGATGATAATGAAAATCGTCGCTCACCAAATGCAAAACCTAAACGGATAAGCTATACGGCTGATGAACTTGCTAAAAAGGGATTCCTAACTCCAGTTCAAAGGAATGGCGATCTTCTATTTTCTAGATGTGATGTAAGTGCAGTAAAGAAGGCTCAATAAAATCCCAAGTTGAAGGAAGTTCTGTTTACCACTCCACAAGTCAAGTTTGACATTTCTCCCGACGAACAAGAAAAGATGTTTATGAAAGCTGAAAAGGTAATTAGTAAGTTTTCTGGCATGAAGGAAGCTTTAGCACTTTCAACTGAAGAGATTTCCCAGCTTAAGACGGAGAAAACTCTACTAAGATCTGAACTCACCCTCCTTAAGGAGCAGATCAAGAGCATGACTCCTCTTACTGATCGAAACCGTTTCTTAGAAGAACAAAATGTCGTATTTAAAGTTAAAAATGATGAATTGGTTGCTGAGATAAATGACCTTAAACGGATCACTAATGAGTGGACCAATTCTCGTGTCACTATGGAACAAATACTAGAATCCCAAAAGTCTAGTGGTGATAAAGAAGGCTTGGGATTCCAAACTAGTGACAACTTTAAATGTGCATCTTGTTGTGAAAGAGATGAGAAATTTACCCAGCAAACTTTGGAAGAGTCGAAGGCTAAACATCATGTTTCAAAGGGTGTAGGACAAGAACCAAAGAAGAAACTAGTGTTCAATTATGTCTACCCTAAGAAACAAACTGGCAAGGCAAAGTTGAAAGGTATTGCCATGGATGAACCTGCTGCGGCGGCAAGCACCAGCAAGGTTGCTGAGTCTCCCGAACGCATGTACTTACCGCGAGGTCAGTCGACCGCACTAAGGAAGTTGGCTACCGCAAGGAAACCGACGACCGCGGGTAGTGGCAAGGCGGCAAAGTTCAAGTGGATGAACTTTGTAAAGGCGGCCTCATCCATACCAGTAAATGATGTTGTGCTGAAGACTTCGACGAAGTTTGTTAACCCTCAGTTGGGTGGCTTCCACCATTGTTCTGTATGTGATGATTATGGTCACAAGGCTGCTGAATGTCTTTTAAGATTCACACCCAATCCTAGAAGGTTTAAACCGCCTTCTGTGAGGCAAGTGTGGGTTGTCAAAAGCTGCTAATCTTTAGGACCCAAAATAATAAAGGGGACCTCGATCTTAAATGTTTATTTTGTAGGTCCTCTGCCTAATGGCCGGTCACTCCAATGAAACTACAAGTTTATGGTATCTCGATAGTGGATGCTCAAGGCATATGACTGGAGATATCAACCTATTGGAAAGTGTCCGTAATGAAAAAGGTCCAGTAGTTACTTTTGGCAACAACAGCAAAGGAAAGACCATCGGTTATGGAGTCATCAGAAAAGGAAAAATAACAATCCAAGATGTTTCTCTAGTTACCGGTCTAAAACACAATCTTCTCTCAATCTCATAATTTTGCGACAAAGGATTGCAATGCCACTTCACTTCAACTCATTGTCTTATCAAGGATGGCAACTCCGGCGTCACTTTGCTCAAAGGGATTCGTAAGAAAAATGTTTACATTGTTGATTTCAATTCTACTTGTATTTCTTCTAATCTCTGTTTTGTAGCAAAAAATGTTAGCAAAAATAGTTGGCTTTGGCATAAACGACTAAGTCACTTGAACTTCAAGTATCTCTCCAAGATTGGTAGAGAAAATCTAGTTCGTGGTCTACCCAAGGTAGCTGATCACCACGATGAAAAGTTCCCAGCTTGTCAACTAGGCAAACAACCAAAATCGTCTTTCTCCAGCAAGACGACTCCGTCAACTTCAAGATGTTTGCAGCTACTACATATGGATTTATTTGGACCTGTCACTACCGCAAGTATCGGAGGCAACAGATATACATTAGTTATGGTAGACGATTATTCAAGATATACGTGGGTCGAAATGATGATCTCCAAAGACGATTGTTATGACATTTTAACCGCACTCTTTAGACAGCTCCAAACCCAGAAAGAAGACGACCTAGTCAGTGTTCGATCCGACAACGGAACAGAATTCAAAAACAACGGCGTCGCTCAACACTGTGACGACCACGGTATCGACCATAACTTTTCAGCTGCTGGACTTCCACAACAAAATGGTGTTGTGGAAAGAAAGAATAGAACGTTGATAGAGGCAGGAAAAACGATGCTTGCTGAATCGAAGCTACCTCAATATTTTTGGGCTGAAGCCATCAACATAGCTTGCTTCACTCAAAATCGATCCCTCATCAACAAGACCTACAACAAAACTCCTTATGAACTTTGGAGAGGAAGAACCCCCAACATAGCATACTTCAAGATATTTGGATGCAAATGCTTCATACTCTACAACGGTAAAGAACATCGAGGTAAATTTGCTCCTAAAGCCGATGAAGGTATATTTATTGGGTATGCTAAACACTCAAAAGCTTTTCTTGTATTTAATAAAACCACTCTTAAGATAGTAGAATCTGTCCATGTAACTTTTGATGAACATTCTCTCCTTGAGCCACATTTGGCTCCAAATGTTGCTGATGATTTTGTTGAGCTTAATGAGACAGGTACAAGTCGACCACAAAATCAGTCAACTCAAGGAAATCCATCTACCTCAACAGCTCCTCCACCTACCTCACATGAAGCACCAGAAGCTACCACATCTGCTGCTACCTCAAATGGAGTTGAAGTTGAAACACCCATCAATGTTGAAGAACCTATCCCTCAACTTGCCTATGATTGGGATGGCACAAATGATGTACCACTAGAAGATTTACAACAACCATCAACTCAACCAGACCTACCTCATGAAGTGTGCGAGGTCAGAGATCACCCAATTCAGAATATCATTGGTGACCTACATTCTGGTGTTTGAACAAGACGATCAAATTATGATGCTCTTACCGCATTCATATCTCAAGTTGAACCCAAGAAAGTTGATGAAGCACTCCAAGACTCAAGTTGGGTTGTTGCCATGCAAGAAGAGCTCAACCAATTTGAAAGATGTAAAGTTTGGAACTTAGTTCCTCGACCTAAGGATCAAGGAGTGATTGGTACAAAGTGGGTGTTTAGAAATAAGATGGATGAGAATGGAAGCATCACAAGAAATAAAGCTCGGTTGGTTGCACAAGGATATAGACAAGAAGAAAGCATTGACTACGACGAAACTTTTGCCCCCGTTTCACGACTTGAAGCTATAAGGATATTTTTAGCATATGCCTCTTACAAAAGATTCAAGCTTTATCAAATGGATATGAAGAGTGCATTTCTCAACGGCGAACTTCAAGAAACCGTCTATGTCGCTCAACCTCCCGGATTTGAAGATCCCAAATTTCCACATCATGTTTACAAACTTCAAAAGGCTTTGTATGGACTCAAACAAGGTCCACGGGCATGGTATGATACTCTATCTAAATTTCTCCTAGAAAAAGGTTTTAAGCGTGGTAAGATCGACACAACTTTATTCATTGCTAAATATCATGACCATACTTTACTTGTTCAAATTTACGTCGATGATATTATTTTTGGTTCTACTAACGAATTGTTGTGTAAGCGATTTGAAAAGCTAATGAAAAGCAAATTTGAGATGAGCATGATGGGAGAATTGACATTCTTCCTTGGGCTACAAATTAAACAATGTGCTGAAGGAATCTTCCTCAACCAAGCAAAGTACATAAAAGATCTCATAAAGAAATTTGGACTCGACAATGCAAAAGCATACGACACTCCTATGGCTGCTGGTAACAAGTTGGATAAAGACTTGAAAGGTAAGAAGGTTGATCAAACCTTGTACCGAGTTATGATTGGCTCTCTCCTATACTTAACTGCTAGTAGGCCCGATATGATGTTTAGTGTTTGTGTTTGTGCTTGCTATCAAGCGGATCCTCGAGAAGCACATCTTATTGCTGTAAAACGTATTATTCGATATTTATCTGGGACTATTAACCTTGGACTTTGGTATTCCAAAGATTCGAATTTTGATCTTATAGGTTACTCATATGCAGATTATGCAGCATGTACCATCGACAGGAAAAGCACAAGTGAAATTTGTCATTTCCTTGGAAATCGACTCGTTTCATGGGCAAGCAAGAAACAAGCCTCAGTTTCCGTATCTACCATAGAAGCTGAATATATAGCTGCTGGAAGCTGCTGCTGCCAAGTGCTTTGGATGAAACAACAATTGGTCGACTACGGAATCAACGAAGAAAATTGTCCAATCTATTGTGACAATACATCTACCATTGCTGTGTCCAACAACCCTGTCATGCATTCGAAGACCAAACACATTGATATCAAATACCATTTTCTCAAGGATCATGTGGAAAAAGGTAATATCCATCTAGAGTATGTGAGTACTGACAATCAAATTGCAGACATTCTCACCAAGGCTCTGGACTCCAAGAGGTTTAGGTTTCTCAGAGGAGAAATGGGTATGCTAGAACTCTAAATATCTTGTCCTTATGATTTATGTACTAATGTTTTGGTTTCTCCAAGTTTCTTCAAACAAGTAGGTACAAAATTACAAAGTTGAAACTTCCTTACCTCAACAACGGTTAACTACTTGTGGTCGACCGCTTAGTGTTGACCGCACAAGTCTGTGCTACCAATCGTGCCTACCGCATGACTGTCGACCGCATGATGTACCTACCGCAATGGAAAACAAAGATATGTGTTCACTGCTTTGAAGAAGCATTATCCTACCTAACCATGTCAACCGCAAGGGCTACCGCATATAGTCGACCGCATGGTCAACTTCAAACGGTCGACCTCTATTAAGGTCTCTCATCTCTATTTTCACTTACCGCACAATTGGACTCCAGGTAAGTATTCTAACCTTAGAGATATTTAGGAGTTGTGATAATTTGACTTCAAGGGTATTAAGGGTATCAAGGTAATTTTCATTTTTCCCAACGGATTCGTCAACAAAGGTTCACCAACAGACTCATCCAAGGGATTCACTAACAGATTCATCAAACGGATTCGTCAACAAGGGTTCACCAACGGACTCATCCAAGGGATTCACTAACGGATTCATCAAACGGATTCACCAACGGATTCGTCAACAAGGGTTCACCAACGGACACATCCAAGGGATTCACTAACGGATTCATCAAACGGATTCACCAACGGATTCGTCAACAAGGGTTCACCAATGGACTCATCCAAGGGATTCACTAACGGATTCATCAAACGGATTCACTAACGGATTCGTCAACAAGGGTTCACCAACGGATTCATCCAAGGGATTCACTAACGGATTCGTCAACGGACTCATCCAAGGGATTCACTAACGGATTCATCAAAAGGTTCACTAACGGCCTCATTCAAAACATTCAGCCAGCAGGTTCACCTAACGGATCATGCCACCCCCTCTATCAACAAAAGCCGCTCACACAGGGAACGCACCACTATCTCTCGCAATTTCAAATTCCTGCTTTCATCGAGTCTTTGCCTTTTCTTGGTGATGTCCTCAGCGGGTGTTTTTAACTTTCGTCGACGCGTTTTGCTTTGCAATCCACGTCACCGAGGGGCTCTGTAGACACCCCGCCTTGGACCGCTCACCCCGATTGCACATTTGATTTTGTGTTTCTCCCCATTTTAAGTGTTTCTCGTTAGTTTCTGTCACTTCCGTTAAGTTCCTGACTGACTTCGTTAAGTCCAGGGACTAAACTGAATGACAGGGCTGACTTTCTAGTCCATTCTGTCAAAATTGCCTTCTCTGAGTCGCGCGCCTCCGACAGGAGGAGCCAGGCGCGCGCGCCTCCTGCCCCCAAAGCAGGAAGCGCGCGCCTCTGGGCGTCAGTTACAGATTTCTGGCCAGGATTCCCTCCCTTGCTCAATTTACAGGATTTTGCCCGGGAAGGATTTCTTGGTGACTGAGTTTTGGCACCAAAAACACCCCTCTTTCACCTATAAAAACCTCTCTTTACCTCCATTTTCAGGGATCGAAAAATCATCGGAAAAACCCGATCGAAAACTAGACAAAAAATCACTTTCTAAAGGTTCTCCAAGGATCTCATTAAGCAACATTTGAAGTTCTTCAAATTGTAGGTAAAAGTCCATCTTTTCCTTTCTTTTCTACTTCATCTCCTCTCTCTCTTTTTACTTTAATCAAACGTGCAATCACCCAAATCATTTTGGGACATGACTCTAATGATCACCTCATCTCATTGAGGTTGGTTAAGGAGTCATCTCCTACATTCCAAATCCTATTTTAAATCCCCCCCCCCTTTTCAAGACTTAAAGAAGAAGAAGAAGAAGAACATTTTCATCCATGTAGATTTTGATCAAGCAAGACCAACTTTAGTTGGGCGAGATGGGTGTTTCGGTACTTCCCATCTCGTAATCTAACCCCCGAACCTCAAAACAAAGAATCTCTGTTTTCGTAATCAAACTTAGGCTACAATCAATAGTTTTTTCTTATGTTCCTCAAAACATAGGTGGCGACTCTAAAAACAAGTTAGACATCCTAGGATAATTCACCGCTCTAGCCAAGCCGTGGTTCCCCGGGGTATCTACAGTGGCGACTCTGCTGGGGACGTATTTGAGGGTTAAACTTGCATTCTGAT
Organism: Campanula takesimana; assembly: GCA_026119855.1. Lineage (NCBI taxonomy): Eukaryota > Viridiplantae > Streptophyta > Magnoliopsida > Asterales > Campanulaceae > Campanula > Campanula takesimana. The sequence goes on along the minus strand of JAOWBW010001683.1, from coordinate 54,238 downwards.
CGAAATCTACATCTTTTCTGGGCATTTTGTTTCCTGATGGGGGAGGCGCGCGCGTTTGGCCTTTTAAGCCTAAGGCGCGCGCATCCCGCATCAAGAACCAGAATCGCCCACTTCTTCATGTTCTTCATCTTCTTCTTCTGTTATTCTGCACTAATCACTTCTGCAGGGGTTACAATATGAACATGGGACCAGGGCAATCCCCTGAGTCCAAAGTCTGACATTCTGACAGGTGTGCCCCAGAAGCGCGCGCCTCCCATAAGCATTGCGCCATGCGCGCGCGTCCCACATCAGCACTCAGAGGCGCACGCTTCTGGGTTGGTTTCCAGAACAGAAACAGGTTTCAGTGACTGAGCAGAACAGTGGGGTGTGGGCACAGTTGCCTGCATCAGAACAGAATTGAACCCTCGGACTGTTTTAATTTTGTGTTTTATTTACCGGTCACACGGGTGATTCGGGAGTTGTAATTTTATGTGCTTATGTGTTTTGTGTGTTTTTCTTTCTTTTCAAAAAAAAATAAATAAATAAAAATTTGTCACTTGTTAGACCTCACACTACATGCACATATTCCTATGAACTGCTCACTATCGAGTCGCACAAGTCCAACCCCAAACCCGTCGAGGCCCGTCCTAGAAAGTTTCAAGCTCCACCAGACCTTGGCTCTTTCGAAGCGGTAAACCTCAGCCCGTGGCGTAGTTCAAGACTACATGCCGGGGGTGACCTTTGAGCCTCATATTCAAGCCGAGCACAAACCACACAATTCTAGTTAGGGTCTAACACTCCGTGACTCAAGTCGGTTTCCATGTACCAAGATTTCCCTAAACTAATGTCTTCAAATCATACATGCCAACTTGTTGAAATGGACGCAATAAAAATCCGTCCCCAAAAAGTGGTTATTTTGGACGAAAATAAAAATCCGTCCCCGCATGTATGCTTTACTACATTAATTTAGTTTAATCCCGATACATGTAGGATTCACAAGCGCGATGGAATCCGATGAGTATATGGGACCGCGAGATGGTCTATATACTAGTGTGACGATTCCATTATTTTCTTAGAAACCCCAAAAGGGATTCATTCCCTCCGACTTATAAAAAAAAAAAAAAAAAGAGTCTTTTCTTATGTGGTTCGAGTCGTGTGCCCAACTGTGTGTTCTAAGCCTCTTCATGGACCGCAAGTGTTACTCAAGACTGACAAGGGCCTCTTCTGCAATATAGGTTCAATTGGTACTTACAAAGTCTACCGGGATTCAGCAAATCGGTTAGTCCGTGAAGAGATCACTCCAACAGCTCCAACATCAACCATGACCGGCAGCAGCAACACCATGTCCCTCGAACAGCTCTCAACCATGGTCCAACTCCTCCAAGAGCAAGTCTCCACCCTTAACAAGGAGGCACAAAGCAAAGACGACATTTGGCAATCCCACCTCGACAGCCAAAGGGAGGCCCACGAGGCCGAAATGGAGCTAATGAAAGAAAAGCTCACCAATCTTGCCAAGGGAAAGAACAAGAACAATGATGATGAATCCGAATGGACCGAGGGTTTGTTCAAGAGTCCTTATGTCAACACCCTCACCAAGAAAATGGGGGAACCAAGTTCCGAGAACAATGAGCCCAAAATGGTGGATTCTATCATGGCCTACATCGACCAAAAATTCAATGGGCTCAACATAGGGAAAGGTTCCGACACAAGCCTTTATCAATCATCCATCCTCATAAGTACTATGGCCGCTCTTCCCGATAAGTTCAAGATGCCCGACATAAGCAAATTCAAGGGCAACTCTTATCCCATGGCTCACATTGAGACTTATATTTGGGCAATGGTTCCAAAGAAGGTCTCCACCAAGGTGATGGCTCAATGCTTTCCTCTCGCTCTCGAGGGCGCGGCAAAAGATTGGTATGCTACTCTCCCGCTCACTGTCCGTCTTGATTGGGACTCCGCCATGCTTGCCTTCAAGAACCAATACCAAGGCAACACCACTCACCGGCCCACAAGGAAAGAGCTAGAGAACACTACTCAACGAGACAATGAGTCCTTCATCGACTTCACAAGGAGATGGAATGACAAACTCTCTGAAATTGTTGAGAGGCCGAACACAAAAGAGCAAATGGACATATTTCTCAAGTGTCTCAAGATTGATCTCCGCACTCACCTAAGTGGGGCTTGCTACTCCGACTTCTCCCAAATGTATGAGGCGGGGGTACGCATGGATGACTTGCTCAAGGAGATTAAGAAGACCACTCCTACTTACCGCTACAAGGCCGCTTCCAACTCCACAAAAGAGGCCTCGGTCAACGCCGTCACTATTAACAAGGGGAATTACAAAATGGTTCCTCCGCCTCAAGGGAAGAAGTCCCGAAGTGACCGTGTCTACACGCCTCTCCAAGGCATGACTCAAACCGAAGTGTTCGAGGTCCTCAAGGCAAAGGGTCAAGTCACACCCGTGCAAGGGTACCAACCCAAGACGATCCAATCCAATCATGCTCACCACAAATATTGTGGCTACCACCAATATAGTGGCCACACCACCGAGGAATGCTTCGTTCTCCGCAATGTCATTCAAGATCTCATAGATAAGAAAGAATTTGTAGTGACTAATGACGAGCATGTCAATGTAATAGAGATAGGAGAACTCGAAGGGACCACCCATTCAATCCCAATTGTGAATGGGGGCCCCAATGTTATGAATAAACTTGACAATTCTTGTTATGTAGTGACTTACGATGAGGTAATGAGGGAAGTACTAGAGAATAGGAAAAAGAAGCAAGATGGGAACGTCAACATGCTAACTCGATCCGGTCGAGTCATAGCAAGCAACCCTTCCACTTCCGCACCGAGCTCCTCTTCTCAAAAGCCGCAAGCTCACAACACTCCCGAAGATCCTCTACTCGTCCAACTCAAGAAAACTCAAGCCAACATCTCTATTTGGGACCTCATTGCATCCTCAAAGAAACACCGAGATCTTGTCATCCGCAATCTCGATGATACATCAGTCTCTCCCGATACTACTCCCGAGGACCTCACGGCAATGATTGGTCACATTCATTTTGGCAACGTCATCACCTTTTCCGATATGGACCTTCCACCGTTTGGTTCCGACCACAACGAAGCTATTTACCTCAAGGTACGAGCAAGGGGGAGGCCCGTCTCAAGAGTCTTAGTGGACGGTGGTTCCGCACTCAATCTCATGCCTGGTAGAATCATGGGCATACTGGGGCTTAAGGATTCTGATTTGAAGCCTTCTACTCAAGTAATCCGAGGTTATGACAGCACCGCCCGTACAGTCATGTGTATGATCGAAATAGACATTGAGTTTGGGAGCATGGTCATGTCCGTTCCATTCCAAGTGCTTGATATCCCGGCCTCGTTCAACTTACTGTTGGGTCGACCATGGATTCACAGTGCTAATGCCGTACCGTCAACTCTCCACCAATGTGTCAAGATCCGAAATGGTGATGAAATAGTGACCGTAATGGCTGAAAACATCACTATCCACAGAAAAGGTGAGCCCGTCCACCAAGTTCAGCATGGCCTACCAGACTCCACTCTCTCCGGCGTCTCAATCAACGCCATTGATAAAGAAGGGGGAAACGGATCATGGACCCCCAGCAATCACAAAGTCCTTCGTATGATGAGGAATATGGACTACTTCCCTGGTTTAGGCTTAGGGAAATATCAGCAAGGAATCCTACATCCCGTGCAAGTCCCACTTGTCAAGAACACCTTCGGTTTGGGGTATGAGCCTTCCAAAGAAGACTTGAAACAAGAGCAAGCGATCAAGAACGAAAAGGCCCGAACTCGTAAAGAAGGCCGTCGGTATGAAGTCCCTAATCTAAGGCCTTATCGCAAGACGTTGAATGGTTATTTTGCCCGCCAAGGGGAAGACGTTCCATACATGATCTTTCCCGAGCCGTGGGTTAACAATAAAGGGGTCAAAAGGCCCGGCCTCGAAATCTTCTCCGATTGTGAGGTCCAGATATCCGACAGAGAACCAACTCCCATGTCGCCCCGTGAATGGTGGGGGAGGAAGATGACTATAGAATCCGAGACAGAAATCACCGTGGGGGAGGAACTGACAGATTTAGCCTCCATGTTTGAAGAGCTCGCCATGATGAATAAATGCCAAGTTAACGCCATCCATGACACCGTCATCATGAACGAAACTATCAGTGAGATCCCACCAAGCTCCGAGCCGATCAACAATTGGTATTCAACAAAAGGGCCCGTGGTATCCGAGGAATTCTTAGTCCAAGAAATGGGTTGCATACCCCGCACAGCAACAAAGGAAGAGCAGCTCACACTTACTTTCGAGTCCGAGAGTGTCTCTAATACCCTCACCCAAGAGGATTTGGAGGCCATAGCCGAGCGTGTGTTTCCTTTCTTTGCTAATGAAAAATTTGATATTTCTGAGTACCCTGAGATTGCAAACATCATAAATGATGAATTAACTAATAATAAACTTAACAAACAAGTTAATAACGATTCAAATTATGATGAAATAGACCACGAAAACACAACATACTTAAATGAACTTGCTCAACAAGTCCGTAGTCGTGGCGAGAATGGTCCAAAGGCTGACGAAGAATTGCATGTTGTTAATCTGGGTACCGAAGAAGAGCCAAAAGAAACCAAGATTGGAAGCTTCTTCAAGGGGGACGACAAAGACAGATTGACTGCACTACTACGGGAGTTCGTGGATGTGTTCGCATGGTCATACAAAGACATGCCGGGTTTGGACAGAAAGGTAGCGGAGCACAGAATTCCGATCAGAGAAGATGCCAGGCCAGTAAAGCAGAAGCTCAGAAAGATCAAGCCAGAATGGTCTCTGCAGGTCAAAGAAGAGATTGAGAAGCTCCTCAGTGTGGGGTTCATCAAGGTTATCGAGTATCCGACATGGTTAGCCAACATTGTGACAGTCAGGAAGGCGAACGGCAAGGTTCGAGTTTGTGTAGACTTCCGGGATTTAAACAAAGCTTCCCCAAAGGATGATTTTCCACTCCCTAATATCAACATGCTAGTCGACTCCACTGCTGCCTACGAGGTCCGCTCATTCGTGGATGGGTTCGCTGGGTACAATCAGATTCTCATGGCCGAGGAGGATCAACATAAGACAGCCTTCACAACACCGTGGGGTACCTTTTGCTACACAGTCATGCCATTTGGGTTAAGAAATGCTGGGGCTTCCTACCAAAGAGCCGTGACAGACTTGTTCCACGATACGATTCACAAAGAAATCGAGGTCTATGTGGACGACATGATCATTCACTCCAAAGGAACCGATGGTCAACACCTAATCGATCTCCGCAAGTTCTTCGAAAGGCTTCGTCAACACAAGATGAGGCTCAACCCTGCAAAGTGCACATTTGGGGTTATCCGAGGCAAAGTTCTTGGTTATATGGTCACTGAAAGGGGAATCGAAGTAGACCCCTCCAAAATCAAGGCAATCATTGACATGCCTCCTCCAAAGACGCAGAAAGAGATTAAAGGTTTCATGGGAAGACTACAATACATCAGTCGGTTTGTGCACCAACTCACTTCCATGTGCGAGCCAATCTTCAAGCTACTCAAGAAGAATGTGGCTCTAGAATGGACCGACGAGTGCCAAGAAGCCTTCGATCAAGTAAAGCATTACTTGACGTGCCCTCCTGTTCTAGTTCCGCCGCACAAGGAGAAACCTCTGTTGCTTTATCTCACTGTCAATGATGAAGCCCTAGGGGCTATGTTAGCACAAGAGCAACAAGAGTCCACAAAGGAGAACGCCATTTATTTTGTCAGTCGCCGATTCCAAGGAGGCGAAAAGAACTACTCTGTCTTAGAGAAGTCATGTGCAGCATTGGTTTGGGTCACTCAAAAGCTCAAACACTATATGGAAGCTTTTCCGATCAAGCTAGTAGCAAAGGTGGACCCACTCCGCTACATCTTCGAGAAGCCTTTCATGTCAACAAGAATAGCCAAATGGTACTTCATGCTCGTCGGCTATGATATCACTTACGTCATACTAAAATCCGTCAGGGGGAAAGTGTTTAGTGACCAGCTTGCCGAATTCCCGTGTGACGAAGTGAAGGGGGAAGATGTACAGTTCCCTGACGAGCATTTAATTTGTACTGCAACCGAAGAAGACAAGTGGCAACTTTTTTTCGATGGCGCCGCCAATAAACACGGTTTTGGTATAGGGGTATTGCTTGTCGATCCAAAAGACATCTACACTCCCATTGCCATATACCTGGAATTCGAAGCTACCAACAACATTGCCGAGTACGAAGCATGCATAGCAGGGCTCGAAGCAGCTCTCGAAAGAAACGTCACGGAACTAGAAGTGTTCGGCGACTCTTTGCTCCTTATCAATCAGCAATCGGGTAAATGGCGAACCCAAGACCCTACTCTCCAACAATATGGTCAGCACCTTGAAGAACTGGTTGAACAATTCCAAGAGATCACTTTCAACTACCTGCCAAGGGATAAGAATCGCTTCGCCGATGCACTGGCCACTATAGCTTCATTAGTTGAAATGCCCAAAGGGAAAATGGTGAAGCCTTTCAAAATTGCTCGAAGGAACAGTCCGGCATATTGCATGAGTATCGAGATCAACGAGGTTCAAACAAACTCTCTGTGGTATTCGGATATCATGAACTTCCTCAAAGACGGCACTTATCCCGAGAACATCAATAAGAAGTCTCAAGCAGCTCTGCAAAGGTTAGCCTCTCGGTACGTACTGATTGGGGACCGAGTCTATAAAAGGCACCACGACGGGATCAATCTCTTATGCGCCAATGAGACCGAAGCTCAAGAGATAATGTGTGAAGTGCGCGAAGGAGAATGTGGACCCCACATGAATGGGTTTATGCTAGTCAAGAAGATACTTCGCATTGGTTACTATTGGAGCACTATGGAACGAGACTGTATCGAGAAAGTCAAAAGGTGTACCAAGTGCCAATTCCACGCTAATCTGCAACATGCTCCACCCTCACAACTTTACAACATGGTCACACCTTGGCCTTTCTCTTGTTGGGGGATAGACATCATCGGTAAAGTTCATCCTGCCGGGAGCAATGGGCAGTCATTCGTCCTAGTGGCAGTCGACTACTTCACAAAGTGGGTCGAAGCATAAGCCTATCGGACCCTCAACGCCAAGAAAGTGGCCGAATTTGTAAAGATTAATCTCATGTGCCGATGCGGCGTGCCTCATGAAATCATTTCTGACAACGGCTCTCACTTCGAGAAGGAAATGGATGCACTTTTGGTAGAATACAAGATCACCAAGCACAAGTCATCTCCTTACCGGCCCCAAGCAAATGGCGCAGTCGAAGCAGCAAATAAGACCATCGAGACCATCGTCAAGAAAATGGCCTCAACAGGAAGGGATTGGCCCGAGAAGCTACCATTAGCATTGTGGGGATACCGCACATCAATACGATCCGCAACAGGAGAAACTCCTTATGCATTGGTCTATGGTTCAGAAGCCGTACTCCCTATCGAACTTGAAGTCCCATCTCTACGGGTCCTCCTCGAGAATCAAGTCAACGAGGTCGACTGGATGCAAAGTCGATATGAACAACTAGCCTTGCTCGACGAGAAAAGGTTAAGAGCACTCGAACGCACAAGGGCGTATCAGCAAAGGATGGCAAGAGCTTTCAACAAAAAGGTGAAGCCTCGAAACATCAATGTGGGAGATTTGGTTTTAAGACAACATCCTCCTAATGCCATGAATCCCCTGGGGAAATGGGGACCCCGATGGATCGGTCCGTACGTGGTCAAAAAGATACTAAGCGGTGGTGCAGTCCGGCTCGTGGATTTAGATGGTGACCAGCTGCCAAAGGAGGTCAACCTCGACAAGCTCAAGAGGTTCTACGCTTGATAAACAAAGACCATAACAAAAAAAAAAAAAAAAAAAATCGCTCGCTAGGTTGAAAACCCGCAAGGGCGGCCTAGGCAAAAATTAGAGCACGTGCAAAAAAGAAGCCCGCTAGATTGAAAACCCGAAAGGGCGGTCTAGGCAAAAAACAGGGGGCACAAAAAAAAAAAAAAATGGTCTTTGTTTGTTTGAACTACGAAGACCTGAGCCTCCCAACTGGAGGAACGTAGGCAACCTTCGGGTGCGGTCTAAAACATATCAAAAATACCCAATTCACTTCAAATAACAAAATGCAATTTTTATTCATTCAATAAATTATTCAAACCATTACAACGGATTTATTGAGCAACAAAAGACGTCAAAACATTAAATCCTAAAACAAAGTGGTCTAATTGCAATCTCTTAGGGTACTAAGAAAAATCCAATTTTCTCTTAGCTTTCAAAGGACCACCTGATCGTCTCTCAATCCTTTTTCTTCTTGGGTAACGAAGGAGCACTAATACGCACCGAAACCTTCTGTGTTGCAACACGTCTCCTAGCATAAAATCATCCAAAGGAGTACCGAAAGGGTCAGCGAGAATGTTACTCGAATCAGCAGCAGCCTCTCTATATCTCAAAGTGCTGCTAGGCTCAAAACCCTGTCCCAACAACTCGGCACGAAGCACATCAACCCAAGTGATGCCACGGTAAAGGGTGCCAAATAAACAGTCCAAGTAGCTCTCGGGAAGGAAGACACTCCCCCGATGCAGAGGAGCGAAAGCCCAACGATTGCGGTCATCTCCCCAAGCCGACTGAAGCTCACTCGAGAAGCCAGGACCCATCTAAGCAACTGGACGAAGCATTCCATCCCTCGGAAAATGAATTGTCTGTTGGCGACCGAACTGCCGCAGAACCCGCTCTGGCTGGTAAAATGAAGAATCTCTCAAACCGGGTACAACCACGTGCTGAAAACCAAGAGTCCATTCCACAAAAGGACGAAGACCCCAAGAAGGAGGACACCACTCAATATCGGCGGTCACCCGAGAGGCAAAGAATTTCTTCCAATCATCTTCAGATAAATCCCGGATCAACAACTTCCTCCTATGAACAGCAAAAGGAGTCAAATCACCATCCGGAGAATAAATCTTGAAGTGTTCTCGGAGCCATATGGTCAAGAGCAAAGGGCTTCCCCGACACATCTTGCCCGTCCTATGTAACTCATCAAGGCCGTGCAACGTCTCCCCTACAATAAGAGGGATTACACTAAATTGCTGCTCCTTAGCTTGCAAAATAATCTCAGCCAACTGCACGTCCGCAGTCCCGAAAGGTGTAACAAACAGTACTTCGCTGAAGAGACAAACGGCCATGGCATTTCTTTTGAAAGATTGAACCATCGGGTCCTCCGAGTGTAAACTGAAGAACATCGGCAACTCAGTTATGTCAATCACGGTACCATGCAACATCTTCCTCACGTCCTCAACAGGGAGATTCAGTAACCCAACCCAAGAGCCGATGGCACCGCGGTGATATTTGGGGACGGCAATCCGACCGGCCAAAGGCATGCCAAGGATGGCCCCGAAATCGTCAACAGTCGGCACCATTTCATTAGCTGAAAGTTTGAAGGTATGGCTGTCGCAATCCCAGAAAGCCGCGGCAGCTCTCAACAAATCCCAATCCGGCTTCAACGTCCGCAAGGTGAAAAGGATTCGGAACCCGAAATCTTTAATGAAGGCCTTCTTGGGATGGGCCTTGAAAGAATACACAAAAGTGCCCAAGTCCTTTTCATACGCACTAACGACCTTGGCATCAAGGGCAAAAGAATTGGAAGCCATGGAAAATGTTGATCACAAGCGAAGTTAAGCAATAATATGATGTTCAAAAATGGCAGAAAGGAGCTGTGAGAATCAAGTGGTCGAACAGAAGATGATATTATAGCTGTTGGGGGCTCTTTTGGTCAGCAAATGTCAAGCCCGGAATTCCGCCTCCCAGACGCGCGCGCCACCCGCCAGCAGTCTGAAGTGCGCGCGCGTCCCAAGCCTACATAGGAAAGCGCGTGCCTCCCAGGTCTAAATCACTTCAAGAAAAGGGCCTTGTCAGAGATCTCCAGCCTAAATCAAGACACTGTCCCGATCCTCGGACACCCAGTTGGGCACACCTTTTTCTGGTCCGCCCTTAAGGCATGTCAAAAATCGAAAGTAGGATAGAAACTCCCACTCAAAAGTAGGCTGTCCTCTTCAAAATTCCGAACTCCCTAAGTTCTGTCACGGGTGCCACACCCCCCTCAAGAGTCAATCTCAACATTTCATCCCCAGCAGGAACATCTTTCTGGTCGCGGTCAACTGTGCCCGTACCCCACAATTCAAAAAAGTCAAGTGTGACTCCAAATGGCACGAGACTTCAAGGCAATATTTCGTCAAACGGATTCACTAACGGATTCGTCAACAAGGGTTCACCAACGGACTCATCCAAGGGATTCACTAACGGATTCATCAAACGAATTCACCAACGGATTCGTCAACAAGGGTTCACCAACGGACTCATCCAAGGGATTCACTAACGGATTCATCAAACGAATTCACCAACGGATTCGTCAACAAGGGTTCACCAACGGACTCATCCAAGGGATTCACTAACGGATTCATCAAACGGATTCACCAACGGATTCGTCAACAAGGGTTCACCAACGGACTCATCCAAGGGATTCACTAACGGATTCATCAAACGGATTCACCAACGGATTCGTCAACAAAGGTTCACCAACAGACTCATCCAAGGGATTCACTAACAGATTCATCAAACGGATTCGTCAACAAGGGTTCACCAACGGACTCATCCAAGGGATTCACTAACGGATTCATCAAACGGATTCACCAACGGATTCGTCAACAAGGTTCACCAACGGACACATCCAAGGGATTCACTAACGGATTCATCAAACGGATTCACCAACGGATTCGTCAACAAGGGTTCACCAACGGACTCATCCAAGGGATTCACTAACGGATTCATCAAACGGATTCACTAACGGATTCGTCAACAAGGGTTCACCAACGGATTCATCCAAGGGATTCACTAACGGATTCGTCAACGGACTCATCCAAGGGATTCACTAATGGATTCATCAAAAGGTTCACTAACGGCCTCATTCAAAACATTCAGCCGGCAGGTTCACCTAACGGATCATGCCACCCCCTCTATCAACAAAAGCCGCTCACACAGGGAGCGCACCACTATCTCTCGCAATTTCAAATTCCTGCTTTCATCGAGTCTTTGCCTTTTCTTGGTGATGTCCTTGGCGGGTGTTTTTAACTTTCGTCGATGCGTTTTGCTTTGCAATCCACGTCACCGAGGGGCTCTGTAGACACCCCGCCTTGGACCGCTCACCCCGATTGCACATTTGATTTTGTGTTTCTCCCCATTTTAAGTGTTTCTCGTTAGTTTCTGTCACTTCCGTTAAGTTCCTGACTGACTTCGTTAAGTCCAGGGACTAAACTGAATGACAGGGCTGACTTTCTAGTCCATTCTGTCAAAATTGCCTTCTCTGAGTCGCGCGCCTCCGACAGGAGGAGCCAGGCGCGCGCCCCTCCCGCCCCCAAAGCAGGAAGCGCGCGCCTCTGGGCGTCAGTTACAGATTTCTGGCCAGGATTCCCTCCCTTGCTCAATTTACAGGATTTTGCCCGGGAAGGATTTCTTGGTGACTGAGTTTTGGCACCAAAAACACCCCTCTTTCACCTATAAACCTCTCTTTACCTCCATTTTCAGGGATCAAAAAATCATCGGAAAAACCCGATCGAAAACTAGACAAAAAATCACTTTCTAAAGGTTCTCCAAGGATCTCATTAAGAAACATTTGAAGTTCTTCAAATTGTAGGTAAAAGTCCATCTTTTCCTTTCTTTTCTACTTCATCTCCTCTCTCTCTTTTTACTTTAATCAAACGTGCAATCACCCAAATCATTTTGGGACATGACTCTAATGATCACCTCATCTCATTGAGGTTGGTTAAGGAGTCATCTCCTACATTCCAAATCCTATTTTAAATCCCCCCCCCCTTTTCATGACTTAAAGAAGAAGAAGAAGAACATTTTCATCCATGTAGATTTTGATCAAGCAAGACCAACTTTAGTTGGGCGAGATGGGTGTTTCGGTACTTCCCATCTCGTAATCTAACCCCCGAACCTCAAAACAAAGAATCTCTGTTTTCGTAATCAAACTTAGGCTACAATCAATAGGTTTTTCTTATGTTCCTCAAAACATAGGTGGCGACTCTAAAAACAAGTTAGACATCCTAGGATAATTCACCGCTCTAGCCAAGCCGTGGTTCCCCGGGGTATCTACATTTACTCCTACTGGTTCTCCTCCTCTTAACACAGAAGAAGTAGTTGATGTTGCTCCTACTTTGAAAAAGGTTGCAAAACAAGTTTACTCTCTCAGGGATGAATCTGATAGTGAGAAGACTGATGATGAGAAGTCAAGTGGTTCTGATAGTGAAGCTGATGGAAGTGATGACGATGATAATGATGGTGGTGAAGACAAGCGAGTGGATGATGTTGGTAGAAAACAAGGAGATAGTGATGACAAAGATAAGGACGTTAATGTTGATAGTCCTAACTTCGACCGCACAGAGGTTGCCGCTCAAGAAGTTACCACGGTCGACAATACCGACTGCACTGCTATTACCTCTCCAACTCGTGTTCAGGTACCAACTCTTCCTTCTCTGGACAAAAACGATGATGTTCCAGCAACCGCAGGGAAAGTTGCCGCACTCCTTACCGCTGTCCAAGCATTGACCAAACTCCAATCTGACAACCAGACAGCTATTGCTCAGTTGACCGCTAAGGTCATTGATCTTAAATCTTCTCAGGCTGATTTAAAACTTGAGCTCTGCTCTCTACCCTCCAAAATGATTGATACCATTAAGGGGGAGACAGTAGCCATAACAAAGACTGTGAAAGATATTGTTCGTGGAAATACAAGTTCAAGTTCTGCTGCCATTCAACCTGCCGCACAAGCCACTCCGACCGCATCTACATCAACCACACTGTCCACTGATTTCTTGGTTACCCCTCGACTCTTGAAGGAGGCTCTGACCATTCAAACCAATGCTCTTAACCGTGGGCTTTCACGAGAGGTTGTTGAGGCCTCCATTGAAATTCACAAGCAGTTGGATATGGTGAAAGTTGATTTGGTCCATGAGCTGAAAAAGATCAAGTTCAGCATGGAAAAGGAAGTGGATATTGCCATCAAGGCTTCTCTTGAAGCCCTTACTGAAAATCAAGGAAAGAAGCTTGAAGCAATCAAGGCTGTTTTTACCACTTTGAAAACCCCGCTTGATTATCAAGGAACCAGAATTGAGGAACTGACAAACACTGTTGTTGGTTCATTTCAAGTCGTTGAAAAGAAATTAGAGACCTTAGAAGAATCAGTTCAGAAGTCTGTTGGGAGTTGTAGATACCCCGGGGGAGCCCACGGCTTTGGCTAGAGCGCGCGAGTTATCCTAGGATGTCTAACTTGTTTTTAGAGTCGCCACCTATGTTTTGAGGAACATAAGAAAAACCTATTGATAATAGCCTAAGTTTGATTACGAAAGAAAAACCTATTGATAATAGCCTAAGTTTGATTACGAAAACAAAGATTCTTTGTTTTGAGGTTCGGGGGTTAGATTACGAGATGGGAAGTACCGAAACACCCATCTCGCCCAACTAAATTTGGTCTTGCTTGATCAAAATCTACATGAATGATAAACGTTCTTCTTCTTCTTCTTTAAATCATAAAAAGGGGTTTTAAAATAGAGTTTGGAATGTAGATGATAATTCTTTAACCGACCTCAGTGAGATGAGGTGATCGTTAGAGTCATGTCCCAAAATGATTTGGGTGATTGCACTTTGATAAAACAAAAGAAAGAGAAAAGAGATGAAGTTAAGAAGAGGAAAGAAATAGCTTTACCTAGACTTCAGAGACTTCAAACACTTCTTGTTGAATTACTTGGAGAAATCCTTTGGAAAATGCTTTGAAAGTAGGAAATTTGGTTTCTTATTGAAATGTGAGATTGAGAGCCCAAGGTCAAGTTCTTGGTTTCTTGGTCAAGGTCTTTCGATGGTTTTTGGTCAAAGTTTTTGTGTCCTTTAAAATGGAGGTAAAGGGGGGTTTTATAGGTGAAAGAGAGATGTTTTTGGTGCCAAAACTCAGTCACCAAGAAATCTTTCCCAGGCAAAATCCTGTAAATTGAGCAAGGGAGAGAATCCTGGCCAGAAATCTGTAACCGACGCCCAGAGGCGCGCGCTTCCTGCTTTGGGGGCGGGAGGCGCGCGTGTCTGGATCCTCCTATCGGAGGCGCGCGACTCAGAGAAGGCGATTTTGACAGAATGGGCTAGAAAGTCAGCCCTGTTATTCAGTTTAGTCCCTGGACTTAACGAAGTCAGTCAGGAACTTAACGGAAGTGACAAAAACTAATGAGAAACACTTAAAATGGGGAGAAACACAAGATCAAATGTGAAATCGGGGTGAGCGATCCAAGGCGGGGTGTCTACAGAGCCCCTCGGCGACGTGGATTGCAAAGCAAAATGCGTCGACGAAAGTTAAAAACACCCGCCGATGACATCACCAAGAAAAAGCAAAGACTCGATGAAAGCAGGAATTTGAAATTGCGAGAGATAGTGGTGCGCTCCCTGTGTGAGCGGCTTTTGTTGATAGAGGGGGTGGCATGATCCGTTAGGTGAACCTGCCGGCTGAATATGTTGAATGAGGCCGTTAGTGAACCTTTGAACGAGGCCGTTAGTGAACCTTTGGAGAGGCCGTTAGTGAACCTTTGAAGAGGCCGTTAGTGAACCTTTGGAGAGGCCGTTAGTGAACCTTTGAAGAGGCCGTTAGTGATCCTTTTGAGAGGCCGTTAGTGAACCTTTGAAGAGGCCGTTAGTGAACCTTTGGATGAGGCCGTTAGTGAACCTTTGAGGACGAATCCGTTAGTGAAATCCGTTGTTGAGGCCGTTAGTGAACCTTTGGAGAGGCCCGGTTGTGAACCTTTGGAGAGGCCGTTACTGAACCTTTGAAGAGGCCGTTAGTGATCCTTTGGAGAGGCCGTTAGTGAACCTTTGAAGAGGCCGTTAGTGAACCTTTGAAGGGCCGTTAGTGAACCTTTGAGGACGAATCCGTGAGTGAAATCCGTTGATGAGGCCGTTAGTGAACCTTTGGAGAGGCCGTTAGTGAACCTTTGAAGAGGCCGTTGGTGAACCTTTGGAGAGGCCGTTAGTGAACCTTTGAATGAGGCCGTTAGTGAACCTTTGAGGACGAATCCGTTAGTGAAATCCGTTGATGAGGTATTGCTTTGAAGTCACGTGCCACTTGGAGTCACACTTGACTTTTTGACTTGTGGGGTGCGGGCACTGTTGACCGCGACCAGAAGAATGTTCCTGCTGGGGACGAAATGTTGAGATTGACTCTTGAGGGGGGTATGGTACCCATGACAGAACTTAGGGAGTTCGGAATCCGTGGGGAAGGACAGCCTACTTTTGAGTGGGAGTTTCTATCCTACTTTCAATCTTTGACATGCCTTAAGGGCGGACCAGAAGAAGGTGTGCCCAACTGGGTGTCCGAGGACCGGGGCTGTGTCTTGATTTAGGATGGAGATTTCTGATAAGGCCTTTTCTGAAGTGATCTAGACTTGGGAGGCGCGCGCTTTCCTCTGTAGGCTTGGGACGCGCGCGCATTTCAGACCGCTGGCGGGTGGCGCGCGCGTCTGGGAGGCGGAATTCCGGGCTTGACATTTGCTGGCCAAAAGACCCCCCAACAGCTATAATATCAGCTTCTGTTCGACCACTTGATTCTCACAGCTCCTTTCTGCCATTTTTGAACATCATATTATTACTCAACTTTGCTTGTGATCAACATTTTCCATGGCTTCCAATTCTTTTATTCTTGATGCCAAGGTTGTTAGTGGGTATGAAAAGGACTTTGACACTTTTGTGTATTCTTTCAAGACCCATCCCAAGAAGGCCTTCATTAAAGACTTCGGGTTCCGAATTCTTTTCACTTTGCGGACGTTGAAGCCGGATTGGGATTTGTTGAGAGCTGCCGCGGCTTTCTGGGATTGCGATAGCCATACCTTCAGCTTTTCAGCTAATGAAATGGTGCCGACTGTCGATGATTTCGGGGCCATCCTTGGCATGTCTTTGGCCGGTCGGATTTCCGTCCCTAAATATCACCGTGGTGCCATTGACTCTTGGGTTGAGTTACTGAATCTCCCTGTTGAGGACGTGAGGAATATGTTGCGCGGTACTGTGATTGACATAACTGAGTTGCCGATGTTCTTCAGTTTACACTCGGAGGATCCGGTGGTTCAATCTTTCAAGAGGAATACCATGGCCGCTTGTCTCTTTAGTGAAGTACTGTTTATTACACCCTTCGGGACTACGGATGCGCAGTTGGCTGAGATTATTTTGCAAGCCAAGGAGCAACAATTTAGTATAATCCCTCTTATTGTAGGGGAGACGTTGCACGGCCTTGATGAGTTACATAGGACGGACAAGATGTGTCGGAGAAGCCCTTTGCTCTTGACCATATGGCTCCGAGAACACTTCAAGATTTATTCCCCGGATGGTGATTTGTCTCCTTTTGCTGTTCATAGGAGGAAGCTATTGATCCGGGATTTATCTGAAGATGGTTGGAAGAAATTCTTTGCCTCTCGGGTAACCGTCGATATTGAGTGGTGCCCTCCTTCTTGGGGTCTTCGTCCTTTTGTGGAATGGACTCTTGGTTTTCAGCATGTGGTTGTACCCGAATTGAGAGATTCTTCATTTTACCAGCCAGAGCGGGTTCTGTGGTAGTTTGGTCGCCAACAGATAATTCCTTTTTCGAGGGACGTAATGCTTCGTCCAGTTACTTACATGGGTCCGGACTTCTCGAGTGAGCTTCAGTCGGCTTGGGGAGATGATCGCAACCGTTGGGCTTTTGCTCCTCTGCATCGGGGGAGTGTCTTCCTTCTCGAGAGCTACTTGGATTATTTGTTTGGCACCCTTTACCGTGGTATTACTTGGGTCGATGTGCTTCGTGCCGAGTTGTTGGGAAAGGGTTTTGAGCCTAGCAGCGCCTTGAGATATAGGGAGGTTGCTGTTGATTCGAGTAACATTCTTGCTGACCCTTTCGGTACTCATTTGGATGACTTTTATGCTAGGAGACGTGCCGCAACACAGAAGGTTTCGGTGCGTATTAGTGCTCGTCCGTTATTCAGAAGAAAAGGATTGAGAGACGATCGGGTGGTCCTTTGAAGACTAAGAGAAAATTGGACTTTTCTTAGTACCCTAAGAGATTGCAATTAAATTAGACCACCTTGTTTTAGGATTTATGTTTTGATGTCTTTTGTTGCTCAATAAATCCGTTGTAATGGCTTGAATAATTCATTGAATGAATAAAAATTGTATGTTATTTGAAGTGAATTGGGTATTTTTGATATGTTTTAGACCGCACCCGAAGGTTGCCTACGTTCCTCCAGTTGGGAGGCTTAGGTCTCCGTAGTTCAAACAAACAAAGACCTTTTTTTTTTTTTTTTTTTTTTTTTGTGCACCCTGTTTTTTGCCTAGACCGCCCTTTCGGGTTTTCAATCTAGCGGGCTTCTTTTTTGCACGTGCTCTAATTTTTGCCTAGGCCGCCCTTGCGGGTTTTCAACCTAGCGAGCGATTTTATTTTTTTTTTATGGTCTTTGTTTATTAAGCATAAAACCTCTTGAGCTTGTCGAGGTTGACCTCCTTTGGCAGCTGGTCACCATCTAAATCCACGAGTCGGACTGCACCGCCGCTTAGTATCTTTTTGACCACGTACGGACCGATCCATCGGGGTCCCCATTTTCCCAGGGGATTCATGGCATTAGGAGGATGTTGTCTTAAGACCAAATCTCCACATTGATGTTTCGAGGCTTCACCTTTTTGTTGAAAGCTCTTGCCATCCTTTGCTGGTACGCCCTTGTGCGTTCGAGTGCTCTTAGCCTTTTCTCGTCGAGTAAGGCTAGCTGTTCATATCGACTTTGCATCCAGTCGACCTCGTTGACTTGATTCTCGAGGAGGACCCGTAGAGATGGGACTTCAAGTTCGATTGCGAGTACGGATTCAGAACCATAGACTAATGCATAAGGAGTTTCTCCTGTTGCTGACCGTATTGATGTGCGGTGCCCCACAATGCTAATGGTAGTTTCTCGGGCCAATCCCTTCCTGTTGAGGCCATTATCTTGACGATAGTCTCGATGGTCTTATTTGCTGCTTCAACCGCGCCATTTGCTTGGGGACGGTAAGGAGATGAATTGTGCTTGGTGACCTTGTACTCTACCAAAAGTGCATCCATTTCCTTCTCAAAGTGAGAGCCGTTGTCGGAAATGATTTCATGAGGCACGCCGTATCGGCACATGATATTAATCTTTACAAATTCGGCCACTTTCTTGGCGTTGAGGGTCCGATAGGCTTGTGCTTCGACCTACTTTGTGAAGTAGTCGACGGCCACTAGGACGAATGACTGCCCATTGCTTCCGGCAGGATGGACTTTACCGATGATGTCTATCCCCCAACAAGAGAAAGGCCAAGGTGTGACCATGTTGTAAAGTTGCGAGGGTGGAGCATGTTGCAGATTAGCATGGATTGGCACTTGGCACACACCTTTGACTTTCTCGATACAGTCTCATTCCATAGTGCTCCAATAGTAACCAATGCGGAGTATCTTCTTGACTAGCATAAACCCATTCATGTGGGGTCCACACTCTCCTTCGTGCACTTCACACATTATCTCTTGAGCTTCGGCCTCATTGGCGCATAAGAGATTGATCCCGTCGTGGTGCCTTTTATAGACTCGGTCCCCAATCAGTATGTACCGAGAGGCTAGCCTTTGGAGAGCCGCTTGAGACTTCTTATTGCTATTCTCGAGATAAGTGCCATCTTTGAGGAAATTCATGATATCCGAATACCACGGAGAGTTTGTTTGAACCTCGTTGATCTCGATACTCATGCAGTACGCCGGTCTGTTCCTTCGGGTAATTTTGAAAGGCTTCACCACTTTCCATTTGGGCATTTCGACTAATGAAGCTATGATGGCCAGTGCATCGGCGAAGCGATTTTTTATCCCTTGGCAGATAGTTTGAAAGTGATCTCTTGGAATTGTTTCAACCAATTCTTCAAGGTGCTGACCATACTGTTGGAGGGTCGGGTCTTGGATTCGCCATTCACCCGATTGCTGATTGATAAGGAGCAAAGAGTCGCCGAATACTTCTAGTTCCGTGACGTTTCTTTCGAGAGCTTCTTCGAGCCCTGCTATGCATGCTTCGTACTCGGCAATGTTGTTGGTAGCTTCGAATTCCAGACGGATGGCAATGGGAGTGTAGATGTCCTTTGGATCGACAAGCAACATTCCTATACCAAAACCGTGCTTATTGGCGGCGCCATCGAAAAAAGTTGCCACTTACTTTCCTCGGTTGTAGTACGAATTAAATGCTCGTCGGGGAATTGTACGTCTTCCCCCTTCGCTTCGTCACACGGGAATTCGGCAAGCTGGTCACTGAACACTTTCCCCTGACGGATTTTGGGTGACGTAAGTGATATCATAGCCGGCGAGCATGAAGTACCATTTGTGCTATTCTTGTTGACATGAAAGGCTTCCTCGAAGATGTAGCGGAGCGGGTCCACCTTTGATACTAGCTTGATCGAAAAAGCTTCCATATAGTGTTTGAGCTTTTGAGTAACCCAAACCAATGCTGCACATGACTTCTCTAAGACAGAGTAGTTCTTTTCGCCTCCTTGGAATCGGCGACTAAAAAAAAAATGGCATTCTCCTTTGTGGACTCTCGTTGCTCTTGTGCTAACATAGCCCCTAGGGCTTCATCATTGACAGTTAGATAGAGTAAAAAAGGCTTCTCCTTGTG